>WEIT01006353.1:895989-942284 GCA_013389985.1 Dryoscopus gambensis
GATGCGGGACGTGGCGGGGGAACCCAGCCGCAGGTGACAACAGCGGCGGCTCCTGGGCTCACGGCGCTCGCAGGGCTGGCTGTGCCAGGCGTGCACATGTCCCTGCGCGAAACGCGGGCGTGTGTGCCTGTACCGGAGATGTAGATATATATATATACATGGGACTTGATTTATATCTAATGGCACGTATAAAGCTTTTGAAGGTGGCTGCAATGTAAAAAGTAATGACTTTATTACCCCTGAAAGGTTCTGCGGTTCGCAGTTAACACTCCTCTGAATTACAATTCATTACGCTCTCTAAAGCCAACCTGCATCAGAACACCTACCTGTGCTTATTCCCAATCACAGCCATCGTTTCATTGATTTTCCTTTTTAAAAATCGTAGCAAATTAAGCACTTGGTGACAACTAAATCTGTTTCATTATCGTGCCGTGTTTGAGATTCCAGAGGTGACTTCCCAGACCGCATCTCAAAACCCACAGTCAGGAGCTAATTTTACAGATGCTTTCATGAATGGCAGCGAGGATGTTCTTACCATCAGCATGCCCTTAATTCCAGCACCGTAAAAATGCCTCGAATTAAATGGAAACTCGGTGCCTTAAAAATAATATTTCATCCTGGCTGGATAATTATTAATATTAGCATTTGATCGCAATAGTGCTGGGCTCCCCCTCGTTCCTGTAACCCCCTCCCCCCCCAGCGCTTCGCACTGTCATGTGATTGGAGGGAGATAACAAACCTCAAGAAAGAAAAGGAGTGAGAAGACATTTTTAACACGGCATGACCGCAGATTAATAATGCAGGTGGGTTTTTATTTCATTGTATTTTTAGGGGAAGGGAACGAGGCTGTTTAACGAGCAGTCGTGGACACAAAGTGACTATATTTACAATCCTTGATGTGGCTTTCGGTGGGTAATAAATTATGACAATATTAAAATTATTTTCTGGCAGCCCAGCTAACTGCGCTGGGGACTGTAAAGCCCCTACTGATTCCATTTATGCCTTGTAATTGCGGTCCACGGTCTCGCTCTAAACCTTTAGGTGTATATTGTGTGTAAACTTTTAGCTAATAGACTTTTTTTTGAATGGAGGGACTTTTCTCGGTACTTCCTGCCGTATACATTTTGTCTCTGATCTCTGTATTTAATGGCCAAGTCCTGGTTTATGCTTTATAATGTGTTGACAAGTTTTCTAACAGACTTTCTGAAATAATGCACATATATTCACGTCGGTTAGAAACTCCACAGTATTTTTAGAGTCGAGTAGATCTATATCCTAATGCACTGAGAGGGAGTGTAAATCATAGAGGATTTCATAGCCCTTTCAGTAGTTTTCTGTATGAAGTATGAGCAGCGTGGCCTCCAGACGTAACCTTTTAGAAAAAAAGACAGTGCTTTTATTTTATGGTGTAAAGTGCTTTTAGCTTCAGGGCTCTGAACGTGAATGTGGTCAACAAACAGCTCTTGCGAGGGAGTTTGCTACAGCCTCAGCCCAACGCCGGGCGCTGCCTTCGTTATGGGGAGGGATGCGGGGCCGCCCCCGGCCGCAGGATCGGGCTGAGCCCCCCGAGACACGGTACCCCAGCCGGGTCCCCCCGGCAGTGTCCTGGGCTCGGACACCCCGCGGAAAGGGGGGGGTCGGATGGCCCCCGGCGCTGCCGGAGAGGCTGATGGTGGCAGCAGGGTCAGCCCCACGGGGACGGTCCCCGGCTCGGCCGGGCGCAGAGGGGGGAGCTGACTCCGAGCTCGCCCCGGCACCGGCGGCAAAGGCAGGGCCAGGGGGCACAGCTGGGGCTGGGAGCAGCCCAGGAGAGCTGTGGAGCAAGGGCGCGGCACCCCACCCCACAAGCTGCACCTGGGTCATCTCTGCTTCCACCCTCACAGCACCTCTGCGACACACCGAGCATCTCTAGCCCTGTCTGTACCTCTTGCACGCTGGCGTCCCTTGCTGGGGTTTTACCAACAAACCCAGTGCAAGTGGCAGGTAAACACAGTGAGAAATGCCCTAATGCTGATTGCCAGCACCCAGAAACGCTGGCAGATTGGAAGGGCAGGTGAAAACAAACCCAGGCTAGCACAGAAGATGACCCAGTGATCATATTCTGTGGATTGACACAAACTTATGTCACCTCCTGCTCTTCCGCAACCGTTCTTTGCCCAAGCTGCAGGGGATGCCTCGCAGCCCTGCTGCAGCGTTTGGAGCTGTTGTCACCCTGGCCATGTTATCAGCTGCTCTTTGGCTACAGGCTCCTAGCCCCGGAGCAAAGTCAGCTGGAGGAAATGTGGCCCTACACCTCAGCAAACTGAGGTACACGCTGAAATCAGAGCCATGGTGGGTTTCAGGCTGCCTCCAAGGGGAAGCTAACCTTAGAGAAGGGTCTGTCTCATTTGGCTGAGTGCCCGTCCTGCTTCAACCTGTCCCATGTGAACCAGAGCCCTGAGACACCAGCTCGTGCCCTGGAGCAGCTGAGAGCAGAGGTGGGAACCCATCCCTGTCCCGCAGCAATGGCTGTAACCTGCAGCAGCAGGACACAGTGCTCAGGTGAGAACATTCATGCTGTAAAAATTAGTCTAAGATTTAAATCTACCAAAATGTATCTGTCCCTCTCCTCATGCCCAGCTCTCTACCTGAGACACAGCGTGGTCCTCCCTACATTCAAGCACGTGAGATACTTAGAGGTTGCTGTAGAAAGGGACAGAAAACTGTCTAACATTGAGAACTGTGGCCTTCCTCCATCTCACAGGCAGGCACACAGGACTGGGACCCG
This sequence comes from Dryoscopus gambensis, assembly GCA_013389985.1. Lineage (NCBI taxonomy): Eukaryota > Metazoa > Chordata > Aves > Passeriformes > Malaconotidae > Dryoscopus > Dryoscopus gambensis. The sequence goes on from WEIT01006353.1 coordinate 898,757, forward strand.
AAGGTGCAGAGGAGCGTGACACAGTTCATGCCACATACTGCTGTCCCTGCCTATCTGCTAATTCAGTGACAGACTTGGCAGTGGGTGAGTTCAGCAACTTTGGTGGGCAAATGTTCCTGCTTCGAAGCTCCAACTGTCACTCACTCAGAGCAGGAATTTCACTTGCCAACGTTACAGAACATTAGGACCAAACACAAATTCCAAAACTCTGCCAGTTCCCCGGAGCTGGGCTGCATTATGTAACGGCAGATCGCACGGGGTGCTTTCCGACACCGTCTTGATAGTCTCAATCAGGCGGAGGCAACGTGGGTGGAACTCTTATCACACCAGGCTGACTCCCGTGAATGAGCAGAGGACTTGCACGTTCTAGAAATAGTACGTGCATTAGTATTCCCACAGGAGAAACTTGGGTGTGCTGCTTTGCCTTTTCTCCTTTTTTTTCCCCCCTTTTTAATAAGGGCTCAAAATAAACTCTGATTTTGCAAGCTCTTACTAGCAAGCACAGCACACACAGCAGCGAGTCCGTGCAGGATCACAGACATCTGAGCGCCAGGTGACAGAAAGATTTCGTTATCGGCTCGCCCTAGGCAGGACCTGGAATAAAACCCTGAACTTGGGGAGACTTTTTTCCATGGGTTTCAGCAAGGTCTGGGATTTCAGCCTGCCTCTGCTTGCACAGCACCTAGCACAATGGAGCCCTGAACCTTGACTGGGCTTTCTGGGGATGACTATAAAATAAATGGCACAAAGTGCTCAGGGAACAGACTTTGAAATGGCAAAAAACCCTCCCTTGAAGCACACAAAGAGTTTTGCTTGTGTGTGGGCAGGCAGAGGAAGACATAACTAAAAATTTCAATTTTAATCAAATGTTTGATTTCAGCCAAACTGGGTTTAGTTTGCACTACTTACTTAGTTATTTGTCATATTGTAGGTTTAATATTTATAAATCTTTTTATAAGTAAACACGTAACCTGCCCCTGAGCGTTTCTATGCTACATTTCAAGCCAACGTGATTTAAACTATGTGCATGTAAAACCTCCCAGAACCTGACCTATAATGCAAATCCATACAGTCTTAATTATTGCAGCACCAGCAGCCACGGCACGAGTGAGGTAGTTGAGCTTTTGTTACTAAAGAGGCACAGTAGTTATGGTCTGTCAGTGCTCCTGTTACAATCCCCATCTCAAAGAGGTTATAACTTGGGCTGTGTGAATTTGATTGAGCTGAAACTTGGGACTCCAACTGTCCATCCATATAGGGAATTATCTTATGAATAATTGGCTAACCCATTGCTTGATTCACAGACTTTTATAAAATGATTTTTAATGGGTTTTAATGTTTTTTTCTTTTACTGACATCTAGGGTATGAATTTGGTACTTCTAGCTCTTCTGAAGCTCCATACTCAATGGAATATGTATACATACCCAAGGTACAGCTACAGCTACCCAGAGGATTTCACGGGGCACACCTGCCACCCTGACCCACCTGCATGTTCCTTTACACTGCGAAGAGGCCAGGAACAGGAAATGACACTTTAGTTATCTCCAGAGAGGGTCCTAAATGTGTAAGATAAAGAGAACATAAATAAATATCTTTGCTAACAGTTTCTCGGAATCTTTTAATCTTCCTGGATTTATCTTCCCCCCAGAAATGTGTGGAAATGGGTCCTACCTGTGTGCTGGCATCACTTAGAAAGGGACGAGCCATTCAGATTTGAATATTCAGCCTGCGTTTAAATATTGCTTTGTATTACAAAGGATTTTGCTGATAAATGCTCCCTACTTTTCTCTAGCCTTTAACTTCCAAAAGGTAGTTTTTATCACCTCAAATCACACTAAGACAAAGAGTGCATGTCTGGTTTAGACGCAGACTTGAGATTTTCCTTGACCCTACAGCAAACAAAGCCCAACCCAGGGCCAGAAAGATGAGCCACAAGCTGTGAATGGATTGCTCTCACAGAGCTGGATCCCACAGTTTCCATGCCCACCCCCCGACACGGTCACACCTGAACTCAAGAGCAGCATCTCCATCCGTTTCAGAAGAGTCTTGACCAAGCCAGGCTGCAGCCTGGGGCTCTCTCACTGCAGGGTTGTGTCCTGTGCAAGCCATTCCAAAACAAAGCACTGAGAAGCCAGGTTCTCCTCGGCAAGATGTTCCACACATCCAAATCCCCCATTCATCAGGACTACTCTGCCTGGCCTCACAGGAACCCATGATGGCACAAGTTGGGCCTTTTGAGTCACTGCTGAGATCCCAAGCCGTGCATCTAAGCAGGTCACAGTGTCCAAGCCTATGAGCAGTAGGAAGACAGGTCATTGACACAAACAGCTTCTTTAATTCCTGTTCTGACTTGAACTGGTAAGTGCACTTCTGTGCAAGATTAAATCCAAGGGGATCAAACTCTCCCCCCATGAGGAAATCTGGAATGCTCTACTCTGGATGTGGCAGGCAGGGAAAGGTAAATGTTTTGTCTTGAAAAATAGATCCAGCTACACCTCAAATAAATGTTAAAAAGTAGAATAACAAAAATAACTCACTAATCTGAGAAACCAAACATCAGCAATCAAAAGGAAATTATTTCCATTGAGAAATTAGTTTTGCTAAATAAGATGAAGAAAGATTTAGTTGTTTATTTATCTGCTGCTGAACACAGTCCCTCCTTCCTAGCAAGCTTGGTGTGAGGGACAGTAGAAAGCACAGTGCAATAAAAAAGGATTTTCCTCCTCTAACTCTGCTTGATATAACCCCTGCCAGAGGAATCTATTTGGCCTTGGGTACTGCAAAATTCTTAAGCACATATTTATCTTTGGGCACATCAGCTGTACTTACATGCTTAAAGTAAGCATGTGCTCAAGCATGCTGTTAGATTGGTGCCTTAACATCTTCTGTAAATAACTCACATTGCTTTTTAGAGCTTCAACTTTTAGTCACTTAGGATGCATTGAACTGAAATTTAACACACACAATCATCATTCTCTATATTCATTTTATATTACTATTTCAGGTGACATTTAGGTTTAGTGTTTAGCTTCAGCTAGGAAGAAATGTGCCTGCTTTGCAGAACATGACATAGTTTGTGTGAGGACCTAGACAAAAAATAATTAATAGTTGAGCGAGCAGAGTCCTTTCTCTGTGCTTAAAAATAAGGACAGCTTTACTGTGGGTTTTCTCCTTTGCCAGATTTATTCCATGCAAAATTTCAGCTTAATTGTTAAAATGCTTACAATAATATTTTAATGCAACTCCCTGTAGTCAGAAGAATAAATTATTGTACAGCCCAAAGCTGCACAGAAAGACACAGTGCTGAGAGGGAGCAGGAGTGGTGGTGAATGACCTGTGATAAGAGCCCACCTCTTTGAGCAGTTTGGATAGTTTTGCCACCATTTGTTATTGTCAGCACATATAATTCTGTCAGTGCAGTATGAATCCTGGCTGCAGTGAAAAGAATGCCTTCTCCCACCAGTATGAATAAGATTTCACTCAATTAAAATAACATGCAAGTATATTGTATGGTATTACATAGAAAGCTGATGTGCATTAAGTATGAATGCTGGGGTTGGGGGGAGTTATTGTACTAATGCTATTGTTCACTGAGCAACTATTCCCCAGCATTTAAAAAAGCAGGGGAAATTAAATACAGAAATCAGAAATAAGTACAATGTTTGATATTACCATACTGAAATTAATGCATTCACAATTTAGACTGTAATTTGCCCTATCGTATTTCGTTTCACAGCATCTGAGAGCCCAGAGAGAGAGAAATGGATGTAAACACATGGAGAGAGAGCGCTCCATGGACTGTCTGTGCTGCCACACACCTCCCTCAGACGTTGGGTGCTATAGATATCCACGGGGTAAATCCAGGCCATAGCAGAGCACCAGCCTGTAAGTGCTATCCCCCACAGGCAGCAGGGAGAAGTTTGGTGTAGATGTGGCTGGAGCAATGTGATCCACAGCCATCTCCTCCTGAACAGTCTTGAACTGCCCGCGAGCACGGGGGTGAGAGGAGCTACAGGCTCCTGGCACCCTGGTTGGTGGTGCCCAGAACTGAAGGAATCTGAACACTTAGGGATGTACGAGGACACAGCTGTGGCCGTTCCTACAAGAAAGGCCAAAAGTGCCTCACAATAGGTATGTCTTAAGCACCCACTGCACTCAGAGCCAATAAAAGTGAAATTATTCTCTATTAATAGAGCCCAAATTAGAATCTTATGAATCTTATATTCAATGCCATACTGCACATCTGTACATTTCTTATGAGTGGGACTAAAAAATATATGTACCATGCCACTGTACTTTTAAAGTGTCTATTCAACGCCTTTCCCAATCTCCAAGGACTGCCTCCTCCTTAAACTTACACATTCAGTGAATATGACGAGGCTAATTATTTTTCCCTGAAGTGATCAGTGCTCGTCTCTAGCACGGAAGCACAGATCTCACATTTTCAGCCTCAGAACTTTAAAAAAAAAAAAAAAAAAGGCAAAAGAAAGAACATCAGTTTGGCAAACAAATTCCCTGCCATGGGCTTTACCAGGCTTTACTCTTCCATCAAAGCCCCCGTGCACGTAGGAGCCTCGTTGCCATTTTTGAGAGGGGGTTCTATATTTTCCTGTTACCTTTCCTTCCTGTAAAGCAATCAGGGAGAGCGGCAGGAGGCACTATCAATATGCAAATTGCTGCCAGATAACTGGTTTCGCTGGTTCCGCCTTGGGAAGCGGCACCGCCGCCGCGGGGGCATCCGGGGGGCCCCGGCGGCCCCTCCGCGCCCGAGTCCCCCCGACCCCGCGGGGCCCCCGGAGCAGGGCTCGGCGGCAAGGACTGCGCTCCTCCGAGCCCCTCGGGCTCCCTGAGTCCTCTCAGCCTTCACGCTGGCTCACATGGCCTTCTTCAGGGTGTTCGTGGGCTCTTCTGCTTGGGTATTTCTTTTGCAAGGGATATCTGAGTGCTCCTCCTTCGCCCTGAGAAGTGCTGGCAGTTGGATATCGCTTCTCTCTAATTACAAGATGAAGATTTTTGTGCCTCTGTCAGCCCACCTGAGAGGTGCTCCTAGGCACGGAGTAGGAAAAAGACTGGGTCAGCCCTGTGTGCCATCACAGACCTGCTCAGGAAAATCTGTGGACGCTCAACATGTGGATCTGTATCCAAAGCACACACCCAGGCCCTCTCTTTTCTAACTCAGCATTTGAGGGATGGAAAGGGAGCCACTGGTTTCTAAACTAAAATGAAACTAGAATTCACAGATAAGCATTTGCAAAAGTATATGAGCCCATTTAAAAAAAAAAGTCACAAAGAAACAGAGATCTCAGGTGGGTTCTGGGTTTGCTCTGCTGGCAGATTCAAAGCAGCACTGCTCATCACACCAACTTTCTGCAGGACATTCATCAAAACCATGGGAGTATTTTAAAGCCCCACCAAAGTAAACAATACAGCTAATTTATAAGCGTTCAGACGTGCAGTAGCTTTAGCACATAAATATCCGTATCAGTATGGTGGTGGCCCCATATAATACAATAAGACACAATTCAGACCTGTGACGGTCTATTGAATACATAATATGCGTTTTTAAAATTGCCTGGAAACGTATTCATATAGTAAAATCTAATGGTTCAGGTGGAGCTTTTACTCTTGATCAAATAATAAAATTGTTAGAGACCACTCTGTCATCCCATTGCTCACCAGCCTCCATGAGGACTGTTTTACATTCCCATTTAAATAGGACAGGAGAGCAAAAAAGGAAAACATAAACCACAGAAGAGTTACTACAGACGTTAACTTTTAAGCAAAAGAGCTGAGAAAGAAGCTCCATTCCAAGGGAATTGTCTTTGTCACTCTACATCCATTGAGGTTTCCTGCAGCCAAAGCCTCTGGACAGCGAATCACATTAGGATAAGGCTGCACTCACGAAGTCCCAGGGGCTGTCTGGGGCAAGGTGTCCTTGTTCGGCCTCCAAAATAGCTCCTTCCTGTGGATTTAGGTCTGCCAGGGAAGGGGGCTGGTGTGGACAGACAGAGCCGGTGGACAGCTGAGACTCCCTGTGGGATGGAGTGGGTGGCGATGGCCTCGTCCGTGGAAAAGGAATCTGAAGTGCAGACTAGCAATAGTAATGGTGATTACTATTAAAGCGTGGAGCTTTTCATTACTGAAAACTTCAAATAACTCTCCTGAACTATATTTGAAACATTTTTTTTTCATGTTAACTCCGGGTTTGATTGCTGAAAAAGGTTGACTGCTAGAAAAGAAAAACCAGTACAGCGCACAGCAGTGGGGAATCGAAGCCCTTCTTTACCAGAACCCCTGCCATATACGTACTGTCACTCACCTTCCAGACACTCAGTACAACCATTCAATCTATTGAATCAAGAGACTGTTTGATCTTATCTGCATCTGTGAGCTGACTGTCAACCTGCTTAGGCTGCATATTAAATCATCTATAGTAGCTGTATCAAGCTGGGATGATCTGTTAATTCTAAATTTATTAACCCTTAGAGTGCAGTCATCATGCTTAATCTAGTGTAGCCAGCATTTATTTTACAAGACTAAATCCTTCTCTAAGATACGACTGTGCTGTAGGTTAAGGAATTGGTAACGTGGAGGAGCTGGTAACTGGGAAGAGCCTCACTTTGATCTCTGTAAGCCAGCTGACAGCACCGCTGCTCCAAACAGCTATGGGTGTGCTCACGTCACGCTCCTGTGTCTGGGATGTGGGTTGTCCTCACATGTGTGTGGACCTAATGATATTTCCTCGGAGTTTTGCCTGAGATGAGCCAGAAAATGAGCGGCCTTGAACAATGTCTGAGCCCTGTGCCTCCAGGAAGACTTAAAATCAAAAACCAAAGTGACAGCAACCACCGCAACACGAGTCAGGTGCTGCAAGGAGCCGCCACCAAACCTCTCCTCCGAGTCGGCTCCCACTTCTCGGCCCATAACTGCGGTCCAAATCAATTAACAAATGTCCTGGGAGTGCCGAGGACCACAGCCACTGTAGGACACGCAGGAATCCAAGTGCTCCTCTCTGCGTACGTACAAACACACCCCGGCACAGACACGGCGACGCACACGGATAATTTTATACGGATACACACATCCGCATCAATATGTTAATCTGTTCGTTACACACGCGCGTCTCTCCCTGCCCCTCTCTCCTGTTATCTATTATCTTTGCACATCGCCGATGGTATCAACATATTCACAGCTTTTATTTCAGTCGCAAACTGCTAGGCATGCTTCCTTTTTTGGTAATCATGTGCCCGGTATCTCTCTAATGTAGCCTAATAACAATTTTAGCATTCAGATGAAGCGATTTCATTCTGTGACTGCCTTTTCTATTAGATTTGATTCTGAGAAGCCCCAGTGGGTGCCTCGGAGGCAGAGATCTATCTGTGAGGCTGCAACCGATTCAATAGCAGCCTGAGCTAACCTTGACCTTTCCCTAGACCCTGCTCCATCTGGTGCCAGCCTGGTCCCCCCCTTCTCCTCCTCCTTGCTTCACAGTCAGCATTGATCAAGGCAGAATCGAGCGTCTCTCTCCCTCCAAGGGCTGGGCAGTCGTGGAAAGGACAGCACATTTCAATATATGGAAATGATTGAGCCTCTTATGCAATCATAAATCTACATACAGCCTCGTGATTTGATATTTCATTCACCTCCAAAGATTCTCACCCTCCCTCCCACCAGCAGGGATTTATAAACTATAAGACAACCGCTTTCCCCAACACCTGGATATTATAAAGCTTGCTGTTTATCGGGAGTGAACGCCTGGCTATTTCATCTGATTCACTTTGTGGTTTATTTATCACTCCGTTGTTTTCCTTGCGTGCCTGGGTTATTTTAATTTTTTTCGGGGGCTTCTCCCGCACACCCCCGGCCCTTTCGGGCCGTGGCAGCGGCTCGGGCAGGGGCTATTGGATGCAGCTGTCGTAGCCCCCGAGGGAAGGGGCGAACGGGCTCGGCTCGATCCGCGGCTCGCAGCGAACCCGCGCCCGCGGCCCCAGCTCCGCATTCCGCTCCTCTCCGGGAGCGTTTCAGTAGCTGGGAACGAGCACAGACTCCTACAATAAATCAGCGCTCACCACTTTGCCACCTTCCCACTTCTTTTTCTTGTCCCCTTCCCCGCTCCCCACGCCCGCACCCCCCGCCGGAGCCGCCAGGCTGCCCCTGCTCGCTCCTGGGGGGCGAGTCCCGGCCTGGCGAGAGCCGGCGTGGCTCTCACCGCCGAGATACTCCGTGCTGCGCCATCCCTCTGTGCTCCTTCCTCGCTAGGACGTGCGCTTACAATCAATAATTTTATTTTTCTTCCGAAGAATTCTGACGTAACCACAGTTTCTCACCGCATACCAGCCTTGAGATTACATAACCGATTATGTAAAATTATAATTGCAAGATAATATATGCAGGCTCTAATTATTACCTAGAGTTTCCCGTGTAGCTGTAGCCAGGCACACAGCACATATGTTAAGAGTCGGTTCTGCAATATTTGCATAGCCAACACTTCTGGCTGGAGACGCGGTGTGGAAAAGGAATGGATAGATATTTGACAGTACATATGTATGAGAGAGATATATTACTGAATAGGAAAAGGTATCTGGAAATATATTCCTCTCTGTTTTGAGGAATTTGTTTTGCTTTATCTCCATGGGTAGTAAAAAATAATAGGAAGAAACTGTGAATTACATTGAAAAAAAATAGATATATTCAATTTGTCAGTTTAATATTACACTTCCTCTCTGCAATACTACAAAGATTTAGAACATTTCCAAAACTTTCAGCTCTAATCTGTGCCTCGGGTTTGTTTGGAGGACCTGCCACCACATGCCAGCTAAAAATGAGTGTCAATTAATAATGAAACCCACTCTTCCTTATTTCTGCACTCATATAATTTAACAGGTTTTGAGAAAACCACGGATGTAATGGTGAGAATTTTCCAATGTGTGCAATATTAACAGCTTTCATTTTAAAGCACCAAAACTTCCTGGAACAGAACTGCTCAATGTTTTCTCGCTTTTCCCAATGGCCATCTCCACCTTATTATCATACACTTAAAATGTAAAGAATATTCAGCTCCTTAAAAAGTGTGGTTTGTTCTACCAGGAACATAGTTGGTAGAAACAATCTCAGATCGAGGCGGTTCAGGTAAGCACACTATTATTTGTGGCCTGCAAAATTAGAAATAATTTGAAACAAGAAGTGGGAGAGGTTTCAGCTTGTGTTTTCCACCATGTGAGACACTACCAGAAAATCCTCGCCACTACAATGCAACAGGATTCATAAAGTCTGATTTCTGAGCTACCTGAGCAACCACATAACCTCTGCAGAAGTGCCTGAGCACAGCTTGTTGTTGAAAAGCATATTGTACGTATTAGTAAAATGTGAAATGGCTTAAAAAACACAGTTTGAGCTATGAATTGCCATCTGCTCAATGGGGAGAAACAGAAAGTAACTGAATATATTTTCTCACCTTTTTTTACAGTAACATAAACAACACTCCAGAACACTATAAACTTGTAGCTGTACCAAAGGCGTTGGTGCAGTTCATCGCGCTTCGGGTCAGGACTTTGTCCACACTGTTACATGCTGTTTCTTTTAACTCTCTGCAAATGTCCCAAGGTATTTTTTTCCCTCTGTTGGGTAAGATGGCCTTTTTAATTTCAGGGATTAAAAGTTTGATTAAAAAATTAAAAGCTGCCCACATGGAAGCTGTCCCTGATACAGAGCTAGCCTGAGGTCTGTGCGTGCCTTAAGACATCAAAATACAGGTAAAGCAGCGTGCACAACTTGTTCTGGTTCCCTGTGTGGGAGGGGAAGAGGGAAGGGTTTATGTTACACAGCTTTCATGTAGAACTTTGCATCACTCGTGTCCATCGCAAGAGAAATTCGTCTTTGTCCTCTCCCTGCCCCTGCCCCCTTTTTGCAGGGAAAACCTGAGGAAGCACTTGGGACTGCTTCCTCTGGTGTTGAGCTTTCCCAGCGCCAAAAGCACATTCCTCCAGCGCCTGCAAACACAGTGACCTTCCCCAGAGCTGTGGGGGCAAGGCCGTGAACTCGGCTCAGAGCACGGGGAGGCCTCTGCCTGTCTCGGGAGAAAGGCCCCACAGCAGGGCAGTGCCTGCCCTGGTCTCTGCCGGGAGCAGGACTCCCCGCGAGCACTTAGGGAACCATCCGTGCTGGCAGCTGCTGCTCCACACAAACGCTACAACAGAAAGGACAAAACAACATCTTTTTGTTTTCTGCTCAGCTGGGATGATTTCTTTGCTCTCCTTCAGCTTTATCCACCTGGGAACGCAGACTTTTTTTAACCTGTTTGTCCCGTTTCTTGCCTAAGAGCAGCTCAGCTATCCTGCCCCAAACACTGCTCCTACCACCTGTGGATTGGAGGGGAGAGTTCCTGGAGTCAGGGAGCCAGTCAAACCAAATGGAGGCAAACTGGAAGATCTTGGCTTGGAGTGAGTTTCGCAAGGAGCATGAGGACGGGAGAGCTGTGAATTGTTAAGTTCCATCCCACAGGACAAGCATATGTAAGACAGTAACTCTGCAATGCAGAAATTGTCTTCACCTGCCTGCCTGATGCTTTCTCCTCTCTGAAAGCCCGACTTGTCGAAAGCATCACTTAATAATAATACGAGGAGCAGCTTTTCTGCTCCCTTGGAACTTGGCAGGAGTGTAAATACACAGTAAGGGAAAAGAGGAAGCAAAAACTTAACAATAGGAAAGGGAGATACAATGGTGTAAAGTGGCCTGCACCCCTCAGATTTTAATTTCCACCAAGTGCCCCTAGAAAAGCTGGGCACAGCAAAAGCCTCGAGATTGATATGCAAAGCGTGTGAGCTGGTTGCAATAGCTGCACCACAGCGCACGCCTAGGTGTTCTACACCTCACACACACATCACCCCCTAGGATTAAGATTCAAATCACCTGTCCTCTGTTGCTAATAAAAATGAAATATATTAGGGGAAGTTTGAATACAGTGGCTTGACAGAGCACGTCATGTCTCACACGTGAAAAAATGTGACGAGCGCACAATCAAAAAGCAGCTGCCCATTTTTGTGGCACTGGATTTTTCTGTTTCAGAGGGCAAAATGTATTGGAGACCAGGTGAGCCTGAACCCTTAAACTCCTGCGGTCCCTGAGAGTGCAGTGTGAGGTCAGCACTCACTGCTTTGAGGAGGAAAATCAGATGTTTTTGTGAGACTTCCAGATTTGCTATTTGCTGTCCTTTTTGAGCATGCAGAACATAAGCAAAGCACGAGAAGCAGCGCTGTACTTCAAGTGGTCCTTCCCCGGCGAAGAAGTTGCCACAGCAGAACACCACCCTAGGGTGGAAGTTGTCAATATTGTCATATTAAGGGTTTCCACTGTAAGTCCAAGCCATCCTAGCCTAAGAGCCATATCGTACAAAGGCTTTCTGGAGAACAGTGTCAGCCAGGTAGATGAACACACCTCCAGAGCGCTGACAGGGTTGGTGGCTTTTTCTGCCCACCCCGGGCTCAGAAGCCAGACAGATTTTAGGGTGGAAAGTGATAAGCAGTGCTCCAAGTGAGATGCAAACAAAGGACAGGGATTTGCATTAAGGACCACCAGGCACAACAGGTTATTTTGTTCTGTAAGAATGGCTTCTGTTGTTGACACAAGGATGGACATTACTGGTTCAATTCCTGTTGGAAACTGTGCCCCTTCCCTAATTGTGGGGGTAAAACTGATTCAAAAAGGTACATCACCGCTCCCGGTGCTGGAGATAGAAATATGGTAAAGCCTGTTCAGTATGGATTCATGCAACAGACAGCAACTGCTTCAAAAATTGCCCCAGCTTCCAGGAAGGATGCTTTAAGAGGCTGTAAACAGCCAGATCCCAGGCAGCCTCTGGGACAGGCCCCATGCAGGTGCACAAATGTGTCTCAAATCTGCCACCTCAACAGGTGGGCCTGATGTGGAGAGGCACCACAACCTCTGGGGTGCCCTTTTCCTCCTGAATTGTCAGGCTGGTGGTGGAAGAAGACAGAAGAGGAAGAACTTAATGTGCCACTGCTTGTGCCGTGACCTGCAGATAGCAGGAGGACTTTGCTCCTCAGGACTGTCCATCTGGCGCCATTCCTGAGCAATAAAAGCTCTCCCACAAAGTATTTTAAAGCAAACAGTTGGTGTAACGAATACCTTAATACTCCTAATACAATACCACAAATAGTAACAACTATAAAAATACCCACTCAGTGAAAAGAGCCCAACTTCAGAGCCCAGCTCCTTCAGAGAGCAGGAGTTAGGACCCACAGAGGCTGTGTGTTTATATCACAGGAGGGTGACTTCCTCTACCACTCACCCTCCAATGATTCCCGTGGCTAATCCAAGCACACCTGCACACCTTCCAGCAGAAGGGGTGTTCCAGCAACCCTTGGACCCAGCGAAAAGGTGAGCTGGCCACCAGAAATGGGAGTGTGTGCATGGGGCGTGGGATCAGGCATCACATACTCTAAAAAAAAAATAACAAACAAACAAACAAAAAAACCCGATTCTACAATTTACCACCCTTTTTTTTTTTTGTGATCCCTGCACCGATTCCTCTCTGCCTTCTTCAAACTTAGAAAACCGGGGCCACTGAAACAGCCTCCAGAGCCAAATACTATCTCTGATTCATCAGCACGCATCGTGTACAAGAGCAAGAACTGATTTCGTAAGATACTTGGAACAAAAAGTCTTTACCATTTAATATCAAAATTTGTTTACCAGGGACATTATTTAACCTGAGGAAGACAGGCAGAAATCTGAAAATCTGCCTTTAATTTACTCTGTTATGATCTGTATTATTGTTCTTGCAGTTCTCTTTTCAGGTGACTTTACAGTAGGCAGGCTCAAGCAACACAGGATGAGATACTTTGTGAAGAGCTGAATCCTAAGGTCTGAATTCCTGATTTTAATTTTGTTGGTTCCCAACCAGATTCACCCATCTTTTCTCTTTTGAAACTGTTTACTGTACGAATGTAAAATAAGCACTGAAGCCACATATATGTAAGTATTGTACCCATGGAATACTTACAGTACCCAAGAAAAAGCACTGTGTGGAGGGGTTTTTTTGTTTGGTTTGCTTGTTAGCATAGTACATCAATTATTTCATGCCTTTTTTTATCATTTTACCGTTATGCTTTGGCCTACAATGAAAGCAGTATCTGTTCATATCCTCCTTTTAGTCCAAATCATACAGGTAAAAATAAGGTCTCTTACCTTTTTAAAATTAAATGTACCTTGCACTAATCTTATCTGTCTTCCTTTTCTTTTTTTTTTTCATGAAAGCAAGTGCTGTTTGCTGTGTGTGAGTATTTCAGTGAGCTAAATATCCATTGAAAACTCAAATCATTCACTGGCCTCATTTTCTCTAGTTGTTGCATTCAGATTAATAAACCTGTTTCCTACTTAAAATGAAAAGAGAATTCAGAAACGTTTAGCATCAAGTGAAAAAAGCAGCAAGAAAATGACTAACAGATACCGGGACATGGCATATTTATTTTGTCCTGTCAATTATTTTTAAAGAATCCCTTGCTTATAGAGGAAGATTTTTTAAAAACCTAGACTATTAAATAAAGATGTCCACAAACACCGGTTTCTTCATTTTTCCTCATTTTGGAGAAAGTGAATAATGGAATGGTTTGGGGTTTTTTTACTTTATATTATTATACTTTTGCCAGTGCTGAAAAGAACTCACGTTTCAAGGGTCATAGAATAATCCTGCATAAAGTGTTTATGACACTGCGGTAACACATTTATGAAGCTGAATACTCACGGGCACTTACAACATTAGGAAAACACCAGTATCAGATGTTCTCCTCAACACTTCAAAGCTGCAGCCGAGTGCAAAGTTCCCGAGGTACCAGCTACTCCAGGGTCAGCGGTGGCTCCGAGTAAACGCGTTTGGAGGCCTAGACCTGGAGGTAATTTCAATGTGTTCTCATCCAGTCATGAGCACACAATCACCTATTGAAAGTGTCTGGCTTGGAGTGCAGACAGATGGAGAGCACAGGGGTTAGTACAGCCAGGCCTTGGACTGACCTTTGCAGAGAGAATTAAATCAGTCTGACCTTGTTGTGAAGCCTAAATTATATCCATAGACCCCCAAATAATGCATCTTTAATGCATCGCTGCCCTCTTTTTATCAGCCTCTTTACCTCGAGGGTATCTTGTTTGCTAACTACTGATGTTAAATTGCAGCTATTTATGCTTACATTTGTGACCTCGGTGGACATCTTGTCACATTTTTCATGAGCACTTGAAAAAGTAGAGAAATATTTATATAGGGAGAATATATAAAACTGAGGCCTCGTTTCACTGAGACATAAAATAAACATTAATAGGAAAAGAAACCTGGTTCAACTGTGGGGCGCTGTATTCATTGTATAAGTCTAACACAATAGTCATTGTATGATTCTGAGCGTCAATATCATCCATAACCTATCATCTGGACAGCCTGGAAAACAGAACAGTGCCATGTAATAGGATTTCCAGTATCTTACAAACACCTTTTCTTCTCAGATATTTTTAATATTTCAGGATTTTTTAAAATTCAAAATAGTGCTAAGAACAGAATAACCCCTGTGACACCTGTCAGTTTTGGTAATACAGACCTCTGGACAGAAACAATACCGAGTCCACAGGCTGGAATCTCGACTGGAAACCAGCTCGGTTCAGATCAGGAAGCATTTAATTGATGTTTCTCTTGACTGTAGCAGCAGAGGAGCCCAGTGGAAGTTCAGGAGAACTGCATCCCTTGCCACCGCCTAAAAGGCTCCGTTTTGTGGTTTTCTTCTGTACCTTAACCCGAACAAAAGGTGCTTCGAAAAAAAAGATCTTAGTCCAGGATGTTGCTTTCCAAGTACCATTATTCTAAAGTGCATCGAGTTCCCTTTTAGTTTCTATTAATCAAAATAAAACTCTGATTTAAACTACAAAAGGAGCAAGGTTTTGTTCCTCTGCTGTTAATTTGGGATCTTGGCTCTGCCACTGGCTGTCTTTGCAATTTGGGCAAGTCACTGAGGCCTGTCACAGGGAATCCTCTGGGAATCTCCGCACGGAAAGCTGAGACTTTGCAGGCCGGTGAGGTCCATATCCACAGGATTGGCACCACACCACCTGTGTGCAGGAACACTCTTCCCAGCAGCAGTGAGCTGTTAGGGTGGCTCACCCAATTCATGGAATCACTCCAGGGCTGGCCCTGCCACCTTGCTGACCTCATCATCCAGCTCCCTAAGCCAACACAAAAATATTTGCTCCGTTTTGCTGAGAGGGTTTTTGCTGGTTTAGCAAAGTGCATGGAACAAGCGAGGGGAGAGGAGCAGCAGCAGCAGCAGCAGAACAGAGCACACAGCTGCAGGGTGGAGAAGAGCAACCCAGTGCAGCACTGATTTAAATCAGCTGCACAACCACACCATTAGATTAAACTGCTGATGAAGGTTAAGTTTGGTCTAATCCTTGGCACCGAAGCAGCTGAAATGCTGGGAGATGATGCTCGCTCCCAGCTTTATTCCTTACACTGAGAAAAACCCAAACCATCAGAACTCTATTTGCATCACTAAAGAGCCGCCCTCCAGGGTTGGCTACAACGACAACGCTCCTCAGACACACTGGTATGAGCACAGTGTTTGCAGGCTGAAATAAAAATTAGTATTTCACCTCTTCCCTATGAGATTAGACTGTTTATTTTCGAAATAGATAAAACAGGGCACACTTCATCCCAAACTGCCCACCTATCACCTCCTCAAGAAACTCATTCCTTATCCCAAAAGCGAGCTTTGGGATCACGTCAGGCACTCAGCATCCTGCAGATCCCTCACTGCCGATACAGGCAGCACCCTTGAGTGCTCTGCCTGTGCTGAGGGAAACCTGTCCACAGAAAGTAACAACTGTTGGTCAGAAGCACCAGCCCGGGGCACAGGAAGAGCCACAGCTGCACGCAATGCAAACTATGTGGTGTTATTTTAATTGGGTTTCTTTGGCTCACAAGTCCACAGGTGCTGCTGAGAACCACGTAGGGATAATCTACTTGAAAAGCAGAGGTCAGTGCAGCCCACGGAGCTGGGCTGTTGGCATTTTCTGCCTGAAAACATGCGAGAAAGCCCTGAAAATGGAAGTTTCGCATTGCCAAAAGCACACAAACAACACGAGCACCAGGCTCAACTGTATTGCTGCAGATTCTTCCGATATTTTAAGGGTCTTCCAGATAAATCAAGGTTCCTGCATTTCAAGGGACAGAAGCAGCAGCTGACTACAACAACAACAACAACAACCAGTCAGGGTCCATCAAGTCCCCCGAAACCAGGGCTACTGCTGCAGCCCAGGTTGGAAAAGCAGCTCCCTTCTGGCAGCTGCAGTCTTTCCCCACCTTCTAACCTCTGACAGTTCCAAGGTCACCGAGCCTGATCCCAAGCTCTCACAGCTGAGGCAGCAAAATTCAGTCTTCCCAGCCCTTCTGAGAAGCCTTGCTGCAGCTCTGACCCCAGTACTCTTAGTTCTTCTTCCTCTTATATGTGGCCCCCATGTGGTTCCCTACAAGGTGTGTGGAGCAAGGAACAGAGCCCCCAGGAGTTATATATGCCTATCTGTGTTTGTCCAGTCATGGAAGAGACAATCACAGGATGGAATGGACACAGTGGAGAAACAGACCAACAAAAAAGGCCCATGTCTTCAAAATCATTTAATCCTCCAAGGCTGCAAACTCCAAAAAATCAAGTGTGATCTAAACAGTCATACAGAATACAATGAGTACAAACTACTACCTACTTGCTTTGTCTATACAAAGCGAAAAAGCCAGTGATAATCACTCTATTTGATTCCATGATCTGATTCCTCTGTTACCTTATTTCTCAGAGACTACAGCTCTGCGTACCACAACATGCCTGTCAAGATGTGGATTTACAGGTTACACTGTAGTAGAACCTGCTGGTTTTCAGCTCCAATCGACATCTGCTTGTCGGTACATGCCTGACAGAGTTGCAGTCCAGATTAGGAAACATTTGTTTATGCCCCAAAATCCCCAGCATATTTTTCCAGCTATGTTCCCAGTGCTGAGCTCCATGCCACTCCAGCTCTCTGGTAGTCAGCTCTCACACTGCTTCCTGGTATAAAATTGATTAGAAGCAGCATGAAACGTTATCAAGCTGACCCTCGGGAGGCTGGGCCCAAAAATAACAGATGGGAAAAGTGGCCTTTTGATTAAACTTTCAAGTGCCAAAAACTGTACATTTCCCCTCACCGTGCATGTGCACACACGTTGTAACTCAAGAGAAGTCTATGCAAGCTGCAGACACAACAGTGAGCTTAGAACAGGCCTATTCTTAACAGCACTGGTGCTGCTGAAGTCAGCAGGACACTGGCCATCAGCTTCAGCAGTGGCAGGAAAAGGTTCCTTTGTTCCACTTTTTATTTCACATCTCTCTCTTCCTGGTGTCACTCAGCTGATCTCGGGGAGAGGATGCGAAAGTAACCAGAGCAGGCCCAGGCTGGCTGCCCGTGACACAAGAGCCGCTGGAGGGGGGTGGTGGCAGCTGCTTGGGAAAGCCATGCAGATTTTCAGGCATTCTCTAAAGCCCAGGCCAAGGTGCTTTCAGGGTGGTGCTGGGTAAGTGCAGTTTGTACCTTTCCAAGGTCAAAAAATTACCAAAAAGCTCTCCTAGTAAAATCCTGAGATACCCAGGTCCCGCTGCAAGGAGACAAAGGAGCCACAAAGGATTTTGGTGGGAAGAAAAATGACAAAGAAAGCAGCACATCTTCATGTACGCCTATACTGATATGAACCTCTGATAATACAAATCTGATTTGCATATTCATATATTTATATGCCTGACTGTTCCCATTTCAAAGAGTCTTATTGCCTAAATCGCTGCAGAATAGCCAGATGTAAAGGAATGAGGGAAGGACGGAATAGCAGATCTTGGAACCTGAATTTCCAGGCCTTAGTAGCTTTGGCACAGTCTCGTTTGCCCAGGTTTTTCACTCTGTTCTAGAAGTGCCAGCTTACTTTAAGCCACTCATACATAGAGCACCTATGGTAGAGATTAATAACAGAGCAGCTTGACTAGGGATTAAAACATAAATGTTTGTGTCTTCAGGCCCAACATTTAGAGCTCACCCCTCATCCATGTAAACTTTGCCATATCTAATGGCAGACCATGAGCTGCTGCCGTTTTGAGAACAACATTAATTAAAACTGATCACTGCTTTCCTGGACAGTTCAGTGCTGTGCAGACCAGGATCTGCCTCTGTGGGGCTGGGTCACAGCAGGACCCTGGGGTGGCTTTTTTGCATGTCAACAGAGCCAGAATCAGTTTAAAACTGGTTTTGAGGCCTACAGATGAATGACAAGAGCCAGGCATTGTAACAAGTAATGATTACCATTATTCTGAGAACAGGGCTTGAGAGGAGCTGGCAAGAGCTAACAAGAGGGAGAACATACACATTCAGCCTACCTCCTTTCCATTCACACTTCTCTTTCTCTCTTTTCAGAGGTTTCAAGGACCTTTATATCCGAACCCCAGCTGTAGTTCTTCAAAATTTTAGGGGGGCATCTCCACTGCAGCACCATCACATCTTTCTAAACTCCTTTTCTCTCTTTCCCCACCATGTTCAACCACTGAGTTTGCAATGCGTACACATAAAAAAAAAAAGTTTCCAAAAGAATTTATTTAGTAGTTCTCAAGGATTACTAAATCCATCATGGTGAGGGTATTTGGGAAGCAACGGAGACACAGAAGAAAAATCACATGTGCTTGGTAGGGCACGTCTGTCTTGAGCAGGGAGTCCGGATTCAGTCAGGGCAGCAGGGCGTACCTAAGTGGAGCCTGCACACCCACAGCAATTTAAGGTAATATTTTGGTCACCAGGTGGAGACCCCAAGTACACATCGGTTTAAGATCAGATTTGTCAGAAGCAGAAACTGGAATTGCATTCTAGGCCTGTTGTTTAACATTCTACATATGCGAGACAGAGAACGAAAGAATAAGAATTATCTTTAAATCCCTGCTAAATCATGCCTTGCTTTCTCAAGGCAACCTCGAGCTTTAGTAGTTCAGACAGATTCTCTAGCTGACAATTAATATTAATGGGTAGATTTCACAATGTGGCATTATCACACTGTGCGATGGGTGGGCATACCATCTGGGTTTTGGCAGGTATTAGATGTAATCAAAGGGATTACTTGGCTCAGGAAGAAATAGAAAACCTTGGGTTTGTTTAGGCTTTTTCTTCTTTTGTTTGGTTGCAGCTCTAGGTGCACTTAGCTGTTTTCGCCTTGTCCTTTGTTTCTTGTGATGAACGCTTCCGAGTTTACACGGGGAACGAGAGCCAGATAACCAGCACATTGTGTTAGTGGGAGAGAGGACCGATTTGCTTGAGAGCTCCCTCTTTCTCATGCATGGTTGTTTTGGGATCGATTGGCAGCTCGTTTAGGGGTCCGCTGCTGCCTTTTAGAAGGTTAAGCTGCGAATTTAAACAGTGAAGGAATTAAAGGCGAAATATATTTAGATAATCAACCAATCGGACCCTTTTCAAGATAAAAGCTGAAGAAATCAGGTGTATGAACAGATGCACGCAGAGGACTTTGTCCTCATCTTCCCACAAAGCAAATACTAAGTGCCAACTTTCCGGAGGGAGGGGGGAAGGAAATTCCCCTCATTCCCTTTTCCTCCTCCCAACCCAGCCACAAACAAGCCCCCGAGCATCAGCAACACTAAAGGGAGGAGATTAAGTTTTAAACTTTGGGAAAGCTATTGATTTGGCAGCCTTTCTCCTCTCCTGTCTGTACGCCAGCTGATTGTAACTAAGTAATCCTCATCAATCTATGGTAATGCAGGACCATGTTTATTGCTGTAGTAGTTAAGTTGTTGTTAATTTTACACTAAACGGTTGTTATGATGATGAATGAGTAGCTCGGGCTGCCACCCAGGGGACTTCAGCCCGTACAACCGACAAAAGGGCGATCGCAGAGGGAAGATCAGGGAAAAGCCAGAGCGCCCACCCGAGAAGTTTTTCCGGGATCTTTTAAAAAAAAAAAAAAAAAAAAAAAAAAAAAGGAAGAAAAAATAAAAAGGCAGAAGCTGATCTTCAGGTTTATATTTGAATTTGGACGCTGTGGGGTAAAAGGTGCTGCTTAAGTGTAATTGCAATTCTTTTACATACTGGCTGGGATCAAAGAGGGGAACGAAAGTAGAAGTGATTTCCCTCCCCGGCCCGGCAAAGCAACTGATGGGATCCTGCCCAAAAGCATCGCGCTCATTAGCTCTTGGGGGGGGNCACTCCCTCCCGGGGTTTTCCTGCGACGGGAAGGTTCGATAACGTAAACTGCAGGCGTGGAGCAGCGGGCAGCCTCTTTCACCAGCAGCCCCTTCCCGGCCTGGANCCGCTCCCGCCGTGCCCCGGGACGCTGACCCGGCCCCGGAGCGCCGGGAGCGCCTGCCCGAAAATAACGCATCGAGTTGGGCTCTTCTCGCCCGGGGATGCCGCTGGTGGTTTCCAGCCTCAGCGGTGCTGGGAGGAAGTGCCCAAAGTGATAACCGCCCGATGGAAGATGGGCACGGAACTGCCGGAGCAAGTCCAGAGGAAGGCAACAAAGGTGATTAACGGACTGGAGTATCTCTCTTACAAGGAAAAGCTAATGGAGTTGGGCCTGTTCAGCCTCAAGAAGAGACAATTTGAGGGGATGTCCTCATTATGTATAAGTATCTAAAAGGAGGGTGCTGAGAAGATGGAGCCAGACTCCTCTCGGTGATGCCAACCAATAGGACAAGAGGCAACAACAGGCAGAAACTGATGCCCAGGAAGTTCCTAAACCTAAATATGAGGGAAAACTTTACTGTGTAGATGACCAAGCACTGGAACAGATTGCCCAGAGAGGGTGTGGAGTCTCCCTCACTGGAGATGCTCCAGAACTGTCTGGACACAATCCTGTGCCACATGCTCTGGGATGACCCTGCTTGAGAAGGGAAGCTGGACCAGATGCCTCACTGTGGTCCCTCCCAATCTGACCAGTTCTGTGATTCTGTGCCTCCCTCCATCATTCACCAAAGGCCTGCAGGAGGAGAGGCTCCAAGAGGCCACAGAAGAGTTACAAATGAATGCAGCCACATCTCTGGGTCAGAGCTCAGTGTGTCGGTGGAACAGCAGGGGGACCTCACTCAAGAACGAAGAATTAGGTCTTGCTCTCCCAGACAAGAAAATAGTCATAATCCAGGCTGTTACTTCCAAACAACAGCCAAACATGTGAATGATTAAGGATGTAATCAAAAGGCAGTAATCAGTATTGTCTTCCATCCCCATACTCTAGAGATAAAAAAATGTAATAACCAGACCTCCCAAGCTCAACAAGAGCAGACCTGAAGGCCTAAAGCTCAAGAGAGACTTCAGCTATTTTCAGATTACTCTAAAAAGTTCTCACAAAGCCAATAAAGGATAAAATACCATCTATATATCTGCTGCAAAAAATAGTGTCCACTTTGCCAAAACGGTGCTTTTGCCTGCCATGACAGCACCTCCGTAGCTCAGATTCAGCATGTACAGGAGTCCCCTAGTCCTGAGGGGTGTCCCATACCAGTCTGGGACTGCTGGAATTACTGTAAATAGCTCTATTGCCAGGTGACATCCAGTGTTTAGACACCAAGAAAGCAGCTCAAGCCTGCGAGATGGTCAGAGAGGGCCAGAAGACAGGATTTCAACTTGCTCTGGCCTTGTCCCAACTCCAGACAATCCTAGGCTTGCTCAGTAAAGCTCCTTTGGCTTTTCTGAGAGATCAGAGCTGGGCAGTGAATGGTTCAGGTTACACTTCAACATGGACACCTGCCCTGGAGCCTGACTTACCTGGATGAAGGCCAGGTGTGGGTGAGTCACCTAACGAGTCCTCAAGAGCCATTCTCAAGATGTTAAGGTCTTTGTTTCCCTATCACATGAAGTAACACGTGAAGCACTGCTGGCACGTTAGACAATAGCACCATTAATTGTGAGAACCTTTGGCCATGTCCCGCATCCTAATTTTCCATGGCCATTAGCATCTCCAGACTCTTAGCCCAGTAAAACAATGATCCCTCTCCAGCCTCTTTGCAGCTCAAAGAGGATTGTTACATGAGTGCTCCGAGGACTGGGAGACTCCTTAAGCCATATCTGGCTATCATATACTTTCCATTCCTGTATTTAACACTAATTTTGGCATATAATTCAAAGCATCACGTGGTAACCCTCTCCAGATGCTGAGATGTAATGATGACAGACAGGATTCTCTCAAGAAAGCCAACACAAAAAAGTTCTAGATGGCTCTGGAAGCTCAACAGCCCATCACTAATCCCTTGCACATCCAACTAGTACCCATGCTGAGTAGGTCAGATCCATCCATGTGGGATTCAGAGATGCCTGTGACATCATCACAAGTACCAGAGGACTAAAACACTCCATCTCAACTTCAACACCATAGCCCAGCCAGCACCAACAAAACTTCACCATAAATTTGGATTGCAAACAGCAGATTACCTTGTATCCTCTTATAATTTACTTAAAACAACAGAATGTGCCATTCTCCAGAAGAACGGCAAGAAATATCGTGCTTATGTTGTTTCAGACACTTAGTTCCTCCTGGACCTCCCTGTTGTGCTCAGAGTACCTCACACACAGCAGCAGCTCACCCTTGGGCCCTGCCATACGGTCACAGCCACCTGCCTGGCTCCACCTGCCAGCTTTATCTCAGACCAGGAGAGGACATGTGACAGGCAACCTTTGAACTCTTGCTCCCCAGTCAGAAATAAGGCCTCGTCTCATCAAGTGCCCAGCAAAAAGACAACTTCTGCCACAAACCGCTTGTGATCCAATGTGTTCCCAAGGCAGTGGCCAATATTTACTTCCTGTTATGATTAGCAGCGATTGGACTATTGAAAAGAGACAAGTGTATTAGCACCCCTTAAAATTAATGGGCAATAAACAAAATAAATGAATGCCAGTTCTTCCTAATTGACACGGCTGTACCTCTTCCATGCACGCTCTTCCTACCTTCCGTTCCAAGGGGAACGCAGCTCCTGTGCCACCTCAGATCTTGCGGTACCCTAAACCATAAGGGGACACACGGAGCAATAATCTCTGAATATATTCAGTCATCCAGCAATAGTGTTATTGCAAGCAGCATGGGCTGGAACACACAATATTCAAGTCTTTCCACAGATATGCCACTGCCTTTCAGCATTGCTTTGAGCAATTCACTCAGCCAACTGCATTTATTTCCCCCTCCCCAAGTGACATGTTCCATGTATGAAGCCAAAGGACCCAATTCATGGCTACCCTTGTGTAGGATAGGGTTCCCTGTAGGATTATCCTCTGTGCACATGGGTCCATGTTCCCACGTAAGACTGAGCCTTTTGCCAAAGTCTCGTGTCAGTGACTGGCAGGAAGAAGAGGCTGCTGGGTGGTCCTATTCCTAAATTATTTGCTGACTGCTTCCCTAGGGACCATGGTAACTGTGGCACAGACAAGAGAATCCCTAAGGACAGCACTGAATTGGGTCACAGCCAGCCACTTGCAGAAGAAAAAGGAAGATGTCCTTGTGTTGGCATGGGGATGAGGTGCCGTCCCTTTTCTGCAGGGGCCAGAACCATCTCTAGTCTCAACAATCTACACTCTAAATTAAGGGCTACTATCCGTGAGAAGAAAAGAAAATAAAAGGAAGCAGCAGCAATACGAAGAGACTAGGCATTTATTCCTGGCTCACTTGCTCTTAATGGAGATAACAATACCTCACTCCTTGACAGCAAAGCGGGCAGACTTAATGCATGGAAGTTTGCCAAGTAAATTGAGATCTTTGTACAATAGGCACTTTCGACATGCTCAACTCCTGGCTTATTAAAGCAAAACAAAAGCCACTCACCTTGAGGAGTGTTTAGAAATTAGGAGCCACAGTTCCCCGTGGCACAACACTCCACAGGATTATTTAAGCTTATGCACATCCCAACAGCAATACTTGACTAGTTAAATATCTAACACCAAGGTGGAACACAGTGAAGAAGACGAAGGATTGCTCCGTCTCTTCCACACAATTTCCCAGACATTCTCCAGAACCCCACTCTGCTCCCTCTGAGCAACATCTGAGTTTCAAACAAGGCACTGCACTGTGACCTTATCATATCCATACATCCAGTATAAATGTACGTATGACAGAAGAAGGGTTGCACATAAGTGGCATATTTCGAAAGGTCCCAGAATACTTTTTGTGCAATTTTCTCCTCAGTTCCTCATCCATCCCTCCCTGCTGAAGTGGTAGGTAACCTGAGCAAGAGCAGCGTGTGAATTGATTTGGAGGCGATCAGCGCATCGGTGTTCAGCTCTGGCCAGCTGCCGTGTCATTGATTGCCTTGGGATCGATTTGCACACCATTCCCACTCACCTGCCAAGTCAGAGGGAAAGGGAACAATGAAGTGAAAAGAAAATTATGTATTTGTAGTAGACACCTTCACCTCTCTCCACATTCTCCCTCAGGAGAAGTTAAGAGACCTGGACTGATTTCAGTGCTACTTTTAGCAAGTGTTAGGAGAGAAGTCAGTACAAAAAAGGGGACAGCAGGGATGCCCCTCTTCCCCCATTCCCTTTGACAAGAATCACCTACAGCGTAAAAGAAACTAATATTTGTGCCTGTAACAAAGGCAGAGGTATAGCAGGACAGAGTTTTGGCTGATAAATAAATCTTTTACTGTACTATAGTCTTGTGCACCAGCCATAGAAGATACAGTTTTCTATTTGCTTACACCTCATCTAAAAGGGGGACTAGAGCACTCCAATACACAACTATTTCAGATATCTACTATACCAGTGGCAGTGGCAATGATATTTCTCTTGTGTCACATGTAAAATTCTCTAATACTGGATAACTCCAACTTAAATGTATCCCATTTCTATTGTCCTTTTTTCCCCCCTTTCTTCTTCAAACACAGAACAGCATTTAACTGATTCCCTACCTTCATTCCCAAAACCCTAGCAGATTCCAATAACATTTTTCCAAAAATCACTCCAGAAAACTCCCTTTATGGGCAATAGTCAGTGACTCTCAGAAGACCCGATTTCATATATCCCTTGTGAAAATGGGTGTTAGGTTCCGAAATCAGCTGGAATGCACTACATGTGTGACACTGAGCTGGATAGGAAGACCCAGTGTCAGGGGACAGAAGCAATCAAAGCAAGTAGATGCATAAATGAGGGAAAGCACCATTCTGGGCTATTACACAAGATGCTCTGAAAGCAAGCTGAGACTCAGAAAATTCTGCAGACTGCTGAAAGTAGGAAATTATAATCCAGCCAGTATCACACTCTACTTGTCACATTTCATCTTTTCTCCCTTATGCATCTACTATTGGTCACCGTCAGAGACAAAAATGTGTTAGAAGGGAGTTGGTTTGACATTGGAGAGACATTCCTGCACTCCTATCTATTGGGAAATTTAATTTTCACAAAATGTGTCAAATAGGTGTTATTTTTCATTCCTAAAGAGTTTGCAGAAACAGGCAGAGTAATTAAAGGTTACACTTGCAGATACCATCACTATTATAGTTATTACACAATACAGTCATACTATTACAGTCACTGCAGCGTTGTGTTCCTCTGGTTTCGGTTTTATCAGCTGGAGACACTTGCTTTCTAATTTCAGGTACATCACAGGCTTCTAGTGAATCTGGGTCTAAATGGCTATCTGTTTAAAAGTGGTGAGTAACCTTTGCTTTGTTATCCTATTTTCAGAAGAACTCAGCTTATCTTTAAGCACTGCCAAAAAAGACCCGCCTGGCACCATAAATTGACCAGCAATTTACAAGGCCTTTTGCATGACGGAACTTGCAGAATGAAGAGCAACTTGAAAAACTGCAGAGCTATTCAGGGTTCTGTAAAGGCCCTGCCCTCAGGAACCCAACCCATTTGTGAATATTTTTCTCTCCCATTTACAGAGATTTAGATAATATATTTAGAGAATTTAAATAGTAAGCTGAGGTATCAATACCTACACACAGGTGTCCACATTTAGTCAAGTGACTCCCATTCTTTTGTGCTCTTCTAAAGTAATTGGTTTCAGAGAATATAACATTCATCATCTATTTCCAAGGAACATGTCACAATAACACTTCTCTCTGCCCACCTTCTCCCTTCAGGCACTTCTTGATCCCTTCCTCTCCATGCAGATTACGAAAGCAATGTTCCTTTTGCCTAGGCCTTTTGCCCCAGCCATTTTATTCTGTGCTTTGAATTCCTCTAACATCCTCCTCTGTGTCATCACATCATCTTCAGATGCCTTGTTCCGAGCTTCCAGCTTCCCCTCTCCGCTTAGTCATCTTCCTACTATCTGAGTAGCATTCAGATTTCCTACTATTGAGTCCCAGCACCCCCTGTTCTGCTACTAAACCATCATCAGCCTCACACACAGAATACTGCACATGCCCAAGGGTCCCCTCTCACCTTTGCCCCTTCCATAAACTGATCCCAAAGGCTCTGTTCTTCCTCCACAACTTAGTACAGGACTCATTGCTTTTGTGACATCCGTGAGAAACTGATAACGAAGCTGATAATGAAAACATTATTGACTATTTAGGTACAATCGGTCCATATTACAAAGTTTATTAACTGCAGGTAAAACAAAGAGCAACTGGACATGGTGGTAAGTGATTCTGAAGGTTTAATTTTTCAGAGCTAAGAACCAAAACTGTGCTAAGTATCTATGGTCTGAAAAATTAAGCTTTTTAAGAAAAATACACCTGGATATCAAAGACATCTGAGATGACCCCACAATGGCACAAGTGATTTTGAAAGTCTGTTACAGAAACTATTTTTAAAAGGAGAAGAAATAAAAGAAAAACTCATTTCAGCTACAACCTTTATTCCATTGCTTATGTGTCATTTATGCCTACTGGACTGAGTTACAGACACATGCAGTAGGAATTAATAAATCCTGAAAGTCAGCTTATCAAAAATAGATTGCCAAATCATGATTTCATCTTTCCCCAGTTCCAGTGGATTGTCAAGTATCCCCTGGGTTTTTACTGGAATTCGGAGAAGAACCTTGTGAAGAATAACTGACCTGAAGACAACGAAGACTTCAGAGGAGGCTGGAAGACAAGGAGCATTTTGAAGATGGATTCTGATAGAAAATCACTGAAGACAGCTGGCTCAAAAGGTGAAGTGTGGTCAGCACTTTTCTCCACAACAGGATGCTGCTGCATGCACCAACTGGTGCACAACTTCCTTTATCCTGACAGCTGCTGGATGCTGATATAGATACATATTTAACGTCTTCCTCAGTCCAGCATACTAACACTGGGCCTTACTCTACCTTTTGCTAGAGGCTCAGCAGAGGTACGTACCTAGAAATGTTAAAACTCCTCTCTGAAGCCAGGTTCAGAAGTACAACCCCAGTCCTGCTGTGAACACTGCGTTGTTAAGAACGGGCAGTCACACCACGCTTGCAGTTGTGGGGCTTCTCCACTGACACACTGTGGAGTGGAGCAGCACATCAAGCGCTGCCACAAGTGTCAAATTAGTAAGTAGCTGCATAAACTTCCTCCACGGTTCATACTAGACCTGCTATTTTGGTGTACTTTAGGTGCTCTACAGAACAGTTATTTAAAGAGTCAAGGTTCCAAGAAATGCTCTGTGCCATAAGCTTTTGTTTCCTGCCTGAGAAAAGAGGTAGTCCTTCCAAAATGAAAAAGTAACTATGACATTCTGAGCTTGAACTCTGGAACAGAAAATAGTTCATTTACAAAGAATCAATCTGATCACACGCAGTTGCTTTGAACTCTGTTCACCATACAGCTCAGTGTAAAATACATCAATTCTATCAAACAGAAAAAAGCAAACGTAGCTGGGGGAATCATGGTGGGTTGTGAAACTGGGGGAGCTCACACTGTCCCTCGGGATAAATTAATATTCATCGACTTCCCCCTTCTGGTCATCTCCAGAGGGAAGTGGATTGTGGTATACTAGTAAACTCCAAAAACCAGGATCTTCTTGCACACTTCTTGTCTTGAGAAGGGAAAAGACTTTGAGAAATCTGGTCTCCTCACTCATACTAAAGACATGTAGCCTGCTGGCCACCTCTGTATCTCGTATAAGCTGACTTGGAACACACCAGGACACAAGAAAGAAATTCCCGAGTCCTTCTACTGCTTCTATGCTGGCTTGTTTCTCAGTGCTCCTTGTAAAACTACTCTGCAGATAATCTAGTGGAAAAAACAGCTTGGAGCAGATAATTGCAGAGGCTGGGAAGGAAGGGATGGCTTTGCAGGGAAAGGAAGTGAGCTCTCCCTTTTTTCTTTACAGTACAACTGCCCCACACAGCAATATCTCTCTCCCTACTGATGTAGCTGTGACTGATGCAGATCCATTTCTCTGCATTCAGCCGTGTCCACACACAACAGGCAGTGCCTTAACTGTAGCACAAAAGAGCCTGTGAAGACAATTGGGCCATTGACAGATTCTTCACAGTCCAACTGAGGACAGTGCTGCTGTGAACTCTTCTCCCCAGCCACTCCTCTGCCAGCAGAGGAGCTCAGATGTTCACTTCCCAACACATGACAGACAAAATCAGCTGGGTAACTTCAAACCAGCTGTTTGAACTGGTTGAACTAGACTGGTACTCTTGCTTGACACGGAAGAGAGACTGTTGGTGCTGGTGTTGATCAGCAGCTGGGGCATTATTGCCCTTGGCCTGCAGAGAGGGAGCCCAAAGAGGGCATCTCACCATGGCTCTGCATTACTGAGAGACATTAATCCCTTCTGGCTATTCCAGTGAAGGAATAAGGATGGGCAATGTGGAAACTGGGCACTTTCTGCAGCAATGTTTCTACCTCCACATGTTATTTATAGATATTTAGATTTTATATTTATATCTATTTTATATCTTTAAATTATTTGGTTTAAAAATCACACTACATTTAAACTTCTAAGCTCTCTCACATTTATGCACACACACCAGCCTCTGGGATGAGCTAACTAATAGAAATCACCAAATCTTACCTTAACAGCCTATTTTATGCTGTAGGTAATTTTTGAATTACAACTTCAAATACAATTTCTTTGTATCCTCTTTAGTTTAAGGAAAACTTCCGTGGGGTATGGGCCAATTCAGTAGAGGTTCACTGCAAATACTGAGTACTTCATGCACAGGGAGAGGCCACAGAGTATCTGTCCTACTGCTTAAGGTCCACATGACATTAATTATGAATTATTCAGTTTGTGAAATCTGTGTCACAGAAGTTGCATGCTGTTGCTTCTTAAATTGATTGGTGTAACCCTGACAAGGATCTAATTGAAATCAGTCTGTTGCTTAAGGTTATCTGGATGTTTTGTGTGCTGTGCCAAACCATGGCTTGTGAGCTCACCTTGTATGATACGTACCAATCCTATTAATAAACCTAGCCTTGCATCTTAAACCTGTGATGCAAACCCATATTCTTCATTTGCAAATCCAAGCAACAAAAGTCAGATACACATACTACTCATTATTCTGTTTTCTAAATATTCTTTGAGAAGAGTCAAGGTTTTCAAAGCTGGACACCATAAATGGGTATTCAGATTTATCATAATGCAACTGACAGAAAATTTATTTCTTGGATGTAAGAACAGGTTTAAGCCAAAGGTTTTGGAAGTTTATTTAGAAGTCCTGCATGGGGAAGCAGCTCTGGAAGCAAATTAAAAACATTCAGTTCCTCACGGATCTCCCTTTTTTCCATTCACCTTCCATCATCTTCTCAATCATGGTCAGGGAATGAGTTGAGATCTTAAAATAGACAGGGCTGTAAATCCCAAAAAATTCTGGGTAATTATTGACTGAAAGGGAGCAACTGCTCAGATTACAGAATCAGACATAGGTTTGTCTTTGCTGAACACAGTAGCAGAGAGACTGGGGGTCAGTAGACTGAAATATGTGGAGCCAGAAGAAGGATGAAGAAAAAGACGACAAACCTAATCTCTAATCTAAACTAGGAATGGCACTGGCAGAGGTAAAAGTCACACGTGACTAAACCTCAAGGTCTTCTATCAATAAGAGCAAAAAAGCAGTGATGACCACCACTGAAAAGAGCAGGAGAATAAAAAGGCTGACACATCATAAATCTAAGTCTACACACCACTAATGTGCTAAATTCAAAGCCAGGAGCTCCATTCTTCCTACTTGGTATATTTTGTGAGCCTGAACAGCATATTCCGATTCTAGGGTGTCAGAACTTTTTTCCCTTGTTTGTCTGTGAAAGAGAATCTTCAGTTCATGCCCAGAGTTTTAACCAAGGCAGTGAAACCTACCCAAGCTAGAATTTCAAAGAACAGCCAAGAAATGAAATTTCTGTCACCTACCTTGGGATGTTGGTACTAAAGCATAACAATGGCACGTAGGAGGTCAGCATCAGCTGTTCTGCTGACAGCATTGTAACAGATAAAATGGGACAGTGGTGAATAGCAAAGAGTACATTTGGAGCTGCAGCAGGGAAAGAAACAGAAGGAAGGAAGGGAAATATGCCCTTTTAGCACCACTGTGTATTTTCCTACAGAACGGGGCTGTAACGAGGCTCTAAACTGAGAGGAAATGGGTCTATCACTAAAACAGCAAGTGCACTAAGATGTCTCTGCAAACTCCTTCCACCAACAGCAGCAGCAGCGCCCTTGCAGACTGAAGGATTGTTTGACATGTACACATTAACCTACAGATCAAAACAAAAAACCAGAACTAGATCTTTTCCAGCAGATTCCTTTTAACTCGCTAATTTAGGCAGATCCCTGCATTGCTAAACCCTTGATACTCTCAGAAGCCAAGTAAAACAAACACCATTTCGGGAAAACAAACCAAAAATACCTGCAGTTTGAAGTCTGAGTTTGAGGCTCGTTTGGTGAAAACTGTAACATAGTTTTGCTGTTATTGACACTTGTGACTGGACTGAGGTGTGTGCATCACACAAATTCCATCGTGCTCTGCCACTGAGAGGTCTGTACATGCTCAGACTGAGGGAGGAATGTTTCACATCTGCATAGCTGAGCAGAAAAACTCAAGGAACTCTAGAACTGTTTGAAGCAACTAAAGAAATAGGCTGATACTGACTTCTGCAGTTATGGGGTTTTTTTAAAAGTTTGAGTTTCTCAGCAAACATAACAAGAAAAATAGACACTGCATTAAACTTAGTTCTGTTTTCTGTTGTTAGAATTCAAACCTAAAAAGTACTGGTAAAAATGAAGAGCTGATCTCAGCACTCCAGAAATTCAGAGTGGGGGAAAAGAGTGCAGGAAGGGGTGAAATGGAGGTCAGAGGATGGTGTCAGAAAAGCACTCAGGAAAAGCAGAAGTTTCAGACTGTTTATAACCCACAAGCTGAAAGTGAGGCCTGTAACAAAAGCTCTAAGAACAGACGATCTGTGAAACCAAACCTGCAGATAACAAAGTAACTCCTAAATCACCATCTAACAACTGTGGAACTTAAAATACATATTAAGGCTGACTCTACAGAAAGTGTTTTACTGTAGATTGACAGTGATGAAGACACTGGAGCTCACCACACTCCCCCTTCACCCAAACCTCAGAAGGCCTCAGCCCGAGAGCCTCTGGCTGCCAGTTTAGTGCTCTTCCCCCATGGAATCTATAGCCAGGACGTAACTCAATCCAGAGGAAACAGGAGTGAAATATCAGCTTGTTGAAAACTCTTCTCAGTGCTCAGCCATTCATCCGCAAGTCCATCTGCCTTCAGCCAGAAGTGCAAAACTTCCCATTTTCTCCCTTCTCTTTCCATCTTGTAGTATTTCTTTGCCAAGGCAACTTGGCACATTGCAGTAACCTGTCCTCATGTCCCTGACCCCCTCCTGTTTGCTGCTCCTTTTTGTAAACTGTGACACCATTTCTGATCACCCTCTGGTTTCTACTGTCATTAAGGACAGTCTCCACAGCACCACTCCAGCAGCACTGGCAGAGATAAGCTGTATCAGCAAAGAATGGATAACAGTAGGATAGTTTTATGGCTGGAGAGTTCTATAAACAGCATATGTTCATAACTGCATTATAGAGATGGACTTTATTGGGTTCACCTTCACCCCATATAACTGCTTGACTACATCACTGGTAACAGCAAGATAACCATTATTGCATGGTCATAACAGCCCAGTTTAGTTTCTTTTTAACAGATACACTGGAACAATTCATTTGCAAAACAGGACTTTGAATTTGATTCATGAAAGGTAGTAACAGGGCTCAAATCAAAGTATAGTTTATGTTTGCCAGCTTCCTCTATAACCAGAGACCACTATTACTGTGCTTCTGGAAAACTTGTCTTTTACCTCCCATCTCCAAACAGGTGTAACTGTCACATAAAGAACGTTAATTAAGATAGATCCATTGTGATTTCAGAGTACTTTTTGTCTAAGCTTGATAAATTTATCACAGACAGCCTTAACAATACATAACGAGTTATATCTGCACTTTCTGCAAGTCTATGCAATTAATTTTCTATTTGTGAAAGGAAATGGAAAATGAAATATTGTGCCCTTTCTAATGCAGAGGCAGATGTAATTAATGGCTTTGGCAAACAGTTGTCAAAGTATGTTAACTAACATCTACAAATCTTTTCCTTCCCCAACAATGGTTTTAGGGCCCAGGATAATTCACTTCCCTTTTTTGTCATACTGATATGACGTACTGAATCCACTGTAGCTACATAAAAGAAACATAATTGAATTCAAGTTGCAAACCAATTGTCTTCATCTTTTAGCCACTGGCTTGAGAGATCCCAAATGCAGATTAAAATCCACAAAGCTGATCTTCTCAGTATTCCCATTGGAGAACAGAAATCTGGTAGGCAAACACTTGAAGAGAAGACTCCCCAGTTTTGGAGGAGGCTGCTGACATACACTGATCATTCTGCTTCCAAAGGGAACAACCATAGTATCCTGCACCCCTTGTCAGCACCCTTTCTTTGTGTAGGGATGGGAGTATTCACACTCTGCCTCTGGACTTTAGAATTGGTTTCAATACCTTTAAATCCTTACCTGTGCTATTAAAAATATCTATAGGACTCTTGCAAGCAGAGCATCCTACCCTGCTTCCAGAGCATCAGACAATTTGCTGCAGCTCTCCATTAGCCCATTAATGCAAATAGTGATATCCATAGGGCAGGCCTAAAGAGCTTGTCTTCTGTTGTCTTCAAAACATGGGGAAGTATTCAGCAAAACCTACATGAGTTTAATCTCTTAGTTTAGTTTTAGGTTTCAAAAGGTTAGGAAGCCCTAGGATGAAGATCACAAGTAATTTCTTGAGTTGGGCCCTTTGGGGCAGTCCTAGAATCTTTAATGGCATGCCCACACACCATTCTACCCCTACTATCAGATTTCTGTTTTATTTGTGAACTGGGAAAGCAGAGCATGGTTTTAAAAATTCAGGTTCTTTCATCCTTTTACATGGCTAAGTCCAGCTAAGTTCTCCGAGCAGCTTTGACTCTGGCTTTTCCTACCCTTGGAAACCTTGCAATTTTCCTAATACTCTTAAAACTACTGCTTTTAACTTTTGGACATATGTGATATTGGTGTGATGCAAACCAACCAAGGTTAAGTGATTTGTAAAGCCAGAAATAGTTTAGCAGACAAGGATAACAACAATGCACAAAAAAAACCCCAACACCAAATTGCTTGTAGGTCATCAGTGACAGCACAAAGCTACCCCCAGCATTACACAAAAGAAGAAAACAACACTGCACCCACAAAAGCAAAATTGAAATGACCCAGCAGTACAACAACCATACCACTCAATCTGCAAGTAGACTAAGGAAAAAGAACACCTGGTTGAAAAACTCCTGGCACAAAAGCCACCATTCCACCTGAAGTCATGAATGCAACAGCACTCACCACGGGAGAAGTTTATCCTCTCATGGATTCCTCAAAGCCTTCTGATTTTGCAGTGCTCAGCCTTGCACTACCCTGAGACATGGAACTGCCTGGATACGAGCTGTTCCATAGGCACAGAGGCACTACTCGATAGGGAAGGCTCCAGAACTGATCAGGCATGAAATGTATAGGCATCAGTGGCATTTCAGCATCCTGCCTGTCTTTCCCACAAACAGTAGCATCCAGCAAGAATCCTTCCAGCATCAGAACAATGCAGCATTCACATCCATTTCCTCAAGCAAGGAAACAAGAAGTGAGGGAGAGTCCTTGGAGTAATCAGCTACCTACTGGTTCAAGTACTCCCTTAGGAAATTCAGATTCCTCATCTGCTCAGTTTGAGCAGACAAACTTCATTCCCCCATACTTCAGGTGACACCTCAGCCTCCCCTCTGAAGTCCCACTTCCACATTGTCTAAGTAAGGTCAACAGTAAGGGCCTGTAGAGATCAAGGTCTGGGTCCCTAAAAAGTTTAGGGAGCAGATCAACCATGTTTTTGCAAGTACAAGTGGAATACAAGCATCTTCAAAGACATCACCAGACATACACATGCACGCACCAAAGCCCCAAGCTCAGAAAGGACTGGTGTCTCTCTGATATTACCAAAATGTTTCCTGAAGTAGTTGATGTTTCCCAGGCATGTTACACCTGAAAAGTAGAACAGCCTAGCCAATAGAGCACCTGCTTCACCAAGCACCCATCACATGAAAGAAAAATGATGGGAGCGATAAAATAAATTATGAAGGCATCACTGCTACAGCCACAGAACCCACAAGCTGGATAAGCTGCACGAGGCTCCTGAAAAGGTAGGTAATTGTTTTTCATCCTCCTGGCCTCTGTACCCACCTGATTCCTTCCTAGGGCCAGGTACCAGCATTTCTGCATAGACACAGAAGTTGTGCAAAGCCTTTGAAAAAACACTCATCAGGAAATACTACCTGACTTGGCCAGAGCAGTCTCAATACTCATTGCCAAAGGCACAGGCACAAGGTATTGTGGAAGGACAACAGTTACCTCACAGCACAGCGAGCGCCAGCAGATGCCAAGGAATGCCATGTGGGAACCGGCCTGCCACAAAGGAATATTAATGCCATCAGCAAAAGCAACCAGCAGGATTTCTGAGACTCAGAATCAAAATTGTTCTGGGGTATGGGCACAGGAGACAGGATGGCAGAAGAGGTGGCAGAGCACAGCTGTATCTTCAGGCATTTGCTAGAAAGCACAAATATAGGAAAAAGTTACACATATTGAAGCTGGAAACAGCTACAAAACTACACACAGCCCATCCTTGCTTTTACTGCAGGAGCTACAAGCTGCATCTGAAAAGCAAATCAGAAGATACCACTGCTAAAAATGCAGGTGGGCCCAGGGGTTATTAGGGTTTGTTGGCACAATCTTTGAGCCCTTCAGATGTAGACGAACTACTGGTATGCACAAGAGACAAAACTGCAATACATTTTAACTGTTAATTCAATGCAGCACAGCCTTCACAAGGAACTAGTGAGCAAGGACACCAACCTCAGGATGCTGCTGCATGAAAAGGGGTGTTCAGTGAAGCAGAATGTGGGCTCAATCCCAATGAGCTACACAGCAGTGATGCCAGAAAATGCATCCACCCAAATTGACTTTCCTAAGTGTTTGCATCCATCTTTCTCTCAGGATGGCTACTCAAAAAGACAGCAACTCAGAATGTGATTGGAGCTGGGATGAAGTCATATATAAGACAATCAAATCATGAGGCACAGATCATTAAAAAGAAGGAATCCTTCTTTATACACTTCCAGGGTAGTGGCCTGAGTGTGGAAAATAACAGGTGCTGTGTGCTGGCCAGGCATGTCAAGTGATATCAACGTCACGATGAGTAAAGATGAGACACACGAGGAAGTGCAAGCAACAATAAAGTAGCTGTGAACATAGGTAAGGCCCCTAAGAGACCCTGAAATAAAACTGGAATGAACCTATTGGCCTTGTATTCATATTTCCTCATTATTCTAAGTGACTCTTTTGACTGCTGAGAACTCAACAGGCAGTCTTTCATTACCACAATAACCACCACAAACATGTTTCTGTACATACAGTGTCCCAAACCATGCAGCTTCAGAAAATACATTTTCGGTTACCAAGAAAAGAGAATTCAGCTCCACCACCATCAAAAGGTCAAACCAAGTTATGACCAGCAACAACAGGCGAGTCATTCCAGACTGCAGAACATCTGGGAAGGCACTGAGAGCAGTAAGAGACCTGTGGTAGAAAGAACAATGGATGAAAGAGAGAGGAACAAAAATGTGCAACAGCCAAGACCTCTCTAGTCTGAAAAGACAGCAGCCAGAACTAAAACCAGACACCACTTACTAAGACATTGTTTCCACTGCCAAATCATGCACTCCTGAGTAGTGCTTTGAACAGATGAATTCTTATTTACGTGACTATGGTTGCATCTTTCTCACTGAAGTAGCACAAGGCTTCACACACCCC
Source organism: Dryoscopus gambensis (assembly GCA_013389985.1). Taxonomy (NCBI): domain Eukaryota; kingdom Metazoa; phylum Chordata; class Aves; order Passeriformes; family Malaconotidae; genus Dryoscopus; species Dryoscopus gambensis. The sequence continues at coordinate 935,111 of WEIT01006353.1, forward strand.
ATACATATCAGATGCACACATGAATGTGGAAATTAGTGAGAAATAATTAGTGGGAAAACCACATGAGCCAATAAGCTCACAGCATCTGGACACTCTTTCAAAATCCCTTGGAGAATAAAGTCAGGACAATAGGGAAATATCTGACTTACCAATCAAACAAGCAGATGCTTTGAAAGTTGAGCTCACTTTATGGGTCTGTGCATTCAGATGTGCACACACGTGATGTTACAAGCAGGACGGAAACACGGTAAGTTCCATAAGCATGTTTACTTTTTATCTCTGATAAATACAAAGGAAGTGATTCAGACTTGCCCAGGAGGCAGGGATTCTACTGACATTATAGGTGTCTGTGGTTATGTCTAGGAGCCTTCAGACAGGTACTACTTGTGAAAGAAATATTGAAGTCAGCTTTAAAGTATTGAATTCAGACATAGGTACCAGACTAGCTGTGGCAGCCTGGAGCTCAGCAGGGGCTGATTTATCCTGCTGGAAAGTAATCATCATGTAATTAATTGACACATCAGTCTTTATTTTAGGGGGTGGATGGTAAATCTACCACACAAGTTGTTAACTAAAGAATATGCAAGTTTGTTAAATACTTATACTTTTTGCATCAGCACGAAAGAATGGTTTATTCTATTTGCAGGAACGTTTTTCAGAGGAAAAAGTGACTAACAGACCATGCTTACGTGACAGGTCACAAGAAGCAGGTTTCGTACGCTGAGACAAGAGGGGAACTCCACCCTGCACCCTGAGCTTCCAACCTTGGGTCTTGACCTAATGGCAAAAGTCCTCAGAGACCCTCCCAGAATTACTTCCTCTTCTCTGGTAAAATAAAGCTTCTGCTTCTCTTGGTTGCTCTATTCTTCTTTCGGGACACAGTAAGTATAAACAAAAATGTCTTTAAAGTGCTTCATCTTCTGCAAAGGGAAGGATTAATCCTCAAAATTAATTTTAACAGCAGCATCTCAAAAGAAAACCAGGGGCACTGTCTCCACCAGCACTGCATTCAGAGCAGCACAGCTATTGATTTAGCTCAATTATGTTTTAATGTAACATCCGCTTTGTCAAACAAAGCTCAGCATCTTGGAGTTAATGGCACTGGCCAAACAACCTCAGTCCAAAGATGCCCCTATCTGAGGTGAAAGTACAGCTGCATTGTCACATGCTGCTTCTCACCCAGCGCCTGTCAGCTAAGGAGTCAACAGGTCATCTTCTGATGGCTACATGACTTACTCCAAGTTAGCTCAACTCTTTCTACAAGGCACTGAACCAGGCCACGTAGTCCCATCCAAAGCTGCTCACCAGGGACCAGCAGATTTTGAATTGGCTCTTGCTCCCCACAGAGCTGCGTTCCTGCATGTGCTGGCACTAAACAGCTCAGCAGCTGGGCATTACCAGTGCAAGCAGACTATCACACTAATGCCCAGGTGACTTGAATGAGGTGGGCCACAGCCAGCTACTCCAAGCCTTTCTCAGGGCACCCCTACTCAACAGGCACAATTGCGTCTTACTTTTGAAGCTGACATTCACCACCACAGAGGTTAAGGCAGAAACACAAACGCATAATTTAAACCGTGCCTTTACAACACCAAAAAGCCAAAATATCAACTACATGCTGCCTTTTTATCAAGACATCAGTCATTTTAATTGCCTTACACAGTGGAGTTCTGGCTACCCACTTAAGCTTCTGGATACCTTGGATAAGTATTTAATGACACCAGTAGGTCTAACAAGTGAGCCTATCCTTCAGTATTTTCTTTCCCATCACAAGGGCTCCATGTCCTTCTCCCCCCAGCCTACTGCAAGCCATTCCTTTAATTTCTTTGCTTTAATTCCTTTGGGTCTTTACACAACAAGATGCACTTTCAAAGAATGATTTTGAAGGAGCAGGAGAACCGAAGTAAAACAAGTGCAAAAACACACCAGCAAATAAAGTATGAATGTTTTAGCATTCAGTCAAAGCCATAAGGGTATAAAGGATTTGGGGAATTCAGACATACCTTTCACACCAAGGATCTTCAATTTAATGCAGACAAGTTAGAGTTGACATTAGAGAAAGGCAAGATGACACTGCAGTGAGATCATCAAGGACTAATGTTGCTTTTACACTGGGGCAGAGGGAAGACTGGCCAAAATACTTTCAAACCAAGCTGTTGCATGAGATGGAAACAGTGCAGGTAGGAATATACTACGTGGGGTTTTTTTCAGGTACATATACATTTCCAACTGAACTTCAAGAAGAGGTTGCAGTGAAGAGACTGATAGACTTAACAGCAACACAAAACCCAGCACTAGATTTCTTGGTCAGGTTGGATGGGAGCCAGGGAAACTAAGGCAAAATATTCCATTAACTTTCACTTTCACAATTCCAGGGCTATTCATCTTTGAGAAATGTAGTAAGTTACACAAACGCATACAGGTGTCCACCTAAAATGACTTGTTTTGGAACTCCCATACCGTAATATTGCAACTACATATACAAAAAAATGCTCCGTGGGTGATACAGGATCTTCAGACCCACAAGGAGAAGGACAGTAGTCAAAGTGTTTACGTGGATTGAACAAAGGGTCAAAGAAAAAAAAGGCAATTTCATTTCAAATACATCTAGGGCTTTCTCATTAGGCCATGAAACTCACAGGTATTAATCATGAAAATAAATGTTCCTTGCCCCCAGGTGCGACACAGCTCTTACACAAGAGAAATGACCAATACAACTCTTTCTCTGATCAAATTACTGAAGATGAAATGAATTTTAAAACAATATCCCAGGTGGCTTGTGCATTTAGCTACTTAAGAAGAGACTTTGTAAGGACCCCCATTTATTACTTTGAAAAGCCAAGCTAGTTGCTGCCAGTAATTAAGGCATAGCCTTGTTCACATCTCACCTTAAAGGTTTTGGAGCTGAAGAGCCTATGGATAATAGCCAGCTGCCTTATTGTATCTCACACTTTGCTTTGAAAAGTTTTGAAACAAAAGTAAAACCAGGTAAAGTAGACAGTGTCATTCATCAGCACTTTGTTATGGGGACTTATAACAGGAAAACAACAAATGTTTCATATATTGTCTTTCAAGAAATTTGATAGAAAGAACCCTCCCTATATATGTGTACTTACCTATATGTTATATGCAATCTCACAAAAACCATAAGAAAGTCACTGAAAGGCAGATGTTTAATTAGCTCTAGACCTACAATTTAATAGGATTTCAGTTAGGCTGGGCTTCTCACGAGTATAAAATGAGGCGTGTGATGTATATTTGCAGGATTAGGGCTCGTGGGCTGATTGCCAGACCTACAGTACAGCTCCACTGGGGTTGCGTGCAGACAGCGTCTCACACGCTGCACCCTGCACGAGCAGCTCCGACACCCAGACAAGGCTTTTGTGCCACTCGGCTACCTCTCAGGCTGCTCCCTTTACTCCACTCAGCCAGCCCAGGACACTGAAAAAAATCCAACAACCACAACTCACATTCCAAAAATGTCAGGGGTTTGGTTATAAAGCATGACATGGCAGCCAGTTAAGAAAAGAGGGTATCTCTTCTACTTGAACTCTTCAAGTCTTAGTCAGTGGAACCGCATTATGGTTAGGACAGATTTTCAAGCTTTCCTTCACAAAATGAGAGCTAGAAAGTATAGAATTGAAAGCTCTGATTTTCAGAAAATTCACTGAACTTCAGTATGAAAAAACCCAGACAAACAAAAACCCACACACGGTTGGAAATAAGATCATGAGCAAAAGCACTACTGTTCTTTAACTCAGAGCTCAGCTCTATGACCTTTCCAGCCCCTCTCAGCACTGCTCCTGGCCTGCCTTTCTCCTCACCGTGTTGTACACCCCTGACCTGCTCCTTGCACCTAGAACTGGTATTTGTCAAATCCCACAGTAAGACGTTCTAGGATGAGTTCAGCTGCCAATGCAAAAGCTTTTCTGCAGGTTTAGGTTCTTGAACCTACTTATGTTAGCACGAGACAAGCTCCTGTGCCAGTGTACAGGAGGCAGGGGGGAACTTCAACAGCACCAACCAGAGAAGCTTCAACTGGTCTAGAATCACAATTACATTTAGCCACAGCCCAGCAAATCCAAAGCCACCAGTATTCAGGTGGCCAGCAGAGTAATTATCCACCTAGAAGAACATTTTCGATTTCTAAAAGGTTAGAACCAAGCTCCTCTTTCAGACGTGCCAGTGTAAATCAACAGCAGAGCCCACAACAGCAGCAATCTGTTCAGATCTACCTCAGAGTAATTGACAATAGCTTTTGGCACAGCTGACAAATTCAAGCAGGACAGGGTTTTAAAACCACATCTGAAATTCCTACTGCAAGTGTTGTTATATGAACTTCTCAGTAATTACACCACCACCTCAGTAATTACAACAACTTATGTTTTAATTCAAGCCAGTCTCAAATCAGTGGCAATTCCATGGTAACATGATTAATACCCAACAATCAAGTAAATAGTTTCTTACTAATCTGTGTCCACATAGCAAAGCCATGAGCTAAGCAGTGTTGGGTGAACTCTGAGCTTTGACAGAAGGTTTTCAGGGCACTGAGAACCCGATCCATTTCTCCCAGAAATCTTAAATCTATTCTTTTGAAACCTTGACCCTGGGAAAGCATGGCAGGAGCCATAACCAGTTCCAGTAGGTGGCTCTTTCCTGGACAGAAGTGGCACAAGACAACACCAAGAAATTCTCAGAGCAAGAGGTACTGCTGGTGATATTCAGCTGGGCTTCCAAATGGTATCAAAGATTCATAAGTAGCAGCAATATAAAAATGATGGAAACTCACGGGGCACTTGCAAGTTAGTATAATTCAGGCAAATTCCAGTTTGAGGAATTAAGATTGTACCGATTCCAAATAACCACTAATCAAATGTGTTTCATCCTGTCTGAAGTGTGGTAGAGCCTCACAGCACCATCAACCAGCTACATGTTTGGGTGTTAGGTGACAGAATCAATGCACCCCATTTTTAGAGCGTTACAAGATTAAAAAGCATTATATTAATGGAGAAATTTTCACGTAAAAGGAGTAGCGGTGACAGCACAGAGGGGAATGTTTGTGTGTGGTCTTATCAACGTTTCCTCGCCTTTTAAAACAAGCGAGCCTTAAAAGTGTGAAGGGGAAAGGACGGAGGAGTTACTACGCTCAAGTGTTCGAAATAAAAGGCAAAATGGAAAATGGTACCAAAATGAGTACATGAAATGAAACAGTGAACTTTTATAGACAATCTATAAGAGAAACTATATGACGATCTACAGAATAATTAGCTCTAAAGTTAATTCATACGCTTATACAGCACTAAAATATAAAGTGGCTATTCCTGGGGGTTTTCCATTTTTGTTAACTTTTTAACTAAGGACAGAAATTTTAAAGGCACATTAAAATTATCATCTATCACTAAATTACATATTATACAAATGTAAATGTGATCACACCACACTTAAATTCTTATAACAATAAACTATTCTGTTTTCTTCCCCCTGACATTTACAAAATTCATTTGGAGGAGTAGGATATACCTTACAGAGATTAGTGATAAATCATGTATTTTTAATGAATATCAATAGGAGAAACCCCAGGACATAACCCACCATCTAATTTGATTAAACTGTGCTTAAGGCAACACCACCTCTCTGGCTGGGGAATAGCACTATAATGACTTTGTGAGCATTATTGCAGGCTGTTTTAATGATTTAATGAACTGACTCTATATTTAGTTCAATAGCCTTAAAATGATTAGTGTTTAAGAAAAATTAGCTCACTTTGATCTGATTCTATTTGATAGTAAGTTTAAATAACCTAACCCTTCAAAACACAGTGGAAAAAAATTCCTAGAATCACAGCCAGCTAACTGCTAGAAAACATTATGGCAATCATTAATAACAGTTCATTTATGTTTAGCTACAGCATATGGAATGACATACTCATCCCCCAAGATGGGACACAGCAGCATATACTAAGTTGTATTATATTATTTTCCTGTGGGTTTTTTTAATGTGAAAAATAAACCAAGAAAAAAAATTCCCTCCTGTATGCTTAAGTAACGCAAAAAATTTTTCCTTCATCAACGGTACCAACTTAAGAATTTTAACTTGTGGGTCCAGAGTATGGATCTGTGTCATCTAGAGACTGGAAAACTCTGTGGGGATTCTGGAGGCACAAGCTATGCTTGATGGCATTAGTCAGTGCTGGCCAGTTACTTGAACTGCTCAAGCCATGAATGCAACACAGCCATGCTGCTGAGAAAGGGAAACAAAAAATATGCCATAGTGCTAAAAATAACACTTCAACAGGAAGTTTACAAAATTCAGAACTAAACCGGAGCTGAGTTTCTGCAAGGATGAAGGCAGAAACAGGATTATCTCTGCACTTCACCTGTGCAGACACTGTGATCCTTCTGTGATCCGAACCATCCCTGGTATATCACATCAGCACGCTCCCTGCACCAAACTGCTAGAAGCAAGACCACAAACGTCCAAAATTACAACCCACCATGCAAATTCAAACACAGGCACACAATTCAACCAAGAATCAAACCTAGATGTTGAATTCTTCTCAAGAAACACCCATAGCAAGGAGATCATTCACGGGTCGTAACAAACACCAAAAGGGAAATGCCAAGTACAAGCTAAAACTAGAGACTAGCACAAGATACCCTCAGACCTTGTGTTATGTTTTTCCATTTTCCTTTTCTAACACTATAAGCATGAACTGCTCCTCGGGTTTTTAGTCTTAAGCAGCTCACCTAGCCTTTAAAGTGAGCTCCAAACTGACAGGCAGCAAGCACCTTCCTCTCCCCAGCAAAGAAGTGCAAATGAATTTGTTGCCAATCGACCCAGTGTAGTAGCCAGCAAGTTGCAACAGAAATCCAAGAGCTGATCCCATCACCCCAGTGCACACTCTTACCACGTCCCTTTACAACTTGCCTGATCATGTCCCTCGCAAAGTACAAGAGTTCAGTTTGCTCAAAATGAATTTCTTGGTGGCTTTTATCTATACAAAAAATGTTTGAGTACATCCAGAACACTCATACTGCTTTTTCTTATGGCTATTCCTCTGTGTCTCAATGCTCCTGATTTCCAGCATCCATCAGGAACTGCAGGCCAGGTTCTCCCTGAGGCTGGCTTTCCAAATTATTTTATACAATCTGTGTTCCTACAGTATCTTTTCCCA
>WEIT01006353.1:945391-968743 GCA_013389985.1 Dryoscopus gambensis
ATTACTTGTTCAAATTCATGCAGATCTGGGATTCCAGATACAGATTTTAGAACGGCGACCAAAAAAATACTGTACCATAACACCAAAAAATCCTAACTCAAGCTGTAAGTGAACTTATAACAGCAATACCTCCAGAAAACTACATGCTTCCTATATGAAGCTTTCAGGTATGAGGTGCACACAAAGTAGTACTCAAAATCTGAAGAAAAGTGAGAGCCAACCTTATTCTGTCAACATTGACCTATTTTGTTCAGGTCTAATAGCTCAAAAAGCTACAAATATGGTGAAACCTGGATTGTAAAACCATAACACTCCTCAATTACTTTTCGTTGGCCAGACAGGCAAACCTGTCATTTGACAACACATCATGATCCAAGACAGTAAACTTTCTCACTCAGGGGTCATGAGAAAATGGCCACAGGTACAGCTTGCTAACCTTCCCCAGGTAATTTTTCACAGTTATCATCCAAAAAGTGTAGAAGCATAAAAGACGTGTTATCTTTGAGCTCCGTTTATTGTAACATGGGTGAGATTCCCTATAAAACCACTTACTAAGTAACTGTTGTGTGTTCTTCAACGGAGAGTCAAATCAGTAAAACATCTTCTTGACAGTGTGTCAGGAACAAGACGACACCTCTCCTCTCAGAGACCAACACATTATTTATCATTCTGCTCTGACTTTCCTTCTCTTCCCACCCAGCACTAGCTCCAAAAGCACTTCCCTGCTTTGTTTCTTAATATAATGTTTGAAGACAGAGCTAAGCCAGGAGTTCCAGAACTTGGTTCACATTTTCCCGAATGCCAAGAATCCACTGGAGTTTTGCTCTTACCTTTAAGTAGACACTTGATCACAAAATTTTCACTTATGTTCATCTTCTTGTGAAATCAATTGAGCAGTTTCTGTGAGGGAGTTTGAAAAACAAATAACCTTAATTTCTCAGTTCTCCTAATAAAGTTTTGTACTATATTCATTGCAGGGAGAAGTTCAAAGATTGGTTTCAGGGCTCCCTGGATTACCCTCTCAAGGATTTTGGTTTATTCTTTCCCCTTTAAATGAAATCAAAGTCTACAGAACTATGGTTTCAAATGAAGGATGTCCAGCAGCTCATGTGGAAATTCACAGCCAAATTAACATGCAAATCTTGACACTTTTGATACCAAATTTGAACTCTGAACAGAATCAAGTTCTAATTTAGTATTGAAACCTCCCATGCTGATTCTTACTTAAACTCAAGTCCATTGCACTGCTGAGAAAAGTTAACCCTTGTATCCCAAACATATATTAAGAGGTAATAAGAACTATGCATCTGAAGCTTCTTTTGGAAGAAAATTGCCACAAGCTGAGAAGCGCCTTAACCAGTTCACCACTGGCTCAAGTTAAAACGGGAAAGCGTTGGAGTGCTGTGTATTCAGTCTCCTCTAGAACTGGACAGACAGAACTCATTAGTATTATTAGAAAAATCATAATTGTGTCCCTCTTGTGGATTAGCCAGAGCCCGGTGTTGACGTAACACAACAATTGTCAGCCTGCCACAGCCTCACTCTGCAGTCAGTTAAAGGACTGCTCATGTGCAACACCAAATTCTCACAAATCCATTTTTTAAACATGAGCTGGGCAGGCTTCGCCTCCAACTGAACCATTTTTGTGGGTCATGCTGGTGCAATAGAAAGTCCTTTGATTATTTATTTCATGTTCACCCAAGTTTGTTCCTCTCTGGAATTTCAATCCCTGCATTTATGCAGCACCCCATTGCTGTTACATCCTTCTTAGTGCTGTGAACGAGGAGAACTTTAGATAATTTTCACGTTCCTGATGACCAGGTTTCTGCTGGGGTTTTGTTTGGTTGGGTTTTTCTTCCCCACCAATTTGAGGGATGTTAGGAAGAATATAAATATTTCACTCCGTAATAATAGTATTATCAAAATAACTTTAATTGCCTGAATTTATCATTGCTTGCAGAACTCCAGGATTTAGAATTTCCTCCATGCTATTCCACAAATGATTATTCCTGGCTGTTTGTATGGCCCTTTACTCTCATAGCTTGTGGCCTTCTTTACTTGATACCTCCTTACAGTCACTGCAAGCTGCTTCCCTCCTCCTCTGCATTTTGAAATCAGGTCTGATTTGCAATAGCAAGTCTTTTGTTTGAGAATACTTTCATTTATTCTCACAAACACGTTTTTGGGATATCTTACAAGTAATCCATCACCTGATTTCTACTTCATGGCACATGAAGATCTTTTATAGCTGTTTTTTGTTTGTTGTTTGGAGGTTTTTAATAGCTACATATCTTACGCTCCCTCACACCTGCACAAACACACCAATAAACAAAACCACAGCATTCTGTTTTCCAAAAGGACCCTAATAATAGATTCCTAATAAAAAAATCATAGTAATAACCTATCATTTATATTAGGAGACCTATTAACTTGCAGTGGAATGAAACCATGCTCAAAGCACACACCTGAGCATTATCCCAGCCAAATCAGAATGGCAATCTGCATTTTAAAATCCTGCTGCAGTCGACCCTCAGGAGCTGCACTTGGTGCAAAGTAGTACAAAACAGGATGAAACGGAAGAGTTATACACACACAGCAATCCTAAAACTAGTCACAGTACATGTAGGGGAAGAATATCTTTGCAGGCACAATCCCAAAAAACATCTATTCAGTCACTTAATCAAGGAGCAGACTGACCAGTTCACCTGTTTTCTGTTCACCCTTTAATCTTTTTATTTTACTGTCTTGCATAGTGGATTAATTGAAATTCTTCGCTCATGTTTTATTTTTGATTTGATGATGGTACAGATTGCACTTAGATTTCTTCCTTATACCTACAACCGCTTTTCTGTCAGCGCTTTGTTCTGTACCTCCAGCCCATTTCAACTTAATCTTTTCCAAATACCCAGGCCCGGTAAGAGGATGTCTACATTAGCAGTTTAAAGTGTAACAAACTCGAGTATTTGGCGCAGTTAACTCCAAATTAACCTCCCACCCTGGCTAAGCAGAGATATGAGGAGCTCAGAATCAAGTGCTTGGGGCCAGTGCTTTTCTTCCATTACCAGGAAAATCTGTCAGTGTAAACACTGCCTGTTCCTCCGCAGCTTAGCGATTGCTTATAAATCTGAGTGAGGAGTATCTGGGAGTGCCTTGCACCCGCTTCCCTCAAGTGTAAATGACTGCAGGAGGTGAAGGGTAGTACAGAAAGATCACTGAAATTTTCTGTTTGTTTTAAAACTAAACTATTTTATGGCCCTCTCTACAGCTACATACTTTTAACCTCCTTGTTGTGCTGGTGTTTTCTGATTATACCTCTTAGCATGAGAAACATCTTTATCCCAGTCCTAACATTCCACTACATTTAAATTAGATGCTGAGGCGTGAAAAACAGAAACTTGGTGGGAAAGTAGCATCTTTTTAAAATACGGTGACTAAAATATTCTACAATCTTAGGGCAGAAATAATTTTTATTTGCATTAGCTAGATAAAGAATTACAAAGAAAATTATTCCTTAGGCAAGAGGAAAAAAAAATATATATCTTCAGATGTGACTTTTTTATTGCAGGTCATATGTTTTCTTTCCCCCAGTTGATCCAGAATATTAAAGGTACAGCATATTAATTACCATGTATAGGAAGACTCTACCTAATCATAAGGACCATAACACTGGAGCAAATAAAACCACTAGAAATACCTAAGAGCAGAGTAAAATTTGGTTATAAACAGGAGTCATCAGCACCAGTGTGAACATGTTTGTTAACAGGTTTAATCATAAATGCTCGGGCAAACTTATAAGTAAATATCTTTGATGACATCTCTTAACACAGAAGCTTAAAACCAAAACCCTTCTCTATTTGCACAGTCAGTCCTGGATCTGCTTTTGTTTGCATGAGCAAGGACTACCCAGGGCATCAGTAACTTCTCAGTTTCCAGAGCTACTTCCAGACCGGTTATACACAAGAATTTGCCCTTTCAAGAGATTTTTAAAAGAATACACAGTTTGTTCAACTATTACCTGGCAACACTACACATGCCAGATTAAACTGCAAAATCAGTTGTAGAAAATCCTCATACAGAACTGCAGGACTGTCAGATTTGTATTTTCACAGACATAGAGAATTATCCTCTGAGAGTTAAATGACAGTGGGAGGGCATATATATTTTTAGACACAGACAGTGCATGTGTAACTGCAGTGGACATTTTCATCAATTAACAAAAGCTTTGGGTAAACCTTAGGTGAAATAGCTAAAACCTCTGTCCACAAAGTAAGGGATTAAATTAGTCTGCAAATCACTTTTGATTTTTAATATTCCATCTGTTATATTTGCTTTGGCTAAAGACTTTCAGCTTGAGCAATTTCTACTCTACCTAAATGACAGGTCTAACCATACTCTTATTTTATGATTTATTTTTCATTTGTCTGAAAAAGCAAGAATGCCCCCTTTTGACAATTCCATATATTTCCCCTATGAGGCCAGGAGAGGGAGTAGTAGCTTGTAGTTTTCCCCAGGAAAATCAGCACTCTGGACGCCAAGTATTGTATTCAGTTCCCCGCAGACAATGATCACCTCCTTTGTTCATTATTTTTTATAAAGATTGTGGAGAGATTTTTCGGGGGGGCGGGAGGGGCAGAACAAAAGCACTTTGGGAGCGGAACATCTGCCACAAGGAAGTTTCAGATGAGAACTAATACACAGTTTGTAAAAGCTAAATCTCTTACACATTGATGGATGGAAAGCTATGCAGGTGTCTGCACGGGTTAATCTGTGCAAGCTCTGTGCCCACTTGCCCTGCGGAAGGTACAGCACAAATCCAGATCACCTGCAATCGTAACTGAGCAGATGCTGGCCAAAACATGATATTAAGGTCAATTAAAAATAGACTCTGTCATTCTTCTGCCTCTAGTTATACAAATTCTAATTTAAAAAATCCAGAATACATGTTTCTCTAGATTCCCACCTAAAATCTCAAGGCTTTTGTACTGATGCTGACAGAAAGCAAAGACTGAAAGCACTTTTGCTTCAAGTTCATCTGCAGTGAAATCCGAAGCACGACTTGAAATTCTTCCAAGATTCTGAAAAACTCACCACCTGATCTTAAACAATTTAAATTCCAGTGTCAGGAAGTCAGTCTGAGCTCTCTAGACAGACAGTGGCAAATGACGTGGTCTTCCAAAAGATGACTCAGAGGAAGAAGAAAAAAAAAAAAACTAAAAACTTACTTGTGTATTTTCCAGCTCTTCCAGACGGCTGTTATCTCAGCCTGAAAAACAAAAGGGAAAAAGTCCACAAATGAAATCATACAGTGTATCAAGTAAGGCATTTCCAAGGAAAAAAATAACATAGTAGAAGGCACCAGGCAGATACCAGTTTAGGGTTTCCCTCGCCCACATCCCACGCAGCAGAACTGGAAGCAGCACAGCTGCACTGCCTTGCACCAGAACAGTTTCCCCTGACCTCAGGGACTGTCTGGGGGACTGACAAGCTTAGAGAGATATATATTAGACACCTGCAGAGAGCAGTGCCAGCCTCAATCTCTCACCGAGAGTCAGCACTGACTTAAGGGTGCTGCGTTATCAGTCTGGGTTGATATCAATCTTTGTTTCTGTAGTTCAAGCAAGAGGCAAATCCCTGCACCTGTGTGATCCTGGAAAACAGCGATGAGCACACTCTTCTTGATACTCACCCTATATAATAACCATTAACTGAAACTGTAGCCTGTTCCTCTCAGAGACAGATGTGCTTATGGCATTTAATTAACAATACACAACAGTCATGACAACTGCAAGATACTTTATTCAGCTGAAAAAGCACATGTGTTAAGCCAGCAGCACGGAATGACAACTGAAATTACAGCATGGGGAAAACTCTCAGGTCAAATCTGGGAGAATTTTTTTTACCTAACCCACTAAGAAGTTAAAGGAAAAAAATAAACCAAAGTTAACTTACAGCTGCCAAAGTAAGAATATCAAAAATCCTGCTGTGTACTCCTGAAAAATAGAAGTATCTCTCTCTCATGAAAGAAAGATTCTTTCTGCATCAGTGAAAAATAATTTGACTGATTTCAAATTTCAGGTTTTGCACCACTGGTTAAGTTTCCCTTAATAGCACTGAGTTATTTGGTTTAAAGTGCTCATTGGAGTCACCATGGCTTGTTACAATCCAACTACCATCTTTTCCAAGACCTGCATGGATATTTAGCCACATATCTCCTATTAAAGCTAAATCATCTTAAATAAAAGAATCATTGTGTGTCTAACTACCCATGCAGCTCCTTGAGAAATTTTGAGAAACTACACTCATGTTATACTCTCTCTTTGGTGAGGTAGTGGACAGAAGAATCATCGTTCTCAAGCAATATGGCTTGCAAACTAAGTTTTGACCTGGATCAGGGGCATTCACCAATGGCAGGGGCCTTCCCCACGTCAAAATTACAGTTTTCACAGAGGTGCTCGAGGTGGCTGCAATTAAACTGCAGATTTTCTCTGGTTTTTTCCGTTTCTTCCATTTTCAGTGACAAGATCTACAAAATCAGCAACATGAAGAATAGGAAACTGTTTGTAAAGCCTGGCATTGAATATCCTATTTAGGAACAGCCACTCTGAACACCTTGTGCTTTGTCACTCATTATTTACTTCAGTGTGATATGACTTAGCACACACTGAAATTTTTTAACTCTGTTTTGCTCCCTAAATTCCTTCCCAAACATTCTGAAGTATGTTACCTAAAGGAGGGAGTCTTCCAAATAAAGATCTCCTTACAACAAAAGCACCCTCAAGGAAGCCTTTCCCATTGCTCTGTCTGTTGCTTTTCCTTCCCACTTGACAACAGCTAAAGGAAAAGCAACAAGTTTTCTATCAGAATTGAAGAGCTAGTTTAGGTTCAGGATGGAGCCCTTCCACCTGAATTTGGCTTCGTATCAAATTCTTTTCAAAATTTAAGTAGGGTGCTCATTTGCTTAGTGACTTGCACACTTATCTTTAAAGTTATAGATTTAAAGTAGACTTTCATCTTCCTCGTATTAGACAGATTTTAGTTGTCTCCATAGCAGTAAGTATTGCTGCCACTGCTGCTTAGCGTTACCAACAGTTTTGTGCTCTTCTTTAAGTGAAAAGAAGTACAGTTGGGTTTGATTACAATTTTATGAAATGAGGCTGTGAGCAGAGATAACAATTTTATGGAAGATTCAGCAAATTAATTTACATTGCTTCAGCCTTCTTCTCTCAACTCCAAGGACATTCACCACTACGTTCCTCTGACCACCTTTTTCATTATTAAGCAGCTTCGTAAGGATATTACTCTGATTTAGAGAATGTTTTACTGGGAGCAAGTTCCAAAGAGCCTCTTTCCTACTACATTCAATGTGTTAAGCATTCACTATCAGCTCTGGGATTTACCGAGAACTCAGCAAAGTCTGTTCTCATTCTCCATCAAAGATTAGAAAATTTAGGTGTTTCTATAGTTACAAAGAACTAGTTTCTGGAAAGCCCTTTAGCAAGAATGAACTCTGCCTTGCTGAAATGAGATTCTCCTTACTGTTATTTAAATATTCTCAAGATCACCCAGCCAGTATTAAAGGGATTCCACTAGTGGCTATGCAACCAGCTTTTTCTACACTCTGGTTCTCTCCCAGGAAACTGAAGGCTTTTATCTGTTGCCAGCTAAGAAATATCCACTAGACTGAAAATCCACTGTATGCTTTTTGGAAAGCTGCAGGGCTGAAGGTAAAAGTTGAACAGCACTGAGGTTTCTTTTCTAATCTGTTTCAAGTTTTGCACTCTTGGATGCTGTTAATTACAGTACAGTATGAAACTAGCAATATGAAAACCTATTTATTCTCAGTCTTAATAGTTGAAGGTAATTAATACTTTTATCTTCCTACGTGCTTCATTGATGGGGCACATGAAAGGATAAATGAAATGAATCCACATGTAGTTTAAAGAAAAAAAAAATCAATTTATAAAGTTACAGTCCCAGGAAAGAGGTAGGGCAGTCTATGCATGTCTCTTGCTTTGTGAAAAATACAGATGATTTCTACCTGAGGAAAAATAAACATCAAGATTCTGAGCTGCAGGGTAACAGTTCCAGATCTGTGTCTGTTACCACTTTAGACTCAGCCTTTAGGAGAGACCTTCACCCAGAATTTACATTCTGCCCCACACTATTACATGATAACACGATTTACACAGCATAGTTATGAATCAAGTATTTGGCAAGTAGGTCCTTCCACAGCCGTGACTAACTAGGGGTGGAGAACACATACCACAAAAACACCTAAACACCTCACCGCTTTATTTATGCTTCAAAAAATTAATTTTACTTCCTGATTTTTGCCTCAAGAATTTGTGTGCATTGAAGGAAATCCTAAAGCAAAACCAGACAACTCAAAGATTCAGTTGCACTCGTGTGGGTGCCACACGGAAGACAATTCTCTCACAGCAAGATCACTGTCGTTTCATTGCTAGAAGCTCTCAGCCCTGAGCTTCAGAGCTCAGCCCTTCCCTTCCCGTGCTCCTCACTCACAGCAGAGCACACTTCACACAGCGTGAAAGGCATAGAAGGATCATACACCAAATAAAAACCCCTGCAGAAGCCTTAAGTTCCTACTTAAGCATTAAGAGAATGATTCCAAAAAGTGCAGCCCAAGAGTAACTCACTGCTTTCCAGAATCACTGCAACTAATTGTATTTATCCAGGCGTAGAGAATATTCAGTGCTATTATTCATCTGCATTACACAGATGAAATACTAGATACAATGCACAGAAATACTAAGAACCTGCTCATCATCCATCGGGGAAGGAACCAGCAGCTTAACAAAAAGGATACTTGCACAGATGTGGACTACCTGGAAAATTCACAAATACATGAAACCAGTTATTCCCTCCACTCTTCCAACAGTTGTGATGGAACATTTCTTCCCCCTGCCAAGTTTTCAACAATCAACATGGCACACTATTTTTGTGGCTACGTTGATGTGACCAAAATTATTTCGTTTATCAAGATGGGTATGATTTTAGCTGTGTAATGAATTCTTAGCTTTATTTTCCTGTATCACCTGTGCAAACAACCAGCACATTACAAAGATTAAAGTATGACTCCAAGATCACACTTGTCCCTGTTTCCACATTATGGTAAAATAGTCCCGAAGTTTGGCAGACGGGAGCATAATTAAAAGCAATCTTGCACGAGTTAACATTATTTCTTAAATGTCTGGAATAATTAAATACTCCTGTGCAAAATAGCAAAGAACACCTACAGACTTTTCCTTAAAGGGTGAACTCAGCCATCCCAGAAAGTAGTTACTATATCTACTTAACATCAATTAAATAAGGGCTCCCCAGGGAAAACAGAGTGCTTCAAAGATGGAAAACTTATCTGGCAACAAATTCCTAGTGAATCAATTTTCAATAATCTCAGAAAACAATAATCCTGTGTATCTGAAATCTTTACATCAATCTTCCCTGCGAACATATCCCCTTTATTCCACTGCTTCAAACAGCAAGCAAAAAAAAAAGGGGGGGTAAACTTTCAGACAGAAATGAAATTGGTTAATAGAAAAAGGACCAAATATACATTATTTACGAGAAAACACGTGGATGAAAGTACAATAACGATAATGTGACTGCTAGATAACCAGTAAGAATTTGTGAGCTCACATAGACTGGGGGCTTATTTCCACAAATGCCATTTTCTTCTTTTCATACAGCATAAAGAAAACCTAAATCGGGAGTAAGTTATATTTATACCAGGTAGAAACCCTTTGTACTATAGCAGAGTTGATGCACCCAAGAATGAGCTCTGTATTCAGGAGCTCAAAACATTTCAGCACGTCACTCACACATTGGAAAACCCATCCCAGGCACTGTATTCCTGAGGCAGACCTTGGACTGACTTATTTAAAAGCAGTTGTCATGAACATCACACACATCTAATCCACTGTTCACTTGCTTGTCCCTTGCTTTCCAGTCTCAATTTTTACCTGTAGCTAAGAGAATACATAATACATTAAAAAATAAGAATTTTAAATTTTAAAAATGTTTAAATTTTTTTTAAATGTGTTAAAAATTTGAACCCATCAGGATATACTTGCATATTTGCATGCAATATTGATTTTGTCCTACGTTTGTTTGCTGGTCATCAAGGCAGAAATAATTGAATATGCATCTCCACCTGTACACACAGATAGGCAAGAAGTCCTAAAGGATAAGCACATAAACTACATAATTGTAGTAACTGTTATATAATGTTCCTCTTGCTTTTTCCTCATTTTTCAGCCCATTACTTGTCATTCTCCTTTGCTTCATCATCTCCCCTTCTTTTTCAGTTAATTTTTTTTTATTTAAAGACGTATAAGCATCACTTCCATGCTTACCTTGCACATAAATTCCCTGGTCAGACAACTGTTCAAAAAGAAATTACTATCAATTATCTATGGTTTACTTCATCTACTACTACAAAGAAAGAACAATGCACCAGACTGGATACAAGTGCCAAAATCACAAAACCCCCTAAAAGAAGCTGAGCTCTACTTATGCCCTCTTTTCCTTTTTCTGCATGAAGTTGAACATAACACCATCACGTAAAAAGGTGAGGGAGGGAAAAAACCCCTTCAAGAGGGTTTTACTACAAGGTTAATGGATATGAAAATTTCTCCCCACTCGCACATACAATTGAGGTGTTTCGGTAATTATCAGTATCCATTCCCCTCTTTAAAGTTTCCCTGCAAGCAGCAATCAGAATTATACACGATCTCTGCATGAAACTAATGAATTCATGACAAAGAAGACTCCTCAACATGATAAGAGATGGTGCATCAGGGGTATTAGCATCAGGCTTTAATGCTCAAAAACAGGCTCACAGCCACGTTCACACTATAATGGAACTGGAACAGTACCAGTGTCACACACCATCAGCTGTCCAAGGACTTGGGTCCCCATCAGAGGGGTAAAGAAAAATGCAAACATCAAACAGGTTTGTTCTCTTCCTATATCAAGAAAATAAAAAAATACACTTGGCTGCTCTCCACATAAAGTTTTTCATAAAGATATTAATCTGTAGAAACTTCTGTTCAGGTCAGAGAAAATACTTTTCCAACAACAACAAGTAACACCTCTTCAGTACTCCTGTAAAATAAATATTACCTGCAAAATGAAGGTAGTATGCTAAAGAAAAAACTACAAGAGCCATATCCTCTTAAAAATTTGGGCAATACCTTCCTGGCAACTATTTCTGACCCAGGAGAATTTCTGAACCTATACCTATCACATGAGATTTTTTTTTTTTCCCTTCTTGAGGTGCAGCTAGCAGAGATCACCATTCTTGTTATAGAGAAGTAATCTTGAATTACAAGTGCACTTTTCACTCAATTTTCCTCCCCGAAAGGAAGCACACTAAAGGAAAACTGAAAGGGCAAGGAATTTTATGCACATAGTATCTTTGGAGGGTACTAGAGTTCCGATCAAATCTTTACAGAACGACAATAGCCAGGTTCTCTATAGGACATGCAAACACTTCACCACACAAGGTTCCCCCTAAGAGTGAAACTCCAAGAAACTGAAGAAACCTACAATTCCCAATGCCAGCTGCTTATCCAAATGCTATCATCCTTCCACCTTGTTAAGCAGACCCTTTGCTCATTATTAATTGTTGAGAATCACAGGCCCCATCCCAATGAATACGGGATGAATAGCCCAATAATGAATATCCCAAATGAATATCCCAAACATACTGTCCCCATGTCTGATGCGTGCTGATGGAATAATAAAAAAAAAATACTGTCTTATGGGCAAAAATGAGTGAAGAAGAAAGGGAGATGGTGGACTTGGACACGGCTGCAACAATTGCACAGCTTAGGAAACAGGTGGAAAATGAAAAATCCTCAACACCCTCCACTACCCTCTTGCTGGTGCCCAGACATTTACAGCTGTACCCCGCTATCAGATGGCAGAACAGCAGCGTCCTTTAGATGACCAGCTCAGGTAATCAAAGCAGACAACAGCCAGAAATAATACTGCCAAGTGATTAGAAGAGAACTGGTTGCAAATTTAAACACCCTTTTGATTCATTAATCTCCAACAGCTAAAGACAAACCTAAAGCGAAATTAACGTGATTGTAAAGCGAGCACTCCTGTCCTGTGGCTATTTTTCGGCCTGCTGAGAGAGAATGAGCTGATCAAAGACAGACACTTCAGTGAGATTAGTGCTGCTTCAGTGAGCTCACAGTTAGTTCCCATTAACTAACCTGTTTTAGGAGCTGGTAACACCGGCATTAATCTCTGCTTCAATTTGAAGTGAAACCAGGGAGTGACCCGTCCATCTCCTGGTGACATTTGCACCGGCCCTGCGAGCCTCTGCAGGTCCAGTGAAGCTTTTTGCTGCTGTTGGGCAGGGAAGAGCGCTACTAATTTCACATCAAGGGCGCGAGCATTCAAAACTTCCCTGGGAAAGCAAAGCAGAGGTTCCATTTTGCTGCCTCATCACCAGTGGCCCGTTGAAATCCTGCCAAGTGACTGCAGTGAGGGGAGGAATCCCCTGGAATGGCCCCTACGAGGAGCTGACAAGCATTAGGAAGAAGCCAGGCCGGAAGGACAAGTGGCAGCGTAACAGGACAGTCCCAAAGGGATGCCCTCCAAGGCAAGCTTGGTGTTTCAGCAGCAGCTAGGACTGGCTTAAAAAAAAAAAATAAACGTTTTATGCATTCACAATTCTCAGCAGCTTGTAAGGTTATAACTCCACAGAATTGCATCTCTGGAGTAAATCGATGGAATAAAGAAACAAAGGAAAAAAACCAAATCCACAACAAACTGCTCAAACCCTTCAGCCACCACTTGTTTAAATCCATCCAAGATCTGTCTTCAGTAACCCCACCTTCTGCCGTTCAGTGTTATCTCTCAACATACATCTTCCACGTGATAGATTAGTGAATCCTAGGAATATTTATTACAAAATGCAGTTTTGCAGATTGAATTTCATATTTTAGCTGATATTCATCAGAGCCTAAATGTATATATACAAATTCTTGCTGACAAAAATCTCTCTAGTGAAATATAGTACATTACACAGATAAGATCCTCTGCACAAATACAAAGCTTGAATAAACTATTTTTTCTGATAAATTTCTGTGATGTGGACAATATTTTAATACCACCCAAATATTTTCTCTGCAGCACTCTCCCTCTCAGTCAGATTTCACATGTTGAAGCAGAGAGACTCAGGTGCAGTAGCTGGTACATAACTTTTCATGCATAAACCCCAAAATCCTCCAGAGCTGCCTTAAAAAAAATAATCTGTTTAGGTTCACTCATCTTTAATCATTAAATTTTTATAGCATTTAAATGTGATAAGAATCACAAAGCACTTTATCTAATAAAATAGTAATGGGTAATTAGCTCACTTGGGATAGACAAAAACAGTTTTTTAAAGAGGGAAAAATGGACAAGGTTGTCACTTCCCACTGAAAAGGGACAGGCATTTACAAGCAAAATTCCTTATGGGACACAGGATGGCACCTGAATAGACCCAAGTGGAAAAGGGGTAAGAAACAACAACAGCAAGGTTATAAGGAATATACCGACAACTTTTTTTATACAGAAGTAAGAAGACTGTCAAACTTCACAAGTCTATCAAATACGTGGTCTCCCACAAGTGCTGTATAAGCCACATCACACACTCATTAACTTCACAGATTAGATTAAAATAATAAATACAGACTATGACATATGAAAATGCATAGCCTAGGTGGTTATAAAGCACCGCTCCATAACAGAGTAATACCCTCTAACAGATTAAGAGTACTCAGATATCAGCTCATTTTTACTACAGAGAAGGATATTTACTCCTTGACAATGTAGCAGCAATTTAAAAAATAAAATGAAACAAATAAACCCAAGCATCTCCCCCTCCCCCTTCATATTACTCTGAAGTAATGCTACCCACCAGAAAACAACCCCAACTACGATATTTAGTTAGGTTTTAGGCATTTCTATAACCTAGGTGCTACACAGAAGTATTTCAAAGGTAATGTAACACGTGCAGGGAAGAAAAGCACTACCTTGAAACAAACTCTCCTCAAACTCCACACACTCTGAAACATGATAGGATTTAGTCACTGCAACATATAAAACTGGAGAAATTACGTGGGCAGAAGACAGCAATTGTACACTAGAAACGAGTAACTCATAGTAACTAATATTAGAATCAATAAGGGGTAAACAACAGAAGACCCTTATTTTTTGTGAAAAAACTACTCACAGAAGAGCCAACCCAATCACCTCAGGTAACACTAGAAACTAGAATTCGTAAACTCCATGAAAATGAGAAGAACCCTATTCAATTACTATTCTCAGAACTATCCCTTTTCCAGAAAAGGCATATTATTTGTAAATTCAAGCTCTAAGAGCTCACCTGCCCATCTCACTCCAACTTTGACACTCTCTGTTTCTCAAACTCCTCCTGCCTTTTCTCTATAATAGCTGAGCATTGAAGATGGTTAAGCTTAATTAGTCTTCACTTCCATTTAACACTTGAGTTGCACCTGTAGAAGAAATTTTGTGCCTCATGAGCTGTTAACTTTTTCCTAAATGATCCAGGTGATTTAAAGGAAAGTATCACTTCCCTATTAAAAGCCTCCCATCACATCTGAAGGCAAATGCAGCTCCTATCGAGGTACTAAAGCATGCAGCAGAAACAGGTCTAAAAAGAAATAAAACTTGGGTAATTGGCCTTGTAAACTCGGGAAAAATAAAGGCAGGTGTTTTCCTCACACAAAATAGATGGCATGAACCTGAGAGGAAAGAACAAAGAAGCAGTATACAAGTTTTCTTGATTGTAGGATCACAGTATTGCTGTGAGGACCATAAAATATTACAGAAAACCCCGATGAATTTCTGAGAATAAAAAGGGCCTGACTAGAGGCTTAACAAAAACTCTCAATAAATTTGCTTGATGTTTTTTGCTTTATCAATACAACTCCTAGTAGAAGCACCAATCATATCAAAGACTTTGAAAAGTTAGCATGGACACTACCATGCAAATATTCAATAGATAAAATAATTTTCATCTCCCCATTAAGTTATTTGAGTAGGGTGAGTAAGGCTATCCTGCTAAAGGTACATTTGTTTTGTTAATTGGTTAAAATTTGAGGACAGAAGTTAAGTTTGTGTTTCTTCAAAGCATCTTGCAAGATAATATGTATTTTACCTCAAAAAAGATGCAGAGAGCTCAAATGTACAGAAATCATGTGCTAATCTCAGAGAAAGGCTGTGATTTGGAAGATATCAGGGCAGTAGGACAGAAAACTTTTTCCAAAGTTTTATTCAACTTTACAGAAACATTATGCTTTTGATTTTTTAACTTTTTGCAGGCTCGAATGTGAGTGGGGAATTCTCATCTAAATGCAATAGTCTCAGGGTAGTTTGGTTGGTTTAATACTCAGTTTTTAACACACTGTGTTGGCCCAAAACTATTATAACAATTGCGGCCTGAATGGAACTTCGAGGAAAGATGAGTCAAGACTATTTACAAGAGCATGTAGTGACAGGAGAAGGGGGAACAGGTTCATACTGAAAGAGGGTAGGTTTTGATTACGCATGAGGAAAAAAAGTCTTCCCTGTGAGGGTGGTGGGGCCGTGGCACAGGTTGGCTGTGGCTGCCCCATCCTGGAAGTGTCCAAGGCCAGGTCAGAGGGGCTTGGAGCCACCTGGGAGAGTGGGAAGTGGCCAGTCTGTGTCAGGGGGCGGAATGAAATAAGCTTCAAGGCCCCTTCCAACCCGTACCACTCTATGTTTCTATGACAATTATGTATGGTAATTACGTTATGTTGAGTACTCAAAGCTATTTGCTGACATTAGCAATGTGTGTTACACCCTCCTGATACCAGCTATAGCCAAGGGATGCTGGGCTTGCACTTACTGGATGAGAATCAACTAATACAAGAGCGATGCCTGGGGTTTTTTTCACTCGTCCTCTCTGCAAGGGGTTGTCAGGAGGCTGCCTGGAGCCTAATACGAGAGTAAGTCCTGGTTCTTTTACCCCTCCGCTCTGGAAGGGGGTGTCAGGAGCGGGAACGTCCTGTGGGAGCTGAGGGGCGGGCGGGTGCGATGTGAGACCCCCTCATGCCGGGGACCAACCCAACCTCGGCGGATCTGTCAGCGCCACGGGGAAGGAATATCCTCCTCGGGGCAGGAATATATGCCACGGGCAAGGACCGCCCTCCCCGGGACGCGCTCCGCGGCGCTGCCGGCGGCCTGAAGGGACGCNGCCCCGCGAGGGGGCCCCGGCGGGCCGCGGGGGCCAAGCCTGCCCTCGCCCGAGGGGAGGAATTCTCGGTCGAAATAAATGGTGGAGTGCGGGTGGCGGGGCTGCCTCGCCCGGCTCTCCCCGCGTGTGGTGGCGACGCCGTCGCCAAGCAACGGCAATGGCGGGCGAGGAACGGCGGGAACGTGGCTGCGCCTTGGTCTGGGGCTGCGCGTCCCGCGGAGGCCTGCGGAGCAGTGACTCTGTCGGGGACAGGGAGACTTGACCTGGCAGCGGCTGCCCGCGGGCTCCGCGCAGCATGAGCTGGTGCGGCAGCGGTGAAGGGTGGAGTTGGGCTCCCTTCGTTGAAGGTCGCAGGTGGTGGGGTTTTTCCTCCTTCCTCGTTTGTCCTGGTTTCTGCTGTTGATTTTGGTGGCTCAGGAGCTGATTTCTGGTCATTCTGCCCCGCAACGACGGCTGAAGGCAGCACCCTGAGCCCCATAGTGTGAACTTAGCCTTCGACTCTTGGTGTGTGGGGGAGACACACCTTGCAGCTTTGGGAAGCTGTAAAGGGGGGGAAAAACCTGGAATAAATCCCTTTAGGTTGGCTTTTTGTGTAAAAGTATGATTTACTAGAATAGACACATGTTGGAGGTGTTTGCTGTAGTGCACAGGTTGTAGCAAGATGTGGCAAAATATTAAAGTGCAGCACGATTCTCGTTTAAACAGAAAGCTGATGGGTGAATAGGTAGTGTTAGGGTCCATAAGATCCCTTAATTGTATATGCTTGAGAGAGCAAAGTAGGACTTTATTTATTTTTTATTCCAGAAGGGCAAAAAATGCTATGGAGTTTCACTCAGTGAAACTTCCCAGGTGCTGTTTCCCTCACCTCTTAAGTTGTGAGGTCAAGCTGTCAGTAATGCGTGTAAGCAACTGACAAATACCTACTGTTGACTAGGAGAATTTTATATGAATAATATTTAATTAATAATAAATATATTTAATGCTAATAATATTAGGTTTATCTAATTGATATTGTGCTTTACGTCAATCTCCAGTTATATTATCTGTAGGCAGAATGAGGCAACGAAAGGCAGGTGGTGCCTTTTTGTACCTTGGAAAGGTCTTAAATGCTGGTGTAGTCTAAATCCTGTTCTTGTTTTGTGCAAACTTTATGAAGTGCAAGTTGTACAATGCAAGCAATGCATAAAACATGGAAGCAGTTGCTGCTGTACGTGTTTTAATTTAGTTGTAATGCACAGCAATTAAGTACAGGCTTTCCTCCTGTATTTGTTATGAAAATGATATCATAGGAAGGAAAATACTCATTATGAATATTTTTATTTATGAAGTGGAAATTGTCAATGTCTACAAACACGGCAAATTAGGTCAAGACCTAGTTATGCTTGTACGTAAACAGCTATTCTGACTGGGGACACCAGCTGATAGGACTACAGCCCTAATACCTGCCCCCAGCTTTTTGGAAAGCATAGAGAAGAAAGTTTGAAAAACGGGCTTGGAGAGAGGAAGGGGGGGGGAAAAAACCCCCTAGGTGACTACAAGCTCTGTATGTAGTTGCATACAGATACTTAAAGAGAGGGAAATCTCTTTAAGAGAGGGAGTAAAGGCAGCAATTAGAAATAAGGAGCTGTATAATAAGCTGTCTTTTTAAAAACCAAGTAGTGAAGCTGGCCTTGGAGCATTTCCTAATCTTGTTCCGGCCAGAATGGGTCAGGCACCTTAAATAGGTATAAACATCTCTTGCCTAACCCAGCTAATCTTTGAAGTTGTACATGTGTGAAGGAGGAGAATATCCAGCTTAAATAATGGCACAATTAATCCCTTGAGCCTTAGGATGTGGACCCTGACAAGCATGATGAGCTGTACAGACCTCTTGGGGTGCCTCCCCCTTTTGCTGCTGGTGTTTCTGTAGAGAGCCTTGATGCATTAAGCACCATTCTTACCTCCTGTCCCACTCCTTTCTCCTGATTTCAGCTGGTAGTGCTTTTTTTCTCCGCTTTTCCCCTTTCCAAAGCAAGGGGTTTATAGTAATATTCTGAATTAATTGCATCGACTCTATTTAACAGACCTGTATGCATTTACAATCACCTATAACAGCCCTCCTGAATCAGTAGAAACCTAACAAAAACATTTAATTAAAAGAAGTTGAATTGTCTTGTTTAATGGTAGTAGGAAACAGCTGGGAATATCCTTAAATCCAAACCGATATAAAACTGAAACGTGTCCAAAACTTCTGCTGTCTGTAGGGTTGTCCTTGGTGGGTTTCAAACCTTTTCATTTCCCAGTGATTAGTTCTGATAGGCTAGAGCAATGCAAATAAATTGTGTTAAGATGGCAGCAACTTGGATCATTTCTTACATCCACAAATGTTTGTTGGTTTTTTTTAAGTAGTTGTGACTTCTAAGTGAGGTCAAGTCATCTAAAAATTAGAAGCAAGATTCCTTCTGCTAACATTGGGTAAAAGAGCAGAACTGGGTTTGTAAAGTGTAAGCTAAAGGACTTTTACAATAATATTGTTTTCCTTTTATGTACTCATTCCTTTATTTTCCCCTAGTACTTTTAGGCAGCAGAACCAGCCTCAAGGGCACTATGGACTTACCTCTCCAATTAGCTTGGCTCCTCCTAGTGATAAAGACCACATTCATACTGAGAAGCTGATTGAAGCAATGAAGCCATTTGGGGTGTTTGAGGATCAGGAAGAACTCTATCACAGGTATAACAAGACTAAAATTTGTTAACCTCTTGGGGTTTTTTTTGGTTGGTTTGTTTGTTTTTTTTAAAGCAAACTTAGCATGAGTTTTCTTTACAGGACAACGGTTCTTGGTAAACTGAATAACTTTGTCAGAGAGTGGATTTCAGAACTTGCTGAGAGCAAGGTAAGAATGTTTTTGTTTTTGTCAAAACAGCTGAAGCCTTTTGATTTAAAAGCTCTGCTGCTGGGATCTATGCTAAAGTTCAACTTTTTTAAAGTATCAAGTTGAGCTGTAGTAACTGCCATTGAAATAAGTTGCAAAATATACTTCAAGATCAAGATCGCAGAGTCTTCGGGGAACTGAGTAAATTCCTGCATTTGCTCAATCAGTTTACTTGCAGCTGTTAACAAAGGGAAAACAAGGCACTGTGGATGAGAAAGATGGGAAGATTGGCACTAATCTTGCCCCAAACAGCCTACAGCGCTCAGTCTAGTTTGAAATTATTGCTCTAGACATGCCTTTTGAGTGGCTCTTAGGTTGTGTTAATTTATGTGCCTCTGCTGCAGGGAAGGGTAATAATAGGTCTTAATTTGTATAAATTAATAAAAGTACTGCTACATCACCTATAATCTTTTTTTGGAGTTGCAAGCTCAACTTTTTCAGGAAAACAGTATCAACTTAGTAAACTAAGATGAGTGGGAGTGAGAAGACATTGCTTATATGCAGGGTGTTACAGTTTTCCTAAAGGACAACGTGCATCTTAAACTCTCTCTTCTACCCACAGAATCTTCCCCCTTCGATAACAGAACAAGTTGGTGGCAAAATATTTACATTTGGCTCCTACAGACTTGGAGTACACACCAAAGGTAGTACTTTCAGTGCCTGGTCATAGTTCTGGTGTTGGAAAGTGACTTCCAACGGTGAGAGGAGGAATGGAATCTCTTTGCAGGTTCTGACATAGATGCCCTTTGTGTTGCTCCCAGTCATGTGGAAAGGTCGGATTTTTTTCAGTCATTCTTTGAAAAACTGAAGAATCTAGAGGAAGTAAAAAACCTAAGAGTGAGTAAAGTCTCTGCTTGATAGATGTGTAAATTCTACAGTAAGAATATTTGTGTTAAAGACTTGCATTGGTAGTGAACGTCTTACAAGCCAAAAGTAAATCAGTTTTGAGTACCCTGTAAAATACTGGTTTTTACAGCCTGAAAATGTTGATGTGCAGCTCTTGGTTCCTTTCCCCAGTGACTGTACATCACATAAGAGTTTTTCTGGTCCCCCTCTCCTCCCTATGGTTTCAGAATGAACCAGCTATATCAAAAAGGAAGATTTTCCCTGGAAGCGATGCTTTCATCTTGGATGTAGTGGGGACTTGCAACCACTGAGACTGGTGGTTTGTTGTGCACTGACTGTTGGTTGCAATACACAATTAGCCTCTGAATCTCTTGCCTAAATAACTTTTTAATAAAATCTAGTCTTAGTACCCTAATTCTGCTTGAGAGTTATAAGCATTTTTTGTGTTTGGAAGGAACTCAGTCTTTATACTGAGCAGTTTAGTGTAAATTCTGTATTTTAGCACGGTATAGGAAAAACTAAAGTAGCAAAAGGGTATCTTATTACAGATATCCTCTCCTTCACAGGCCATTGAGGATGCCTATGTACCAGTTATCAAATTTGAGTTTGATGGCATTGAGGTAAGAATTTTAATTTTTATTTGGGTATTTTTTCCCTTTCAGTGAGATTTTTTTTTTTTTTTCTTTCTTGGAATAGGATTAAGTTTTTCAGGAACTTACAATCATGCTGTTTTATGAGGTTGTTGGTACATTGCGACATATTTAGGAAACTGTAATTAAACAGCCTGGCCACAACCTATCCCAGAAGAAGGAAAATGGGATCTTCTAGGAAAATAAGCCCCTAGGTAGCGTGGCAAGCGTGGGAACGTGAGGGACATCTTTTTTTTAAACCTCTGCTGCAGACCAGGGTAGCCTACTTGGACAGCATTTATCTCCCAAGGATGTGCAGAGTGGGAGTAGAGGCAGTGTCCTTGCAAACTCCCGTGAGCTCTGACAAGAGCTCCCTTTCTGCAGGGGGTGTTCGTGTTGTGGTTCACTGCACGCAGCACCTGATGGTTTGCTGCAAATCAAAAATGAAGTGCTGGTGAGACAAACAACATGGAAAATGAAAAGTAAAAGTGCTCATTTGACTCCTGCCTCAGTTTGTCATCTGCAGGAATCCTTCTGTCTGGAAAACATTTCATGTGAGAATAAATACCTACTTGCAATACCTAAGCAAGTTACTGCTTGGTATTAGTATCATGAAGACACTTATTCAGTGACCTCCTTGTGGCCTTTATCTACTACAGACATTTACAGAATAACTTTCTTGCTTCAGACTGTACTAAAAACCAGATGCTTAAGGCCTTACAGCATAAAGAAAATGCTTTCTCATTTGCTGAAGTATAGTTGAGGTGATTTAAACGTATGCCTTAATTTTATGGTTAAAGTTTCCTTTTAATAGGAATTCTAAGTTTAGAGTCATCTTTCCAACTTTCAAAAAAACCTCCCTTCCTTTCTCTAGCTTAAAAAGAAACAGGTGATTTTGTAAATAAATAGGGAACTTAGAGCAATCTTCTTGTTTTCTGGCAAATAAATAAATATTTATGTGGTCACATAATTCTAAATACAAATGTTATCCACTCTTTTTAGAGATGAATGACTAAGTGTCCCTCACTAGTGTCCTGTTTGCAAACAGAGCTGCATTTTAAGTCATGGTTGAAACTTTTTTCTCTTGAAGATTGATCTCGTGTTTGCAAAACTGTCTTTGCCAACGGTTTCCGATGATCTCGATCTCAGGGATGACTCGTGCCTCAAAAGCCTGGATATAAGATGCATACGGAGCTTAAATGGTGAGCATGTTCTGCACACCTATAAAAAGACATTGAAATTGGCATAGAATGCACATTACACAGCCCACATTTCTGTAAAAGATGCAGAAACTGATCTCCTGTGTACTTCAGTTCTGAGAAAGTGACCAGAGTGACTAAATTTAGATATTTCAAGGAGCTGTGTGTTTACACAGACTTGTGTTTCATGTTTGTTTGATTGGTTTGTGAGCAGTGCTCCAGGTTTGCCGCAGAAACTCAGATGACCAAGTAGGCACTTGATAAGAATGTATGAATGATAAAGAAGGTAATTCATTAAAAAAAAGGTAATTAAAATACGTGAAGTCTGACTTGCTTGCTGCTTAACACCAATTGGTTTAATGGTTGCTGGCTGTCAAAAGAAACCTAGCTTTTGGAATCACAGAATATTTAGGGTTGGAAGGGACCTCTGGAGATCATCCAGTCCAACCCCCCAGCTCAGGCACAGTCATCTGGAGCAGCTGACCCAGGAATGTGTCCAGGTGGGTTTTGAATCCCTCCAGACAGGGACATTTCATGACCTCCCATGGCAGCCTGTTCCAGTGCTCTGCCGCCCTTTGATGGAAAGTTCTTCTTCATGCCGAAGTGGAACTTCTGGTGTTCTAGTTTATGACCAAAACATCCTGTAGAGAGGCTTTATTTAAAAGTTGTTAGTTGTAGCCTAAACTGTGAAAAGGCTGTTGAGGGCACCACTTACCTAAAGTGATGCTGAATGTTATGTGTAATCTATAATTTTTAAGGTAATAGAAAGCAAGGAATCCCGGCTTGTTTTCCTGGACTTGAACCATAAGCTGTAAGCTGTTGATCCCGTATAGGAACACCTGACTTGTACCTGTTACTGGGAACTTCTGAACTTCACCTTTTGTCTCGCAGGCAGCAGGGTTACAGATGAAATACTGCGCCTGGTGCCTAATCTGGAGAACTTCCGGCTCACGCTCCGTGCAGTTAAACTGTGGGCAAAACGTGAGTGACGGGATGGTTTGGGATCGTTAAACTTTTCAGAGGCACCTCATGCTCACTATTGGATGTACCTCAGCTTTGGATTGCTATTTCAATGACAGTTGTTACATTAAAACCCTTTTAGTTTAAGTTCATGGTCTGTCCATGTGGTAAATTCCATGTATTTTTTAGTGGGGGTGGAGCTCGGAGAAGAGGGGAGTGCTTGAGACAGGGTGATGCATTGCTTATCAGGAACCTGACTACAAATGATTAAAAACTCCCAACTAAGTGTAAAAGCAATAAGAAAATCCCATGTGCCCGTGGGGCTGGAGCAAGTACTAGAAGAATGGCAGAACTTTTCTCTTAAGGGGAATTGGAGTGAAGCAGTAGGTGTAGCAGCACAAGCAAGTTTCACAGAAGCAATATTTTGGGAAGTGGTGTTGTACTGATTCTTTTTCTCATCACTGTAAGGACCAGCAATTTTGGCCTCACTGCACTGCAAAAATAAATGACATTGAGGCTGAAATATATTCTATAGATTGTGCAGCTGG
>WEIT01006353.1:972135-995608 GCA_013389985.1 Dryoscopus gambensis
CATATGTGAAATAACCGTTCTGTAGATCACAGTGTAAAGACTCACAAAGGAACTGCATCTTCTGTAGGGGACAGTCAGTTGTGAAGCCCAGAGATGCCCATTTGCTGGGATAGCTATACTTGTCAAACAGAAGTCAGCTGCTGAACTTTGAAAGTGGGAATTGATTGTGGCAAGCTCTGAAATGAGTTGTTGATGGTATTTTTCCAAGGCAGTTTGTGTATAATATGATCCCAGAACTGTGAAAGTCACAGTTGGGTTGTCACATTGTAATTACATGCAGTCTTGCATGTAAATTTTCACGTTCATAGTCTGTTACTACTTTTGATAGATGTAGACATAAATTAATATTGCAAGTGTTGTTAGATAATGCTAGAATGATAAGGAAACCAGGCTATTCTTCTGAAGTGACAAATGTGTTTGGACAAAGAGTTCTAAACAATGAAATCCTCTGAATGTTTGTTGGAGTTTATCCATATTTACCAGCATGATGACCTGTGTGTTGTCTTGCTCAAGCAAGTAAATGCAGTAAAACCTGACCTTCTTTTTAGCTCATCCTTGGGATATGAGGAAAGCACAGAAAAACGCATCAAAACTCTTCTCTGAGTTACAAGCCAGGTGGAGTGATTTCCTCAGACTTGCACTGTTGTCTGTGCTTGCACGTTACATCCAGTGGCAAATGTAAACTGGCATGTCAATGGCAAATGTGAATTATGTTGATGAGATTTACGTGCTGCTAAGAGGCCAGAATTAATGGTAAATCCTTTATGCACAAGCAGTATGGCTGTGTGCTCTTGCTTTAGTGAAGCGCAGCCTATGTATGTGTTGGATGTAGGATGTGAATCCAGAGAGAACTGAAAAGCTATTCCTTGAGAGCTGTGAAATCCTTTGGCACCTGTGGGGATGACCAGTGGTTCTGTGCTAGAGAGCTGTTATCGTGTGCCTTGAGTTTGAGAGAATAATTTTAGAGGGCAAAGACTAATTTCAAGTTGATGAGCTCAAGGATAGAAGGCTCAGTGTGGAGGGCTTTTGTTCAGTGAACTTTATTTCCCTTTTATGTACAAACATTATTGAATTTCCTTTGAAGGAACTGTCCATATTGGTGTGTATGTTCGTGTCTGTGCTTTTATTTCACATCTGGTCTCCTGTAGAAAGCCTTTTAGTTGCATGTCCTTGCTTTGATTCCCACTCTGTTTATAGTAAGCTGACTTTTCAGTTATGCTCATGATAGCCCAGTTAGATAAGCTTGTCGAAATGTGACTTAATTCTGTAATAACTGTTGTGCTGGTATAGCCTTTTTCATTTGCATAGAAGGCTGTTTGCAGGCAGTTGAGAAAAACCTGTTTAAATTGTAGTGAGTCTGTGAAGTCAGATGTCCCTAAAATCCAGTCTTGCTTCCTTGGGCAGACAGAATTTCTAAACGCATATTTGAACTCAAATAGCTCTTGTGGCTGCTCCGTAGTGAATGTGAAGGGGGCATCATAAGTCACATTCATCCTCTTGGGAATACTGGGAGTAGCTTGGGCAGCATTTTGTGTTCACTTAGGCTGGGAATTCTTCATTTGGCCTGGGCAGACGTGTTCCTAAAGATGTAACTTCGACAAGTACTAGTGCAAACATCCCCACTAAGATACAGTGCTGTGTTTGATGTCAGTTTACAGGCAGGCCAGTGCCCTCAACATCCTAAAGGAAGGTATGAAGATTGAGGCAACTTATGTGAAGAGAAAGCAACTCCATTATTTTTTGCCAGCAGGAACCTTACAGAAAAGAAAGAAGGTATAATAAAAATCCGGCTCTTCTGGTAATTTTTAATAAAGTCTTTAACAATTACTTGAAGACTTTATTTTTTAACTGTCGTTTCAGCAAAGGGTGTCAGATATTAGTCAAAATAATAGTGGACTTCAGTGCAAAAGGTCTTCTTTAGGTGAAAGCTGTTCGGATGGTTCCAAAGACAGAGATTCCAGAACACCCTCTAATTCTTCTTCGTTAAATAAGATATCTAAGTTGGACATCTCAACAGCAGAGACAGAAAGGTTAGTGCCCTAACCTTGGTACTGTGGAGAAGCTGCTTTTAACTGACTCACACTGCAGATGAGGTCTAGGATTTCTTGTTTAAATCTATGTGGATTGTAAGCGTGTGGAGGGCTCTGAGGGCTTCAGGAACAAAGCTGGAATCTCCATTGGGCACATGGTAGGAGACCAGGTTAAAGGAATCCTTGAAAAAAATAAATAATGTCCGTGAACACAATAGGAATAAAGAACTTGACACCTGGGAAATTATTTAGTCTTGAATATAAATCTTCATAGGTTAGTGTATAACCTGAAGCTGGAGTATTTTATGTGCAAGTAACTGTTCTTTCTAACAAAAAGTACTGTTGATGCCAAGCAGATTGAGTTCTAATGAAGTACTGATCTTGGTCACAGAAACACTGGAGCTGCTGCTGACTTAGTGGAGTGGAATGAGAACTCAGGCAGTAAAAGTGTCTGTCACTTCCTGGGAAGTCTGTTCATCCCTAAGCACAGGAAGAATATGTAATCTTGAGAGTAATTGCCCAATCCTACCAAATGTGTGATACCTGTTCTGTTCAGACTGTTTGATAATGTAGGAGTCACATGAAAAAAAAAAAAGAACAAAAATTGTGTGCACGTCTGGGTAGAGCAGAACAATGGTTCAAAGCAGTACAGTGTGCTGGGTGGACTAATCTGGGAAAATGTATCAGGACGTAAAAACTCAGTAAAGAAAATGCTCGAGTTTAAATCTGCAGTCTGAAATTGAGCAAAATGATGGTCTGGTGCTACGTTGCCTGGGAGGTTGTGCTGTTTAATAGAGCTCTAACAAGGAGCAAAGGAGATCGATGTTTGTCTTGCATGCACTTTCTGGAAATGACATATACAGTATTTTACAAACTAGCATTTTATAACTCCAGTGTTTGACTTTTATAGAAATGTTGAATGTCAGAGTTGTAGTGGTGCCAACAGTGTAGCTGAGCCATCAACGTCTAAGGGACTTTGCATTCCTGTGACTGATCCAAGTATGTAT
The DNA here is from genome assembly GCA_013389985.1 of Dryoscopus gambensis. Classification (NCBI taxonomy): domain Eukaryota; kingdom Metazoa; phylum Chordata; class Aves; order Passeriformes; family Malaconotidae; genus Dryoscopus; species Dryoscopus gambensis. The sequence continues at coordinate 975,173 of WEIT01006353.1, forward strand.
TTGAAGTGGTAGGTGGAATGTGGTTTTTAATTTCATGGCCAAACTCTAAAAGCCAGGTGTCTCCTACAGAAATGGAGGCTACAGTTGCACTAAGAACATCGGGACCTCCAATTGGTTGCACCATTCCAGGATATAACACGGTTTGTCAACTCAGAACGTGTTTTGTGCAAGGACAGCATAAATTAAGTGGGACTGTAATCACGGATCCTAAGAGTGCTTCACCTAAGCAGCATTATTCACCAACCTCTAAAGTATCTCATCCACCTACAGCGGGAGAATGCCCCCAAAAAGCCATAGATGGAGAAAAGGCAAGAAGGGGGGGCTAGGCCAAGGAGGGTTTGAAGTAGTACTAATTACTGATGTAGAACAAATGAAACAACTGAAAATAAATTCATTTATACATCCCCAAAGGATTTGGGAGTCTAAATTTAAGCATATCTAGTTTTACTAGAATGTAGGTGTGAGAGATTGTAATTAATATAATGTGTAACTATTAAACAACATGTTTTCAGGATGTGGCACTTAGTGACTGCTTCTCATCTGGTGCCAAACTGCTGTACTTATCTGTCACTGCAATGACCAATTGCTGTATGAACTGTCTCATCTGGAAGCAGTTCTTAATTCAGAAAAGAGTTATCTTTAAATGAAGAAGAGATGAATCTTATAACTGTAAAAGTATGAGCTAATCTGTTTCTGGCAGATGCTTTTTGAACGCCCATTGATAGTTTAGCTGCTTTAGAAATCAGCAGCCTACTCAGTAGGTCATTACTTCTGAAATGATAGTGTGGAGTTGCTTGTTAAATCTTGGCTTTGTGGAACTTTTAGATTAATATTTCATTTGTGTTATTGCTATATGTGATTGGAGCTTGACCTGTGGTTTGAGGCACAAGCAAAGAACTGGAAAAAGAACCCTCCGTTTTGCCACTTGTAAAGAATCCTCTTGTAGAACTGTTACCTAGTACTGAATATTGCAAGTATAGATTTCAAGGTTTGGGTAGTAGGACTTTTTCAGGGGCTCAAAATTCCTGTGGGGTAATGGTGGACTTGTATAAATATTCTTTTAAGAGTGGCCCCTAATACATTTAATGTGTTGACTGGAAGCAGTACCCACACAAGGGAATTTTAGCACAGCAATTATTTTGAGTCTGTGTATTTTGTTCCTCCAGCTAAACGTGTGGGACTCTGATTTCACAGAAAGCGGATACCCTCAAGATGGGAGGAAGAGAGCCACAAAAAATGTAATTTTTAAGTGATTTTTCTCAGCGGACTAACTGAAAAGCAGAATAGTTTAGTGCCTAGACTGCCTCACATAAATACTCTGCCTGTTTACTGATGGAAACAAAAATATACTTCTTAGTTTAGCTTATTTCAGTCCTCATTCCCCAAATATTACACTTGTATGACCTATCTTTTAAATGTTTGATTTGGTAGCATCTAATTCCTTGCCATGCTTGAAATAATTGTGACTTTTCTTTCTAAAACTACTTGATTCACTGATGTAAATTAAAACTGCTATAAAGACCAAAGCATTTGGCCTCTCAAAGGCAAGATAAAGAGCTTTGCTATTCATGTAGCTTGTTACTGAGGCATAAACTCTGGAGGGCACACCCTCAAATCAAGAGGAGATCTTGTTGGTGAAGGTTGAAATACCTGAACCACTGTCTGTGTGGTTTTAGGGCTTCAGGATACCTAAACCCACTCCCCGTGGGGTGGAGGTTGTTAATGCATGTATGATTTTAAGGTATCCCAGCTGCCAGAACTTGCTGCCTCTCAGTCAGGAGCCTGGCAATACTGCCTAACAAATTCCTTCTGGCTTTTTTAGGGTGTCCTTGATGGAAAATCCATGCAGATTCCAGTGATCACATCAAGATCACAGGTATTTATTGTGCTTTTGTATTCATAGGTAAAGCAGAGCTAGCATTTTCATTTTACGCACAAAGGTTTATGTGCCATTAAACTTGGTGGTTTGAAGATTAGTAAGGTTTTGCCTGTTGTGCTTCCAACAAATTAAATAACTGAACAATGACCTTCACGAGAGTGAAGCAAACGTTTCCAAGTTTTGAACTTGAAAATCCATGCTTCCATGCCCTCAGACACTGACAGTCTGTGTGCTGCTTTGGTTTTCTTGTACTGTTATCAGCACTTGTATACTGGTTTCTGTGATGAGACTTGGAAGCTTTGAAGTCTATAGGTGACTTTAACTGCTCTGTGTCATGTAAAACGTTGTGAAATTGAGGGCTGTAAGGCTGGAAGTTATCCAGACAGCAGAGACTCTTGTTTTCCTGATCCATGGATCTGAGAAAAATCTTCCTTTACTGTGCTGTTGAGCAACTCACAGCTAATTTCTCCCCCATGAGGAATACAGTTGATGCAAGAAAAGAATTGTGCAGAGGGGAAAATGCTCTTCCTCTGGTTATGGTGGTAATTAAACAAGTGGTGTGGTAAAAAAAAAATCTTTTCTGAAAATGGGTTTGGGCCATACTGGTTTGGTACATAAAGAATGTTATATTCAGCTAGGAAATGGTTTCTCTGCTGCTACTTCTGAATTAATGAGTTTAAAATTAATTCATTAATTAATTAAAAATTCCTTTTTTCTTTTTTCTGTGGCATGTTTGTGTGTTATAGAGGCTTTCCAGTAAAGAACTTCCAGATTCTTCATCTCCTGTTCCAACAAATAGCATTCGTATTATTAAAAGATCCATCAAACTTACCCTTAATGGGTAAGTGGTTGATCTGCAGGTGAAGAGGATAATCCCTTGTTACCAGTCTTTATTCTGAATGTGTGTTGTAGTTACTAACAAAGGTAGAAGGTTACTGTGGCCGTACTGTAACTGACCAGTTAAAATCATGGTCTTATTTTCATATTGTTGTTTGATGCTTCCTTTTGAACTACTCTTTGCATGGGCTTGTAGCAGTTACCTTTACGACTTTTTAAAAAGTCTAAATTGCCACCAGCTGAAGCAGCTGCAAAAACCAACCTGTCCTGTGCCTTGGGTTCAGAATGTATGTCATCAGGGTTAATTAGCTGCTGCAACCACATTCTGTTTTCAAGTGTTTATGAATGTGCTTGTATTCATCTGTGCTTGCCTAAGTCACGTGCATAAATCGTTCTTGTCTCCAGTTATTCCCCCATGTGGCACACGCACTCCTGTGCGTCTCTCACAGTGGTGCTCAGCTTCCCTGGCTCGCAGCCTTCCACTGCCTTGCACAGCCACGCACTGCCCAGGTATTGCCTCCCGTGGAGGCCCCTAAATGATTTCAGTATTGAAGGAGATGCAGCAGAGGATGCTACCAAGGTATGGAGATGATAGACATGTCCCATGCTGGGTTACCCGATCCTTTTTTTGTCTCGAGACTGCTCCGGCATGATGAGACTTGAGAGGTTTTTTGTGGGTAGTAAAGCCCACCTCCGAACACGCAGCTGAAGATGCAGTGAAACCTGCAACAGCTGAGGCCGTCCTGACACTACTGCCCATCTGCAAGCTGCATGCACCAAGTGGTTTCAGATAAACCCTGAGAGCTGCTCTAAATGCTTACATGAAAACCTGTAGTAGTCTTGAGTCTGGTTCTGTAAACTGATAACACTGCTTACCCAGCTGAAGTGCATTAGGGGCTTTGGGGGGTGGGGAGAAATTCTGATTATATGAAACAAGTATTATGCTATTTCTCTATTGTAATTTCTTCATCATTTGTGGTTTCATAAGTGAACTTGTAAGTTGTTTTTCCAGAGTATTTTTGTATGTACTGTAAAAAACTATCTTCAAAGTGAAATTTAAAATCTTTAGTCTCTTTTTCCTTTTTTTTTTTTTTTTTTTTTGGTGCAGATGGGATCTGCTTAAAAAAAAATCTAAACCACTAAACCAACTCTAAGGGATGGGAGGAGGGTAGTGCCAGAAAAGAGTGTTCTACAAAATGATAATGTCATAGAATCATTTAGGTGGGAAAAAACCTTTAAGTTGGAGTCCAGCTGTAAACCTAACGCTGCCAAGTCCACCACTAAACTGCCATGCTAGAGCACATCTGAGGAGACCAGAAACACTGCTTTGCTTTCCTGCTTCTGGTAGATCTGGGCTTTGATTTAAAGCCCTCTGAATTGTGCAGTTTGCAAACTGCATGATTCAGCTCACGTCCCAGTTTGATATGTGGGCAAAGATACCCCTGAATTGTTTTCAAATGAGTTGCTTGTCTTAAAGAGCAAATCTGAGCTCTAAACATCTTAAGTATCCACCTTAGTGACAAGACTGCTGAAGGACTGTAAAGAAATAAGAGGTGGTATCTATCTTGTCATGTCTGAACTCTTTAGCATTCCCTCTCCTGCTACTATCTCAAACCTGTGGAGAAAGCATGACTATATTTATCACAATTAACTTGTTTTTTCCCTTATTCTCTGGTTTCCAGCTTGCTTCAAGTGCAATTTATCCCTTAGAAATTGACCGTAGTGGGTTTGAGAGGTCTTATTCTTCCTTCTACCCTCCAAAACTCCCAAAACTTCGACTGCAAGGCTGTGATTTAGTCACGGGTTAAAATTTAAGAAATAGTACCTATATTGCTTACAGCTTTTAGCAGGACTACACCTTGGATTTATAAAATGGTTGCCTCAGTTTTGTAACCTGTCCTAAAAGAGTGGTACTCAAATATTGCCACTTCTGTGTACAGTTACAGTAGGTATTCAGTTTCAGCACTTGTGTAAATACAAATCTGTCAAGAATTTGAAGGAACTAAAGCCGAAGTAGGTGATAAGATAAACAGCAACACGAATATGGGAAGTGTTTTGTAGTGGACTACAATCCTGTAATATTCCCATGCTTTTAAATTCTTCCACATGAGTATTCCAAGTCTGCTTAAGGGATGACTTTCCCTTAGGCTCAGTGTCAGCACATGCACTTTTGCAACTATTCTCAAACTAAACTAACCTATTTAATGCATGTACCTTTACACAGATCATTTCTGTTTATTCTTGCTCTGTGGTTATCTTCTAATTGCTCTTTTTTAAAACTTCTTTATTTTCCTCCTCACTCTTAGGGTTTTAAGAAGAATGTTCAGGGTTTTGAGAAGAACATTCAGGAAGAATTTAGGTTACTAGTTTCTCAGACTTGATCCATTGGTGAATTACACATCTTATCTTAATGTATCTTGACATGTAAGATGTCAAGTGTGATGTTAAGTGACGTCAGTGTTCTGGAGTTTCCCTGGATGTTGCAGAAGTTCGATGCTGCTCCGGGACTCTGCAGATTAGACTTCAGCTGTTTGTAAATAAAGTTCAAACTTATTCAACTTCAGTGTTCTCCTCTGTTAAAGTGATTGAAAGGGAAGTTACTCCTGCATGAGGACTCAGGGAGGGAGGCTCGTTGATATCAGTCTTCCTCCAGACACTGCTCTTTTCTCTCTGCTTTTGTTCCTGGGTGTGTGGTTTGAGATGAGGGGCTCATGCTCAATCTTTTTTCCATGAGGAGCAGCTCTGTACTGAAATTGTGTCTGATTAGTAACTTTGAGCAAGAAATTCCCTTGCAGGAATTAACATCTGTGGTTTTACTCATTAGGTACAAGCAAAGAAGCAGTTAATGTGACGTCACCTACATTTTGGCTGTAGCCATTGATATTCCTGTAGAAACTGAGTGAAAGTAACAGAATACTTACTTTTTGCCTTAATGAGGAAAAAGCAAAGAGGATAAAAGGTATCTTGAAATTTGTTAACCTTGGTTGTGGGAGAGAGGGGGCTTACTAACCTGTCTTATGTAATGCTTAGTGACATAAGCTGTTGAGCCTAAAAAGACCAGCAAAAACTCCTGGCTGTATTTTTGTAATTACCTCATCGCACTTCTTATAAAGAGTGTGATCCTGTGCATTATTCCAGTAAACGAAGAGCCGTGGTTGTAGGGTGCAGGCGGAGGGGCTCATACCCACCCAAAGGAAATCAAATGGCCGTGGGCAGGATCTCGGTCCCATAGAAAAATCCTCTTCCTCTGGAGAACTCAGCGGGCTGCTGCCTTCTCCCTCCCTCCCTCCCTCCCTCCCTGCAGCTGCTGCGGGGGCTGCGTGCCCTTTCGCCGCGGCTCGCAGGGGGCNGGCCGCCGCCGCGAGGGGACACCCCCAGCCCCCTGCTTCCTGCCCAGCCCTGCTGCGCCCCGCCTTGCCTCCTGCCCCGCGGGACTAAGCGAAGTGCAGGGGGTGTTGTCCAGCCTGGGCGCTCCGTGCTGCCTCCGTTGTGTTGGTCAGTGTGGACGCCCCCATGGATGAGGGTTTCTTCAACCATCATCTCCCCCAGTCTGCCAAGCCCTAAGTGTGGTCCCGAGGGCTCAGGGCTCCAGGCTGCTGGACCTTGGGTGTTTTTATGGGAGGATCTTGGCAAGGTAGTAGCCTGGGGGCTGTTTTTGCTCTCATTCTGGAAAATACAGCCTGTTAAACTCTCAGCTGGCTGACTTTCAAGAAATTGATACAGACTGCTCATCCTCGGGCAGTTCCTCTTTCTTGGGAAGACACTTTGAATCCTCTTGCTGTCTTCTCCCAACCTTGTTTCTTATTCGCACCTCATATTTTTTTTCATTTCTTCCAATCTCAGACTCTTGCCTGCTTTCCTTTTCTCTCGGATAATTCACATTTCCCTTTTGCACCTGAGTCCCTCTTTCTGAATTTGAACTGGATAATACATTATTCGATGGTGATGAGCGAAACTCCTGTGAGTCCTGAAACCAGAGGAGAAATAACCTTACCCTGTTTCAGTTTCAGCCCGTGGCAGCCTGGCAATCAGCTGCCTTCTGCAGGCACCATCCAGCTCACACTCTGCATGTGTGTGCCATGGACAGAAAGCTGAAAAATTTTGCTACTGAAAGCGGGTCTGGCAAGCATGTGCAAGGTCAATCTTTTCCAAGGAAGAGCAAAAAATCCCAGTAGTGACACCAGCACAGCCTCCTTGCTAAATTTCATGTCCCTGTTTTTGAAATGCAAATATATTTCTTGAAAGTTTTCAGAATTCTTTGAATATAATAGAAGCATATGTTCCCCATGGTCATTCGTAGAAGTGACTGAGTCATATTTGTTCTGTTTTCCCTAAAAAAATCATCCCAAGGGGCAGTGTATATGATCATGTGAAGAAAAGGTGTTGGCGGACTGGGAGTGGCCTTAAAAATGTGGCCTTAAAATAGGAAGTGTTGACTAGCCGTAACCAACAACGTGTTGGTGATAACATGATAAAAATAAAACAGAGTTAAGGCTGTAGTAAGTAGATACTAAAACATGCTAGAATTTCTTTTATCCCTGCAGTTTTAATTCTGCTTTGTTTTTCCAGTGTGGTCACTTGGCCAGAACAGAAAGTTATCACACCTATTCTGAGTGCATGCACACGAGGAAGAAAAGCTGAGGTTTTGTCAATCACTTGATGTGTAACTCTTGGCTAAATGCCTTCAGCACTGCTTTGGAACGATGTTTGTTGTGATTTTGCTAGATTGTTTTCTCCTCTTTTATTTATTTGATACTGAATTTTCATTTTATTACATACAGCCTTAAGCAGAAAGGCATAAACCTGTCATAATGAGCAATCCAACAGAGATTTCTAATAACTTAAGCTAAAGAAGTACCAGCTATTTTAAGTTCATGCATTTTCTCAAATGAAACAGGCATTAGACTGTCAGGAAACTGAAAGCTGGTGTTGGGTCTGAATTGTATTTCTGAAACTGAAGTCTCTGTTTCTTGCAAGACTTGTAACTGGTCGTTACATTCACTTTTGGTTTTGTCTAGATGGTATAGCATATGTTAATTTTCTCCTCTCATTTTGAATGTTTATATAGGTCTTTAATTAATACTGTACCTTTTTTGCTATGTAGGATAACATGTTGGGAGAGTCTGTAAAGGAACCGGGTATAGCTTTTGTTCAAAGCATTTACCAAATTTGCCAAATCGGGAACAACTGGAAAATCATGGAAGCAGTATTTTCTGTGGAGTGATTGTTTGCAGTAATTTAGTTAAAACCAAATGAGACGAAAATATGCCTGTGGGAATCGTATTTTGAGGAAAATGACGGTGTTGCAAGCAGTGAGAAGGCCAGGGAATCCCCTGTTTCTGTTCCTCTGTTCACCCACTAAATAAATCCTGCCTTACACCAAATGCTAAGTTGTGCAAGTACAGAGATGGTCACTTTGCTGTAATTTAGGGTAAATGTTTGGTACGTGCCTGCAGAATTGTCAATCAGTTTACTAAATACTATTCCTCTTACAGAAATGAGTAATCAGCAGCATGATAATTTTCTCTCCCATTCATACGTGTTGTGACTTCAGGTGGGGAAAATTCAGTAAAGGTAATATCTCAGTTTTCTCCAGACTTTGGTTATTTAAAGTTGGTTTGAGTTCACCTTTCAGTAACAAGTAAGCTGAGATGGATTGTCCAGCAGCCCAGCTGTGGAGCTCAAAGACAGGTTTGTATGTTCAAACTCACATCTCGTGTGTGTTCAACCTTAAAGGTCACTCCTGATTTCAGTGGTTGTGATGTCAGTGGGGAAACCCTGCTGCACTTTTGTCTGGCCTCGTGCAAAGGTCTAAAAACGTCAAACAAAAGCAAAGCAATTACTTAGAAAGGTTTAAGGCTACAGTATAGAAACTAACCACATGTTCTCAGTGACTTCTAAGCAACACCACATTATTTCATCAGCTCCTGCTTGTATGTGAACTTCAGTCTGTTCTCAGTCACTGTTCCTTTAGCTTAGATTGTTTTGGTTTTCAGCTACTTATTGAGAAGATGTTTTGTTGACAAAAATGGGATATCTATTTGTTAAGTAGTGGACACCACTAACACCAGTGTTTAAGATGACTTCTTATCCGGAATAATTGGACAGAGTGCCCTCCAAAAGTTCCTTATTTGTATTAAGTTTTGGAATTAAGGATCATGCATTGTTTTCCAAGGCTTTCCTTCTGCTTTAACAGATGAATCTAAGGCCTAGAGATTAACCATTTATGAAGAGTCAGACAGAAATCTTGTGGCTAAGACCAGAAACTGAAGCCAAGTTCCCTGAATGCATGAGACCCTTTTTCTTTAGAGTCAGGTTGCCAATGCCTGCAGTGGGGATTCCCAGTGCGTAAGTTACTGTATCTGGCTAAGGACTGGTGTATGAGCTCGGGCAGCTATTTCTAGAGACTACAACTGGCACCAGCTACTGATTTTTAAGCCACTACTTATATGATAGCTCACTACTCTTTCCTGTTGCTTTTTAAATAAGTTTGCAAATTAAACAACTTTCCCTTTCAGCCTATGTTCCTAACAACAACAACAAAATCACAAGTTTGTTTCCTGCTCATTTTTTTTTCTCCGTGAAAAAAGTGTCACTAAGAATTCTAGCGCAACACACAGGGCCACAGGACTGCCAGATGCAAGGTAACACCTTATTAAGTGCTCATAGGTAAGTTCTTATGTCCTACTATTGTGGAGGTGAGTGAGAGTGGTAAGGAGGAATCCCAATAACTCTTGATAGTAAAACTGTAAAATAATAGGGCGACTTATTTTCTAAGGAATATCTCCAGAAAAGGAATGGATGCTAAGTGTACATATTTATTTAAAAACATTTTTCAAGTTACATATGTGAACTGATATATTGTTAAATCTATCTGAAAGAATGACAGAGTTTACAGCAAGTTTCTGGAATCCAGTTCCCTTACAATACTTAAATACTTACATGAATGTTCTGTTTGCAGGGCCCTGGACTTTTGTCACTCAAAATTCCAGTCAATTCAATGGAAGTGTTGTCTGAAAGTGAGGTGTGTGATGGGGTTCTTGACTTTTAACTGCACTGTATTGCTGTGAATGTGTTGTTGCCTGACCCCAAATTTAATGAACTTATTCCTGGAATCAAAGCTTGTTCAGCGCAGTGAACATGCACAACAAGCATGTCTCCAGCACCAAGAATGTCCTATTGCTTCATGAGTTTCTTACAGCCCCTCAAATAAAGCTGGAAAAACACTCATTTCAGAGAAGTTGACATACCCCTTCCCTCTTCCAGCTTTAGGAGTGTGAATTTTCCAAAGTTCCCAAATAATGCTGTTGAACAGTCTCTGCTTGAGCATGCTATGAGCCAAGATGGAGCCACTCTTGTAAAGGGAACCACAGAGAATTGTGGCTCCCTGCCATCTTACTGAGGCAGGACAGGAGTTTGTGAAGATACCAAACATCTGTTCATAAAGCAGTGCTGTGCATATGGCATTGGGAAGCTCGGGTTGGAAGACAGCCATTAACTTTTGCAAAAGTTGAAAGAATCGTGGATTAGACGCTTGTGAAGGGGAGGATATTGCAAAAGAGAAGTGGACAGGGTTGCTAGAGCATGGAATGGCTGTTAAGGAGAGGAAAAAAAAAACCTTTAGTAACATATAATTAAGCACTAGCTACTTTGCTATGTATTGTTTTTGAAAACCACAATCAGTTGGGTTTTATCATTTTAGGAGGTTCTTGACGCCAGCTTCATCCCCAGCACACTTGAGTCCTTCTCTTCTTTACTGGCTAGAAAGTTCTGCTCCGTCAGCTGCAGTGAATGGACTGCCTGTCTGTAGGTAAGGAGCCAAACAGTGTTAAAGGGAGCAAAAAGAACACCACGTTTATTTACCCCTGGTTTTTGTTATTTCAAATTAATTACAGGGATGTTTATGAGGCAGGGTTGTTGACCACACAAATATAAGCTGTTCATAACACATATAGTCTGGGAGAAACTGTAATTGCTATGCTAAATGTAATTTATTCTGTGGTTCCATTCAGCTATATATTTAATTTTATTTTTCCATTCTTCTTCTAGGGGCACTGTAAACATTCTTCTAAGCAGGGATGGTAATGATGAGACAGTAATTGTCTGAGTAAATTATCCAAGTGGCCGCCTTTCTTTTTTTTCACTTCCTACATTTCTGGTGTCCTCTGGCATCAGAACAGAAGTATATGCTAGTCCTAGGCTATGTAAATTAAAAGTTCTGTCTGCATTGCAATTAAAAACATGTCAGGTCACATGGTTTCCACTTGACCAGTTACAGCAGTGCTGTTTTGCAAATAAGGTTTTAACTGTGTTGCAAGTGTGAAGTCCTGAACTGACCAAGTCTGTAGTAACTGGGTCACCTGCCAGAGCTTTTTGCGATGTAGGTCATGGGAATATTTGCAGAAGCAAAAGTGCTGTAATTGCATAGCTGCAGCAGTATTTATGTTGACATTGAAACTTAAAGAAAAGATGCATATTCAGGAGGCAGAAACAATACCATGTGTAATTATAATACGTAAAAGGAATATAAATTCTAGTTTTAAAAAATCCAGCAGCTAAACAATGTGGATTTTTGAATTAAAGTCATTGTTTCAGATCTGTTTCCTAATGGGCTTTTTGCACCCCAAGAGCACAGACATCGCCCACTGTTGGGCAAAGAGAATTGGGAGCAGTAGCATAAGAGAGCTCAGGAACCCCAAAAAGAAATCAGTGCATCACATGTAAGGGTTGGGTTGCCACGCAGCCGAGGAGCTGTAGTCTTAGACCTTTCTTGTGTGCTGTGGAAGCAGGATGAAAAATCCCCCCGAATTGTCCCAAAGCTCTGGCAGTCTCAAAATAAACAGGTGAAAATGGTGAAACAGGGTAGCACTAGCACTTTACAAGCAGCATCTGTCATGGAATGGAATACTGTCTTGGAAAGGAACCTCAAGATCATCTGGTTGAACCTTTCTTGGCAAAAGCACAATCTAGACAAGATGGCCCAGTGCCCTTTCCAGCTGAATCTCAACAGAGTCTAACACTGGGGAAAAGAAAGCTGGACTTAAAGAAGGAGTTAAGGAAAGGTGGAATTCAAGCTTTCCTTGCAGCAGGAGCTTTCTCCTGGGAGCCACAGTCTCACTTGGTGGGTCAGGTAAGTTTGAAAGACCCTGGGGCAGTAAAAGTGGCCAGATGTGAATCAGGTCTCACTGCAGATCTCACAATTGCAACAGTCTCTCTGCAGGCTGTTTATAGGGGGTGTGGAGCATAATGAATATTAATTAAATGTGGTAGCCAGTTTTACTTTAGGCAAGTATCTCTGCTATTACCACATCTGAATCTGGAATCGGCCAGCTACAGAATTCAGTTCTCTACAGCATCCATGCCTTTGGGAGAGATTTGGTATCTCTCTTACTGAGCTGTGAGTCTGTAGTATCTCTAAAGCTTTGAAGTGGTATTAAATCTGGATTGGTTTATTCACAAGATTTTGCTTTTACAGGGTAAGGGAAGGTGGTAAGAAAAATAGCTGTATTATTTTTAAAAAGTAACAAACTTCTTTAGACCTATAGATTTGGGTTTTGTCTGGTTTTTTGAAGCAAGTGATTATGTATATGGACAGAATTACTTTCCAAATTCAAGTGGGAACTTTGGTCTCAGTTTAATTTCAGTTACGCAGATGGTTATTTATGCAGGTTTCCTTCTAATGGAAACTCCTGGAAAAGGCACAGTCAGCGCTCTTCGGCTACTTTTCTTGGAGATGAGAGCTCAAGACAGTGCACGGAGACTACAGTTCTCTGCTTTGTACATGGGAATCTTTACCCTCGTGTTCTGGGAGAAGCAGACAGCCGGAGCGGTGGGGGAAGCAGGATTTGTGTGCCCTGTGAGGAAATCGTGGTGGTCACCACGAGGGGGCATTTTATTGAGACACCACAAACCCAAGGGTGTTACAATCGCTGACGTAGTGGCACCAAGGCCCTTAAGGGACAAGCTGCTGTGACAGCCAGGAGTGAGAGCAGTGGAACTGTAATCAGAGGCTTTATTCCAAATGCCCTCCATTCCTTACTTTCTGCTCTTTGGTTACTGGAGCCTGTAATGCTTATCTTAGAATCCACAGGGCTGGCGCAATGGAAGAGTTTAGGTAGCAGGTACCTGTCTCAGCTTTTGGGAAACAGAGAACTGAACAGGTTGATTTTCAGCACTGCTGACTTGACTTGCACCCCAGGGTCTCATTGGAGACTAATCAGAAGTGGAGCTGGGACATCAGTGGCTTTAATAATTTGTCTTTTTAATGTCTGCCTGTTCCAGAACCTTTCCATAAAGCAGTTGCTTTTTCTTTATATTCAGCTTTATATATGACATTGCCCTTGTAGCCAACACTAACCCTTGTTCTAATTAATCCTTCTTGCCACTGGCTTCTTTCTGTCAGCTCTTTCTTGGGTTAGGCCTTCTCCTTCCTCTGGTTCCTGTACGTACTTGTCAGAAGCAGCTTGTGGTGTCTGTTGTGTTTCCATTCAACAGGCTGTGTCCAGAGCTGTTATTTCCACTGCACAGAGCAAAAAATCAGTTCAGTTCCTTTTTAAAAATTTTTTATTGCACAAGAGATCTCTTGAAGAATTAGTCTTCTTCTTGGCTTATTGCTCTTTTTAATTAAAAAATGTCAGATTGATATGTGTATTCTTTACTTGCATACAGTGGGTAAGGTACATAGAGTATTTTTTTCAGGCATCTGAAAATGATCTGAGTCTCATGGTGCCTGACACATTTACTATACCTAAGGCACAATATTTCAGATTGAACACCCAGAGGCTGTTTTTGGATTTCATCTGTTTTCAGCAATATTAAGGCTCTCAAGTGGAAATCCTGTGCAGATGAATGAGTATTTATCAAACTCATTGTTATATGAGAGGTTAACCACAACACTGAATTACAAAAAGGATGTCAAACTTTCCCCAAATGTCCTAAAAGCAAAATTGACAAGTCATGTAGCAACTGCCAAATGAACAAGGCAATGAAATAGCAAAACTCATCACTGTTCTGGGTGAGAAATCAAGGGCTTTCAACCCTGTAATTCAGAAAGCTCAGACTAATAATGGTAGCCTTACTAAGATGTGGGCCTTCTTAATAAATCTGAATTCTTTTAGTGCAGCATGGCAGTGAAGTGGATGCATAGGCACGAGGTGCAGGCAGCGGCGGGGTGAGCAGCCTGCTCGTGGCTTACTCCGAGTTGATTGTGGCCAACTACTGCCAGTAAGACTTTCCATGGTGAGGTGGCACCTCTGACACACAGCCCCGGGCAATTTGTAAGAAAGGGCTAATGCAGGGCCAGATAAGAGGTGTAGTGGCCAATTTACAACCTAGAGGTTTGCTTCCCATATGTAGGAGGACTTGATGTGTAAACTTGTCCCAGAAGGTGTTAGGTGTTTACCTTCGGCCTGAAGAGCAGTGTCACTCTGTCATTCCTGGGTGTCATCTCTAACTGTACGAATCAGAACTGCAGGAGTCACTGGGCTAGAGGTTGAAAATGAAGGTGTGAGACTCCAAATTAAGAGGAGATCTATCTGGTGGGGCTGTACTGAAACAAGGTACCTTTTTCACCTCTTTAAGGTGGCCTTGTCACGCTCTGCAGCTCCCTGAAAGGAGGTTGTGGCTGGGTGGGGGTTGGGCTCTTCTGCCAGGCAAGCAGTGATAGGGCAGGAGGACACAGTCTTAAGCAGCACCAGGAGGTGTTTATGTTGGACATTATGAAGGATTTCCTCACAGAAAGGGTGATTTGATATGGGAATGGGCTGCCCAGGAAGGTGGTGGATCCACCAGCCCCGGAGATATTTAAGGAAAGACTGGATGTGGCACTCACTTCGTGTCTGCTTGACAAGGTGGCGTTCAGCCAAAGATTGGATTCTGATCTCAAAGGTCTTTTCCAACCTAATTGATTCTGATTATTGGCTGTAGATACAGTCTTCTGAGATTCTTGAAGCTCAGGGTGGTGATAAGTAGCTTAACCTCCTTGTGAGCCCTGAGGAAAAAGCCAAGTCCTGTAATAAAAACCAGGATGAGTGATTGTTGTCCTCTGTAGTGGATCCAGTGCACGGTGACTGGCTGGTATATGCTGGGGTTCTGGGGAGCAGCAGAATTACTTTAGGCATGCGTTGCCTATATATTTTTAGTATGCAGTTTTCATGATAAACTTGGTACTCTAGCAGCTTGCTGTTGCTAAAGGGACAATTCCCATCCTTCCTTCTGCCTCCTTATATTTGTTTCGTGGCTGCAGATAGAGCAATTCTGTTGCTTCCCTTTGAAAGTAGCAACAGTGATCTGGCTTATAGAGGTAATCTATTATGAAAAAAATCATTCTGAGCAGAAAAAGGTTGTTTTCTGCTGACTTAGCTCCTTCTGCTCAGCTTGAGCTCACCTCTTCCCTAAGTCCTCTCCCTACAGCTCTACTCAGATGAATCTTGATTGTGGCATAAGGAAGGAGTTTGCAGTTTCAGTGACTACTTCAGAGGTCACTAATCAGCTTCACTGTACTGAGAAGCTTTTTTGTAGCACAGTGGAAAATGAAAACACTACTCCATCTTTTTCTTTGCCTGCCAACAAACATTTAAAGTTTTTCTCTGTAAACAGTGCAACTCCCAAACTGTGGTATGTGTTTATGCACTGGGATGAGGAGAGGGGAATAGGAAGCACTTGAGAGGTCTGGGGGAGAAAGTGCCTGAGAAGTTCTGCTCTGAATACTGACTCTGGGAAGGAAGGAGTGTGAATTAGAAATTTCAGGAAGGTTTATCAATTTCTTAGGCTAAAAATACCATGTTATGCTACAGTTCCATGATGTTAGCACTCTGTCAGGAAGCAGGCACCTCTGCCCAAATCTGTCTTCCAGAAACTTGTTCTGGCCTCCACATTCCTTCCTGCTGGCAGAGTCGTTTCTGTGATTGTACATGGAACTGGCTCAGTAAAAACTGAGCCAGCAGAAAAAACCAATAATCTTGTTTCCTCCAGGTTACTTTTAAGCACGCTCCTGAGTCTCCAAGGGAGCGCTTGGAACAGTGTAGGAACACACAGGATTGAGTTACCTGGATGGAAGGAGACAGGGAGGGGGCACTGTCTTTTTTTGACACTACCCCAGTGTTCATTAAGCTGTCATCGTTTTGTGCTTGGCACTTTCATGTAACAAGCAGTTCATCCCCTGAAGAAGTTGCATCATGAGTGAATAAGGCAGAAGTGTGGGAGCAAGGAAGTATCTTCTCTGATTTCTGTTGGGGAAATTGAGGTTTAGAGAATTAAGCAGCTTGCCTAAGAGTAGAAAGGCTGACTTGCCAAGAGCCAAATACCAGTCTCCTGAATCACAGCCTTGTGCCTTATCCACAAGACCAACCTTTCTCTATTAGCATTTCCTTTCTCTCCACCCTGTTTTGAGGGAGGCACAGTAGCATTGTTCTATGTCAAACAAACTCAAAGCGTGGTTCAGGAACGCTTCCAGCAGAATGACTTGAACAACCTTTGAGTTTATCATTAATCTGGAAGCCATGACTTTTTTGAGAATGGCTTCTGCATTAGAACCTTCCTCAGGACGAATAACCACAAAAGCTTTAGCCACCAAAAGGTCTGACAGGGATTAAGTAAGACAGCTTTGAGATTAAAAACATACTTCAAACAGCAAAAGGTTTCTTAGGGCATAGAGGATTGGAAATTTCTAATCTGGCAGTAGGTGAGGCTTGAGATACAGTGGACAAGAAAACAGGACTTAATTTTTATTTCATAAGGAGAGAAGGGGATGATTTTATTAATACTATTTTTACTCCTAGTATGACGTACCTTATTAGGAGAGCCATATGCTGAAAGTACCTTAGTGTCTGCCTAACCAGGCCAGTTAAGGGCCTTATCTTTGATCGAAGTCAGATAGCTGGGAACAGGAAATAAAGACTTAACAGTTTGCCTGTGCTGCTCTCCTGTCACAGCCGCTTCCTTGGGCAATGCCTCTGCTAAGCACCACTAAAGAGCCATCGTCCTAGGCTTGACAAATACCCTGTTAAACACTCAGTCCTTTCCTGTAGGAGGTTTTAGTGATGGCTTTTTATCCCTCCACTCTACCCTTGCTTGCCCCATGACAGTTCCCTGCCAGAGCAGGGAGCTTTATTCCTTATAGCAACGTAGGTGTTAACTGTGCTAGTGCAGCAGCCAGTGAAAAGCAGGAGGGTAGGACTTGTCTTTGGACTTGGTAAGTGGAGAGAAATGGAATCTTAAAACACTTGCTTTAACTGGAAGACAGGAAGTGAAGCACTGGATCAGACTGACCTAAGAATTCTGGTATCTCGCCTCTGGCTGTAGCCAAAGTCAGCTGACAAAAATAATAGTGAAGCACCTGGCTTTTGTTATGCAATGCTGCAGGAGGGGAATTCCGTCTGCTTTTTGCAGAGATCTGCATATACCCAAAGCTATGACATGTTCTTACACTTCATGTCAGTTGTTAACGAGGTTTCTGTGATTGCCAAAGCTATGCTGCAATCCTCTAGTTCACCCCACTCTCCCGGGATAATCCCTGTGCCAGGGATTCCGATTGCAGCAGAGCAGAGTTGCATACAGGGTAGTCAGGAATAGAGGAATATCTTCATGCTTACACGACTTTGAGTAAGGCCTCTTTCATTTGCTTAGGTTTTTGCCTTTTTCTCGGGAAGGCTTCTTGGTTTCCATAGAGTTTAGGAACATGGATGTTTTATAAAACAGCTACACTGGTCTTAGACTAAAAGCTCCTTTTGTCCCACTGTTGTGCCTTTCCCTGGCCATCGGCTTCTGGTTACTGCTAGAGAAAAACCTTCAAGAAAACATCTCCTTTTCACGCTGCCCTTCCTCCAGTCACTTTGTTCGAGAGCTTCCTGAGCCAGATGTAGTCTGTGTATTCTGAAGATTGGAGCACACGGTTCTTACACAATGAAACTCTTCATATGGTTGGCTGTCCTCTTACCACAAGTTGTTTTCATTTGAAGGAAGGGATGGAGATGAAGTTTTTGGGATACTATACGAAGTGCAATCCATTCATATTTTTTTCTTAAAAATAATATCAAGGAGCAGTTTGTACCAAAGACACTGGTGTGTATGTGAGATACCACCTCAATTTCGAACGTGCAATCTTAAGGATTATCTTTGAGTAGCCTGTTCCTGCAAGCCCTAAAAGTTAGAGTTCAAAAGAGCTGGGGAAAAGTAGGGAATGTTTATTATGTTTTAGTCATAACATGGTATTTGTATTACCTGGAATACTGCCCTTAATTTCACATCGGTTTAGATTGTGTGTACCCTACAGTAACACTTTCCTTCTGAAGAAATGAGTAGATGCTTCTGTGTAGAGCCACAGTCTCCCTGGTGCCCTGGTCTGTGTTTACTCAGAAGTGTAATGGGCTGGAAAAATAGGTGGAAACCAGGGATATAAACAGTATTTAGGGAAGCACCTGAATTCATTCTTTTTGAAATGTCACAGTTTTTACTATCAGAGATTTGGCAAACCAGCCTGAAGATAAGTAAGGGAAAGTATTTAGTCACTTCATACATCTGTACTGACAACTTGCTTTACATCCAGACTTAAAACTCACATCTATGGCTTCAGCTATCCCAGAGGAATTGCACCCCTTTCCTTTTAAAAATCCTGTCCAGGTCACTCCTGTGATCTGCAGGGATGCCCTCAAATTGGGGGCATTTCTCTGCCTGTTCAGCCCTGGGAAGGAAGGCTTGTATAAAACTTGAACCACCAGGTTATCAATTAAAAAACTGAAGTACCTTCTAGTATGAGACGTTGATGAGCTGATTGTTTGGATGGGGCACTTAGCAGAGAGAATTCAGGCTGTGTGATTTCCAATTTGCTGCCTTTGTTGTAG
The DNA here is from genome assembly GCA_013389985.1 of Dryoscopus gambensis. Taxonomy (NCBI): domain Eukaryota; kingdom Metazoa; phylum Chordata; class Aves; order Passeriformes; family Malaconotidae; genus Dryoscopus; species Dryoscopus gambensis. Next base: position 993,728 of record WEIT01006353.1, read on the forward strand.
AGCAGCACAGTTTTATTTGTGGTCTCTTTTTCCGTTCGTGCTTTGGGGTTACGTGCGCTCATGTAGGTAAAGTCCAAGTTTGATTTAGAATATTAGACCCACCTGCCTGCTTTACTGTACATCATCAATCATAGGGAATCCAAGAAATCCCTGAAGATGTAAAAATCTAGTCTGAATTTCTCATACTTTTAGGGCACTGCTGGTTTATATCTTGTGTGTTGTTTTGGTTTGGCTTTTTTGTGGGAAAGAAAATAAGAAATTATGTTCTTCTGGCAAGAAACTAACCCACAGCCATGGAATTATTTTATTATAACATCTGAATAATGTAGTTTTTCTTTTCATTAATCATATAAGTCTAATGTCACAGACATTTTGATTATCCTGCATGCTCCCTAGGATTCTTCTACTCCAATTCCAGTTACAAGTTTGACAGGGGTGCAACAATACTACCATGTGACAAACCATGAATCTTAAATAAGGAGAGTTTTGCTCGTGGGGTGAAGAAAGATAATTTCAGTTTATAGGAAATAGGCTGATAGTTGAGCAAAATTAAGGTTACAAAGAGAAGTCCTGTTAATATGAGATGGACTACAGAACAGCAAAAATAATAAGCGTTTGGCAGCCTCTTCTGCTTAGTTACATGGGTTGGTGTATGGATTTGCAGATCACAGAACAGCATTTTCAGCTGTGCTTCATTCGTGGACATCCCAATAACCTTAGCTTTAGAAACAGGATAGTGAAAAAAAGTTAAAACCTATCAGTTTTGTACCTCACTTGAGTGTTCTTTCAGGCTTTCCTTGTTATTTTATTAATCTTTCTTTTTCAGGGATACTAATTGATTTAACTGCATTTTCACATGGGGCAGTTTATTCCACTGCCAGAGTAAAGATGTGAGAAAAAAATTTAAATTTTGTTGCTCACTAAACAGTCTTACACCACAGCTAGGTGTGGCCTTCCTGTTTCTTTGTGTTTGTCTTTCTTCAGGTGTTTTTTAATTTCCTCCCAGATTTGTTTGTTTGTTACTGACCTCTCCACCTGATCCAAACATGGGGCTGTGGAGTTGTTCCCAGTGTCCAACTCCTTTGCTTCATCTCGCTGTGTCAGGGCCAAGCTGTGGGATTGAGGATCTGGGATGCTCTGAAGGTTTGGTAGATTTAAAGTTGATCATTGTGGCTTAATCAGCTTGTGTGTGATTAGTTTTTACCTCACCTGCAATGTTGGTCTATCGCTAGTAGGTACAGCTTAGTTGCTGAATCCCAGAATGGGTTGGAAGGGGCATTCAAGGCTCATCTCGTTCCAACCCCCTGCTTTGGGCAGGAACATTTTCCACTAGAGCAGGCTGCTCCAAGCTCCATCCAGCCTGGCCTTGATCACTTGCAAGGATGGGGTGTCCCCAGATTCTCAGGGTAGGCTTGTTCCGGTGCCTCACCACCCTCACAGTAAAGAATTCCTTATCAGTATCTAATGTAACCCTGCCCTTTGCCAGTTTAAAGCCATTCCTCCTTGACCTGTCACTTGGTAAAAAGTCTATCCTTGTCCTTCTTCTAACCCCCAAAAGGGGCTTAGATAGACACTGGAAGGCTGCAGTGGGTCTCCCTGGAGCTTTCCCTTCTCCGGGCTGACCACCAGGCTCCATGCAACCGAGAAAAAGATGGATAACGAGAGCGCTTGGTCTCTCGAGGCTGACAGGGCGGGAGAGCGGCGTGTAGGAGTGATGCTCTGCAAGGGTGCGGGTATGGAAGGAAACAGGCTCTCGGTGTATCTGCCGCGCTCTGAAATCAGAGGAGTTGAACTTTTTCCTTTGTACTTCTGGCTCCCGGGCAGGGCAGGGCCGGAGGACAGCCGTGTGCCTCCCTTCCCGGCGCGGGGTCTCTGTGCCGC
>WEIT01006353.1:995624-1022639 GCA_013389985.1 Dryoscopus gambensis
CAGCATGGCCGGTGAGCGGCGGGGCCGGGCGGGGGGCGCGGGGAGCGGCCCCGGGGGGCTCCGAGCACTCTCCGCCCTCCCTCGCTGGTCGCGTTGGGTGTTGACGCTGCGAGGCTAAGGCAGCGATGGGTTGTTCGGATGAGTCGCGATGAGGTCTTACAAGGCTGTTCCATTTCAAATGGATTCCTTAAGGTTTAAAATTGCGGCGTTAAAGCCTTTAGGTGTTAAATACGCGCGCGGGTCTCGTATCTGGGCTGGAGACAACAGGCTGAAGGTTGGGTGATGCTCATCAGGATCCTGTTCGCATCGGAGCTCGGCTGTGAGAATGCAAATGAATGAGAAACAGTGATGGCACAAACCAAGAGTAACGCAGATAAGGGATCGTGCTTTGAGTAATTATAACAAAAAGCACAATTAAGTTTCTTCATGCTAAATTAAACCGAGTTTGTCATCCTTTCGGAAGGAGTGTCTCTGGTAACCCTTTCTTAGGGTTAAAAAAATCCCTAAATTTAAAACTTGGCTATACTAATTAGAATAATATTTCTAGGGAAGGCTGCTTTTTAAAACCGGAGTATGTGTGTTCTGTTCCCACTTAGCAAGGTATGGACTTTCACTCCTGATAAATACATAAGTGTGCTAACTATCAACGTAGAGAGAAAACAGCTGGGCTTGTCCTTTAACTGTTATGATGTATTTTTAGAGTGGCAACACCGAAGCAGGAGAGGGCAGTTTCGGAGTTTTTTTACTTCGTGTCTTTATGTATTTTCAGTGTAATTAGGAACCAGATAAGGAATTTTTCAGCAGGGGAAGTTTATAACTTCCTGGTACTAGCTAGCTTTTGTCGTTGTTTTTTTTTTTTTAGTTGCCTTTTATAATGCAACACACGATAGTAAAGAGGAAGTTCATGAGCGTTTGTTGGTCTCTGACAAGAATTTGTGCAGTTTATGGAGCCGTAGGTAGATTGCTGCTTCTTCAAATCAAGTCATGTTTATGTTTCCAGTTGCCTTTGCTTAAGCTGGAGTGTGCTGTAACGAAGCTTTCACCATCCTCCCTCTTTGCCTGAGGTGTTGCAGAGAGTTATAAGTGGATAGATTCTTGCTTTTTAGAAATGACAGGCTTAGGGCCACCAGGGATTTGTACAGAGCAGTGACATCAGAGTTGAAGGGCAACGCTTTTCCCATCTGTGTCTCACTGCAGTCACCTCGGGCTGGAGGGTTTCGGGTGATACTTTCACATCTTCCACAAAGACCCACAGCTGCTCTGCTTTCACATGCAGATGTTGATGGGGAGTCTGTTCACCGGGCACTCCTGCCTGTGCAAGAAAATGGGGCACAAATGACAAATTGGGCAGTTCCTCCAGAGTTTTGCTTGCCTGGAGCAAAGGAACGAGACAGAACCCTTGATAGCATGTCACTTTGCTTCGTGACAGCATGTCACACTTCCTCCCTCATGGCACAGGCTGTGTTAAACTTTAAGTCATCCCGGGTTTCCTGTCATGGAGAGGTCTGATGGAATTTTGTTCTGAGTTTTAGGGATTGTCCTTTTGTTCCTCTTCGTATTGCTCAAAATGTGAGAAAAAACCACTGTTCAGCTCTTGAATGAGCATAAACTGGCTGAACTCTTGGAGCTGTCACCGCTTTTACCTCTTTTCCTTGCTGAACTCTCAAGAGCTGTCACTGCTTTTACCTGTTTTCCTTGCGTATGTAATTGGGACACTTGATCTCCTATATTCTCTTGAAAATTATTCAGTGTTGTATTCGGGACAAGAGAGGGGGAAAAAGCAATTAAATAACAAAAAGAATGACAGGCAGGTTATAATATGTAGCACAATGTTTCTATTGCTAGCATGTGTATAGGCAATTAGAATAAATTACAAAGACAAATTAAACTCTTAAGAACTTAGATGAAGGATTAGCTAGATTTTTTCTTCCATTTCAAATGCTTTATGGAATAGTTGTGGGCAGGCAAGTACCATGAGTAGCTGTGCATTTCTCTTCCAGATTTAGTGAGAGTTTGGGTTTTGGTGTATCTCACATTTGTTTGACGAACAAAGCAAGACCTGAGGAGGACAGGTCTGTAGTGACTGTGTGGGAACTAACAGAGCTGTGTGTGTGTGAGAGCAGATTGTGAAATAGTTGAAGCTGTGCCACTTCACAAGCACGTTGCTGACTTACAGAAATAGGGAACACTGGACACTCAGCTGCAGAGCGCTGGTAATCCCTCTCGTTCGCACAAACACTTCTGCGTGTTTCCTCTCTACACAAAACGTGATGACACTGATAAGCATAGCAGAGATGATAACGTGATTCTTAAAGAGAGAGAGAGGCAGCCAAGACAAAATGAAGTTTAATGTTTAATCTCTGGAGGCTGCCACGTCACCGAGCTTTACTTTCCCACAAACACACCTGCTGCTGAGCAGTGGGTTTACCTTCAATGACATTTGTTTCGACCACAGCCCTGTAAAGATCACTGAGCCCAGAGTTTTAAAATGAAGGGCTCTTAACAGGTGAGAAAATAGCCCTCTCAAGTGAGTATTAATAGAACATGAAGGGAAATTGTTGGTGAAAGCAGCAAGAGTTAAAGACCTCAAGTGACTGCGCTCTCGTAGTTTTGAGCGGCGAGGCTCTGGCTAGCTTTGACAAATACGTAATGTCTGTGGGTGTCCTGCACATCTGGTTAGCAGCTATGTAAGCATGAGAATCTCCAAGTGTAATGATTAGTAGGCATTTGGCTGCAATTTTGTCATTTTAACTTGTAAAACAGATTTTTAATTTAGTATATGGATGCATGTCTGTATTTGTGCTGATCAATGCAATAGCATAAGTAAATTGAAGTGTGAAAGTTAAAACAGCCATACGCAGATGTGTAAGCATGGTTTTGTGAGAAGCTCAGACTTCTGCTCTCTCTGAAACCAGCTTTACGTCATTTCTAGGCTTTTTTGTTATCAGTGCCTGTCTTCCCCTTCCCCTTTGCTGGACTTGCTTGTTTTCCAGAAAGAGAAAATACGCAAAGCTCATCTAAAGGACAGCTAGGTAAAGAACTGGGAAGTATCTAGAAAAGGGACTTCTAAGTAACTTGACCTAGGCTAGTGGCTAATGTGTATTTAATGTGACAGCTCATGGCTGGTGATCAGAAAGTTATTTAAAATCTGCCTTATGGGAGGTGGTCAGTTTAGAAACTGCATTTTGATTGATTGTTGTTGGAAATTTCTATAAAGAGTCCTGAACCACAATTCCCACAGGTTTTGACCCCAAACACAGCCTAGAGTAGAAGTGCATTGTGCTTTTGAAGAGGCATTCAGGTTTTGCAGAGGCTCCAGTTGCTGAAGACAATCCCAGCACAGGAGCTGCTCTCACACAGTGGCGGATGCAGTTCCACCAGTGGCTGTAGGTGTGTGACAGATAAATGTGCATTCAGGTCAGACTGAGGTGACGTCTCAGATGTCGTTCTTTCCATCCCTTCTCTGCTGCTCTTGATTACTTTATCTCATAGGTTATAATATTTTCCTACTTTGGGTATGAACTGCCGCAGCACTGGAAATGTTTTGCGATCAACAAATCCTGGGCACAAAGTTCAAGCTTTGTGTTGGTAGGGGTACCTAAACCATTGTAGGTGCAGCAAAAGAGAAGCCTCTATTATGGAGTTAGGACTGGAATCCACCTCTTTGCCAAAACTCATGTGCTGTGGACTCTCAGGCAGCATAGACCTTGGGCAAAAGGAAGTAGGGATTCTTTTACCCTTTCAGCACTTTCAATGTATTTAATAACTGTTTTGCTTATTATGTTGAAGTCCAAGCAGTTTTTTTCAGTGCTGTGCCACAGGATATTGTCTGTCCTGTTTGTTTGTGATGCTCAGTCTTGCTTGAGGAGGATGCTATTACATGAAAATGACAGAGAGCTCAGTAGACATTTCCATAAGCTACGTTCTTCTGATCGTGTAGCACTATGATGATTCAACTTCAACAATATTTGCTTAACCTCTGTTGTTTGTTTTTCACATGCCATCCCACTGTTGTCACTGTTTGATTGACTGTCCTGTTTGATGTTCTCAGTGAGATACATTAAATAGCTTGTTACTGTCTGGCAATAAAACATCACTTGAAAAGTACTTAGGCTCTTGTAAGTTAATGCCTTTCTAACCCCCCCCATTTAAGAGTTCTGCTGTCTCTTATTCTCATCTATCACTCTGTGTTTCCTGAAAAAAACCTCCCTTCTGACAACTGCCCAATAGCTTTTCTGAGGTTTCATTGTCTGGGGAGATACTGCAACTAGAAACCAGCCCCATGGGAGATGGGCAGTTCAAAATGTAGAATTCAATACGAGCAATCAGGTATTTTCTGAGCTCACAGTGACAGTATTCAACCCAGTAGGGTGGGGGGTTTTTGCATAATTTGAATAGTTTCTCCTGCACTGGGATAGGAACTAAATCAGTCAATTCTGAGCAAACATCTTCACTTTCAGAGGACACTTAAGAGAACACAGCAGTTGACAGTACCAGTGCTTGGAGAGGACAGCCATTCTTAAAACTGTATTATTCCTAAAAATGTCAACCATTCCCTCAAAATAATGATTTGGGTTTTGTTGTATAAAATCATCTTTTATCAGACATGATGGTTAAAAGAAGCTAAGTTCTAGATGAGATGGAGGGAAGGGTGTCTTTTTTGCTAATTACTTCCATGGCATTGATACCATGGACGTTTCATCCAAATCTGTTCTTTTCCCTTGTACCCCACCTTCAACATGTGCGTGTACATAGAGAGTAGATTTTTCTGATAAGGTAGACCAAGTGGAAAGATGGTAATGTAAATCAAAAGTCTAGAAATTCTAATTCTTGCATCTGCTGCTGCTTTTTATGGTCTACTGTGTCTTAACGTTGAAAATATTTTATTTTTAAGGTGGCCCTGAGCCCTACATTGAAATATTTGAGCAACCCAGGCAAAGGGGCATGCGTTTTAGATACAAATGTGAGGGAAGATCAGCAGGCAGCATTCCAGGAGAACACAGTACTGAAAACAATAAGACCTTCCCTTCCATCCAGGTAAGTACCGCTTTTATCCGGGAATTACCGTTGCCCGCATTACCGTGATGCTCGTAGCTATGTGTTGGACTCTGCACAGTAAATACAACGCTTTTCATCTCGCGTTCTGTGATGCTTTCCTTGGCATGCAAATGGACTTGCAGCAGAGTGGGAAAAGAGTTACTTGCTCCTGGTCACGAAAAGATTTGGTTTACAAAAAGAGGAGAAGGGTGTAGAGGTGGTTTACAAAGTGCTGCTAGAGGGGACTCAGTGAAGACTCAAGGTCTGGGAGCCATTCATTAGTAGCTTTCTCTGTCTGCACGTTTGCTCTGCTTTCTTAGTTAGGTGACGTGGGTTTGGTTTTACGGTTTGGACTGCAACGTGAATTTTGGGAGAGCGTTGAAGGAATTTGCCTACAAAACGTGGAAAGGCTTTGAAACATTGCTGGGCACAACATGAAAGAAGGCGCTTTGTACAAGCGAACAATCGCCCGTGATGCGGCAAATGGGCTCTGCAAAAGACACCAATGGGAGGTGTGTGAAGTCAGAAGGGGGCACTGAACTTAAAAATGAGCTGAGAAAGGGCAATTGTGTCCTCAGAGCATCTGCAGTGATGATGAGTTGGGTGGTTCCACCATGGATGGGTTGGGAAATCCAGCATTAAGGGATTCAGAGGAGCCCTGGCAGCTGTGATCAAAGCAGGGACAACGATAGAGACAGTAGAGCTGGAATGGAACCCCTTGGGCAGTAGCTTTCATAGGTTGGACAAAGGACACCCTAGACAGGTAGGGCAAGAGAAAAGAATTTCTGGTCCCCTATCTGATATTTAGGTCGCTTCTGTTTCCTTGATGTATTTCAGTTTGGAGAAGGTCTGTCAAAGCAGAGATTAGAAGAGAAACCTCAAATTTAAATGGGAAGTTAAGAGCACTTGCTATCTTGCAGTCCATTGCAGTGCGCAGGAACAGAGGCTGTGTATCTGTTTGCAGTGTGTGCAAGTACAAAAAACCCAATATGGAGCCAAAAATGGAGTCTCTGGAATCACAGCAGAAAAACAACAGATTGTGAAATGTGAAAAAAAAAGAGATGTTTTATGCTGAGGTATAAAAGCTCTTTAAGAAGGAGGGTTTGAGAAAGACAGTGTTGGCAGTCGGCTCTACTGCATAAAGCAACTGTGGAAGCTGGTCCAGCCCTGGAGCCAGAATTACTAAGGGAAGAAGCAAAGAAGGTTTCCCTTTGACTATCACAGTGCCAGATTTGGTTAGGGAATGCAGGAAATGGAGGTGGTGCCAGACTCATTTCTTCAGCGTTCTGCCAATTGAACAAGGAACTGTGTGGGCTGTTGGCAAGAGTAGAGGCTTGCACAGACTCTCAGCCTAAGTCTGTGTTGGGGCAGAAGCTGAATGGGCTGAATCAAGCCTTGATTCTTCTTTTCTTGGACTGGGCTGCGCATGAAGGCCAGGCAGAACGCAGAGGGGAGATGGGACGTGGGTAGGTGACCACGCAAGCCTGGCCAAGTTTGTTTTTTTGAAAGGTGGCTATTGATGACAGAGCTGATTTTACTGTTAGCAGGTGATTTCTAGGTGAATTCCTGCCTCCCTGAAGCCCGTAGGAGGCTTTAGTGCTGATTAGGTTCCAGGGGAGTCCCCTCTAGAGTTGGAAACGTGAATGAGGATGAGAAGAGAGGGGCCAGGAAGGGATTAAATTTCATGGTGTGGTTATGAAGATGAACATCAATGAGGAACTGGAGAACCAAAAGCAGCTAGATCAGCTTCAAGTTCATGGGGCTGGGTGTGAAATGCGGGAGAAATAATGTAATGGTTGAAGAAAGTGAAGGAGTAGTGAGGTATCATTTTAAGGGTAAAAAGTAACAGTGGCTTGTAAGAAGACTGAATGGAGCCAAATTGAAGATTGAAGAAGCGAACGCATGATGACGGGTAGAGGAGCACAGTTCAAGTCAAAGGTCTGAGGTGTTGACTAAAAAGGATGCATGATGGATCCTTGGAGTCTCAGAAGGATGAAAGGAAGGGAAGGAGAGGAACTGTTAGTTATAGGGCAGGGGAAGTGGAGGAGGCAAGCTCACCTCTGCACAAACGTATGCCTGAGCAAGTCTTGTATTTGCTTTCAAGTTTTTATGCGTCAAACAATTTAGGCCAAAGTGTTTTTCCTCCGTTTTTTTTTTTTCTTTTACACTCCCCCACACTCAGTGACTTCACTGGTAGCCGTCAGCTCGAGGTTGCTTTTATGCACCTGAGAAAGGAGCACTGCATTAGCCTGATGACTGCTGTGAAAGCACTGGTAGGGGAGCTTGAGAATTCGGTACTCCCCAGCTTGAATGTAAGATTGAATACTCATCTGAGAATTAGTTGGGAAAAAACCCAACAGCTTCAGAGGGGATTGTGTCATGCTGTATCTGTTAAGATCCTCTTTCACTACTTAATGTTCCATGCACAGGTAATATCCTCATCCCTGAGGCTTTATGAGTTTTTTCCTACAGTCTTTGGAGGTAGACTTGTTCTTCAAGCAGCATTTCAGTGTGGTCACCTGCGTGGCTCTGGTGTTTCTTCTGTAGAGTATTTCAGGATAAAATTTATTTTCTGTAACAGATGGGGACTGATACCTAAAATCCCAAAAATATCTCGCATTTTTTTGTAGATTCTGAACTATTTTGGAAAAGTCAAAATAAGAACTACGTTGGTAACGAAGAATGAACCCTACAAGCCACACCCTCATGATCTGGTGGGAAAAGACTGCAGAGATGGCTACTACGAAGCTGAGTTTGGGCCAGAACGGCGAGTCCTGTCGTGAGTAATGGTGTTGCTTGGGAGTTTGATTAATTATGCAAGTGATTTGCTAATCTTGTGTTTTAAAACTCACACTAATGATTAAAAGAGCAATTAGAATGTTGTCTTTGCTGTAGTTAACTAATCCATCTCGGGGAACTTTCCTTCAAAGTATTTCCTTCTTTTTTCAATACTACACTTGCGCTTTTTCTTTCCTGCCACCCTTTTCTTTCCTTTATCCATTCTCCCAATGTCTGTCTTCTTTTCCCTTCTCACACTTAATTTTTTTAGTCTTATTCATTAATACATCTTACTCCTGAGCATGACTCTTTTGTACATGTGAAAATGGTGAGTAATAGAATGGGTAACAGCTACTTCATGGTGATGAGGGAAGTTCACATCTTCCAGGGAAATTATATTTGGACTTTCTGGAGAAAGTTTGTAGTGGCTGAGTATCATGTAATCTAGAACACAGTGGTTGTGACACATCTAGAAATGTGTTAGTAGCTGTCACTGTTGTAGCTTGTTGTTTGGGTTGGGGTTTTTTGAGTGAAAATACAGATTCTGCTCAGGCCCAGCTCTGAAGAGTAAGTGTGCCAGGGAAGGATCTGCTTGTGGATGCAGTGAGGAAAACTCAGGATATGTACAAGACATCTCTCAGTGCTATCAAGAATATCTCAAATACAGTTGTATTTGATGGCATTTCCTCTAAGTTTACCAAGTCTTGTATAATAAAATGAAAGCAGAATAAGCTGCAGCAAACATGGAGTGATTATTGCTGGAGAGGGGAATTTAGAACTGGCAAGCTGTTTGTGGTTCAGAGTTTGCAATGTAGGCAATACGGAAGTAGGCTCTTGCTCTGGGGTAAGCATAACTGAGCTGGGAAGAAAATCAGGTAAATATTTCAGTGTACAAGTACACGCAGCTCTCAGGCCAATGGGATTCTGTTGGTGTTAGTGAAATTACTCCATGTTTACATGGGTTTAGTCAGTAGGACACTATTAAAGGAGAGAGCTGAAGACACATCTGTTTTGAAGGTGGTGATTGCCTGATGGTGAAATAAACAGCGGAGATGCTTCTTCAGCATCCAGCCCAGGCTCAAGGGATCGTGAATGTGCTGCAGTGTGTTCCGGTGGCACGGGCCATGCTGACTTGCAAACATCCTAAACTATTGCAGGACCTTGCACCTTCCTCTGACCATCCATTCACCAGCTTCCCCTTTGTCTTCTCAGATCAAGCTTCCTCAGCCAAGGTCAAAGGAAGTCTGCTGTTCTGGCCCATCCCACTTCCCCCCCTCAGCTCTGTGCCTGCTGATCCGAAGCAGAAAAGCCCGATTGCTTAACACCTTTTCTGGCCCTGTGTTCCCATCACTGAGTGCAGGGAGATGCTGATGATTTTCTCCTCTTGGCATTTTGTTGCACAAGGTTCAGTGTGTAGGCACGAGGCGAGCCTGTTGGAGAGGCCATTACAGGATGTCACGCCAAGAAACACTGGGATGCTCTGCAAATATTTATTTGCAGATTGTGATTTCATCTCCATTATATGTTTGCAGCAATTCCTGTCCTTTGGCATAATGCCATGCCTCTGTTTCACTTCAGGCACTGGTGCTTGTTTGCTCCATCCATGAGTTCTCCTCAATATTTTTAGGAAATGAGCGCCTCAGTTTCTTACAGAATAGTAAATGGGCTGCTTTCATTTTATTGATAATGTGAAACTGCGAGCTTTGTGTTTGACATTGGAGATCCTGATGGGAGGAGGCTCGACACATTCCCTTTGAAATGTTTCCAGCATTGGTACACTCATTTTTTTTAACAAATCATTGGTTGCTTTAAGATGAAAGAACAGTGTGATCCATAATTGGATCTGGATGTTTAAAGTCATTTTCCTTTTTGTGGCTGGTGACTCAATCTTCACATTCTTCTCTTCGAGTCTGTGTTGGAGAAAAGCCTCATCCAGTACTAGTGAGCAGGAGATGTCCTCTGTCAGTAGTGTTTCTGGCTCTTTGCTCTTGCTGAGCATCCCAAATTGAGCAAAAATCCTTTTTTTTTTTTCCTCAGTAGAAGTACAATTATTAATCACAGATTTTAGGCTGCTCTGAGTAATTACTCTGCTTTCTGCTGTTCAAAGTTCCCCATGTTTTAAAGTTCCCAAATGTTTTGTTCTGCCTGTGGTATAATGATCTTTGTACTGCTGCCCAAACTTGATCAGAGCCCTCCCTGGCCGAGACATCAAGGCAGGAGTAGGAAAGTCAGAGCTTGTGGGGCTGCCTGTGTACTCAGATTTTTACTTCCTAGTTTCCTCTCTCTATCAGGATGATATCATAGCTTTTTTAGATTTTTTTCATTTTTTCCTCTCTCTTCCTACTTCTCCCTCTCTCTTCTCGTTATCTCACTTGCTTCCTGTCAGCGCGCATCGATGTGAAACCCCAGAGCCCTGCTGGGGCTCTCGGCAGTTCCTCCTCTGACCCAGCCTCTGCCTAGCCATGGTTGAACACACACTTTCACTGTGACAGCACAGCCTTAGACAGCATTGATAATCTGAGAATTTCGAGGTGCTCAAAAGCCTCCTGTCCATGGGAGACTTTATTTGGAGGTATAATATGGAACCAGGCCTGTTCATGGACTTTGGAGTGTGCTTCACACAGGCTGTGGAATACAGTGGGTATTCTGGTGGGGGGAGGGAAGTACTGGGTGCTGTGACCAAGCCCTAAAGAAAGTACTTCCTCCAGGAGCAGGTGGAAATAGGATTGCTCATCAAGGTACAGTCCCAATCTGAATATCAGCAGCCACGATATGAAGGCAAAGTGCTTTAGTGAATTAGGAGATGCTGCTGTGTTTTATTTTCCCTTAGGTCATGTCACGTTCAGTTTGCAAAGGAAGCCCGTGCCTTCCTCTAGTGAGCAGAGGTTCTGGAAGCGGAGCCTGATGGCAGAGGGTTTGGGAACCTCTGAACACAGTGTGTGGGGCACAGACAAGGGAGTTCAGAGAAATTAAACTTTACATCATGCTAGGATAGTCTTGTTCAGAAGTGTCGAAGCCTTTGCAGGAACAAGGAGTATCTTTAGGTGCAATAAGATGCTCTTTTGGTAAAGCAAAGAAGATTTGTGGGGTTCCAGAGGAAGGGAAATGGCTGGTTACTTCTGGAGAAAGATGCCTGCTGGCACAACCCATCTTCAGAGCTTATTGTAACATCGTGAAACACAGATTATTTCTTTTTTCTTTTTTTTTTTAACTTCCTGCTTTACATCCACTCAGCTTTGATGATGTCATGGTTTTTCCATGTGGGAAAGAGTCACCCTGCCTGGGACTCCCCCCACCTCCTGCATTGGGTTGACCTGCACTTTTATGCAAATAAGGAGGAGCTGCAGCTCTTCAGAACTTTTCCATAACTATGTGAGATTTAAAAACCTGTTTTGATCTGTTAAAAAAAACCCCTTTAAAATAGTGTTTAAGATTTACATTCCCTGATAAAAGCAGGAGAGCAAATCCTTTAACTGATGCAAATTACCAGGTTTATTGATTACAGAAATGATTGTCACTATAAATCACCCAAGACTGAGAATCTAACTTTTTAATCACTGTAGGTTTACTGCAGAGTAATAATTTTTAATATAGAAATATATTTTCTTAATAGTAGAAATGATTTAGGATTTTATTTTAGTATTGTTTTGCTTTTGTGTCTGCCCTTCCTTTAGGAAAAACAGCATCTCTGCTCTTCAGGTCTTGTACACCCTTCTCAAAAGAAGCTTTTATTCATTTCTTACACTGGATGTTATCACACTAATTAACATGAATATTTTATTTAATAGTCTACACTGAAGATGTTATTAGTTGCTGAAATCTTGCCACATATGCTTCAGCTTTCAGAACTTGGGCATTCAGTGTGTGAAGAAGAAAGACCTGAAGGAATCCATTTCTTTACGAATCTCGAAGAAAATTAACCCTTTCAATGGTGAGTGGAAATCAGCTGGTTCTCTTGGCAGGGTGATGGGGTTTTGTTTGTCCTGTCCTGCCTTTGCTTTTGTGTTGGAGCTTTATTTTTTTTTTCTCAAAAAAAAATCTCTTTCTGAGAAATAGTCTTCCCCTCTGTGTCCCTCCCAGTCTTTCTTCCGAGTCACCACATGATGAATTTATTTGGATAGCTGCCCCCTTTTTTTTTTTTATATTGAGTTTCTTTAATTCCCAGCAGCAGTCTGAGTTGCTGCTTGGACAGAAGGAATGGAATAGCAGCAGAAACCTTTCCTGGAAACTTCTCCAAGTGTCTTGGGAATTGGATTCCCCAGTTTTGGCAGTGATGAGAGTAAAAGAATGAATTAGCATAACTCTGCAACAACTTGAGCCAATACAAATCTCACTTGCCACTTTCTCATCTCTTCTCTTGCCGTGTTTTTTGTGACCAGGTCAGGGGCCTGATAGACTCCTGGGAACTGCCCCTCACTTGATTTCACAGCTTGCGAGCTCAGATACTCACAGCAGGATTGCAAGGCTGGGTTGGACAGGGCTTGGAGCAGCCCAGTCTGGTGGGAGGTGTCCCTGCCCATGGCAGGGGTCGGAATGAGATGATCTTTAAAGTCCCTTCCACCCCAAACCAGGCTGTGATTCTGTGGTTGGTCTCAGCAAGTCAGAAGCAGGAGCTGCTGCTGCAGAACCACACCTGAGAGGGGTTGCCCACAGGGTTTTGTTTGATGTGACAACCGAGCCGTGGGCTGCTCTCAGGAGGAGTCATCCTGCTCTTCCCTCCATCCCTGCTCTCACACTCCCACCACTTTCCTCACACCACACACAGGGGCTGCGTGGCCACGCGGCGGATGAAAGCGGCGAGTTGCTCCAATGGAAAACCAACTTGAAAACAAAAAAAGAAAAAAAAAAGGAGAGAGTGGTTTCCCTTCAGATCAACTTGCTAAACCAACTCCTCTCACAGCAATTTAACTGCCAAGTTCACGGCACAGAGGGGGTGGGGAAACACACTGCGAAGGTTTGGGCCAACTGGAGTCGGACCAACACATGCAGAATGCAGGCACAACTGGGGGAACCAGATGAAAAGCATAAATACCCCCAAATTATTAGCTAAGCAGTGTCAGTGTAGTCATGTATTTCCCTAAGTGTGGCAGGAGCTTGGAGATTCTCCAAACACTTCGGTGGGTTTTTTAATACCCACAGAATTCTTGCTATATTCAGGTAAGATCCTTTATAGAGAGTTGAGAGCTTTAATTCTGGCTGGCTTTAAAATACATGTCCCTGAATTGGGACAAAAAGAAGGATGTTGAATTTATCGCAGAATAAGAAATGTCTTAGCTAGTTTTCTTAGTTTTAGAACAGCTGTTTGGAGTCAGGTTGATGGCCCTGATGATCCATCTGAACAATTACCCTAGTTATGATAAAGTATGCACACAGTATTTTGACAAGAGTTTAGCTCATCAGCACAATTTAAACAGTTTAAGGGTTTGAATTATGTTGCCTTGAACTCAGCCAGCTCTACCTTGATTTCAAACAATGAAAGGGGAACTTTTCTGTAGAAGGAAGTAGATTTTTACAGTTGTTGGCACTTAAATCCACATTCACTAATAAATTTTGGGCGATTACAGAAGGCTGTGCTTGGTAGCATCCAGGCAGATCCTGGGCTGCTTCCCGCCAGTGCAGGAGTGGAGGAGGCCACATTCCTGCCCTGGCAGCCGAGCAGAGCCTGCCTGGGTGACACACAGGGCAGCACCCTGCTCTGGGCAGGGGCCGTGCCGAGAAGGGGCCGCTGGCAATCCCCACCTGCGTCACTGCCCTTTGGCGCGTGTTAACATGTCAGCACAAAGCAGAGCCACTTGAGAACGGCCTCCAGGGCAGTCCCACGCCGAGCAGAGCCTAGAAAGGCCTGGGACCAAGGTCTAATAAAACAGGGTTACTGACAGGAATATTTTTATATGTTTATTTAGTTGATCAGAACCGGGTTTTGTGAGCAGCAGTCACTGCAGTGTTTGCTGCTTGATAAGGCTGAAAGTTTTATGTATGGATTTAGTTTGTTTTTTAAGGTCAGAAGAGTACTGGTACATTTTCCAGGACTGTGCAGGTTGTACTGAATCCATCCTGCACTGTGCTTTACCTCGGTGTCTTTAGAAAGGCATCTGACTTCCCTGTTTAGAGACATTCTGGAGCTGTGCATTCTCTAAGCAAGTTGGTGTTGCTCATTTCTTGTATGACATCATCAAAGAAACCATGGAAAACGAGCCTTCGGGGTGCTTGTGTGTTGGCTGGCTGTTCTTTTCCTTTCCCACTTTCTTCTGGAACAAACATTCCCTGTCCTGAGCCTCGTTTTGGGGCAGAGGGCTTCAGTATTGACCCTAAACAATTGATGCCTACCTTGGAATCCCTGGGTCATTGGAATTTGTTTGCAGATCACTGCCGTGTGCCCAGCTGGAGGTGTCTGCATCAGAGCTGCTCTGCAACTGTACCTGTGTAAGGCTGTTTCCCTGTGAATTCCCAGTGTTGGTTGGCAGCATTTATCCCTTGTGAAGTTCAGCACGGGCTGTAGAAACTGTGTGCATTCACTAGGACGACTTGCAATCCAGTTGTTCCTTGTGTTAGCCTTGTTTGAGAGAGAGGGAATTGCTGTTTCCACACCGTGTTCATGATCTGTTGTGTTCCCAAAGCACATCCCTTGTAGTTTTGTCCTCTAACAATCTAAACAGTTGTGTAAAATCCCTTCCATCTCTCATCCCTGAGCACTCCAGGGAAATGGGGCACGGTGTCAGCCTAACATGTAACTAGGACTCCTTGGCATGGTGATGATGGTGGTGATGATGATACAAATAGCACAGCATCGAAGGAGCAGAGTTACTCCTCCAGTGGAGCTGGTCCATGTCTGCTTTCTATGGTGTTTGTTTTCTTTTAGTAGCTGTTGAGTTGTGCCATATCCTTGTCTTCCCATGCATTGTCTGATGTACAGCCAACTCAAATTAAATGAAGAGCCAGTTTTCAGTTAAGAGCTTTTGTGAGTGGGTGTGACTTGACATAGAGACAACAAGTGCGTTAATAACAACTTGAGCTAATTATCAATGAGGAAAAGCCCTAAGTGTTTTCTTTAAATTAGGCAAAAACTGTACTCAGTGCAGTGTTACAGAGGGCTGACCTTTTTCCAGCCAAATGCATGACGGCATGAAAACCCCGGACTCGTCTTGGAGTGAGAACCCCAGAGAATCGCCAAATTCCAGGCAGTTTTTATCAGAGGGGTTAAACTGGCTTTCCCTGGAGCTTGCCACAGGCTTAAGCTTCGTGCTCCCTTTGCAAGCGCTTTTGCATGCGAGCGCGCAGTTCATTTTTAGGCTCTCCCCTGCAGCCCACACCTCAGCGCGTCTGCGTGTGCCTCCGCAGTGTTTCCTCCGCCGCTTCCCCTTTCCGCCCGCGGGCAGCTGACCCCGCGGCGGCTCCGCGCTCGTCACCGGCTGCGCCCGCCGCCCNGACGCCGCTCGCCCACGGCGTCCCCAGGATCCCCCTCTCCACCTGCGCCGGCTCTGCGGGGAGTTTTATGGAGCCGTGAGCGGCTCTTGGCAAGAATCCTCGGGTTGGGAATGGGTTGAAAGTGTCCAGCGTAACGATCGCCTCGGATATGGCAAGAGACTTTCTTCTTTTCTTGTGTTAAAACAAATGTGCAGCCCGCCAGTTAAATCCTGAAGTATAAAACATTAGCAGTGAGAGTCATCAGCTTTTGAAGGGGGACAGAGCAAACCCACTCGAGGGAAGCTGCGTGTCCTGATCATGGCATGATTTTAGCACTTAGCTTTGGAAAGGGCTTTGTTCTTCTGTTCTCATGCAAATGCTCCTTGCTGCTTATGCCAACATATGTATGTTAATCTAAAAGACAGCCCCCTTTCAAATTGTTTAAGAAGGAAAATTACCAAGTAGCAAGACAAAAATGCTGACTTCTTTATTTTATTATGATATAAAGAGAAACTGCTAAGGGAAGGTATTAGGAATCTACAGAGGCTGATGGATACACTCGTTTCAATCTGTTCCAACTTTACCTTTTTCACATTGAACTTAAAACGGGAAAAGAAGCCAGAGAAGCACTGTTTAGGCAAAACAAGGACTGAGTTTTGAAAGTTTTAATTTGTGAGAATTTCCAGTTCTTCCCTTGGCCGGGCCATTCGCTTTCCTTGCATTTCCTTTTTCTGTAAACCAGGAAATGCATCCATAGAAGTTTGGGCATTTACTGACTGTAGATTGACCTCTGAATTTCAGCTGTTTGCATTCAGCAACTTCATGAGTTTTTGCTTTTTAAAAAATGGGTGTTGCTGATGCACATTCTGTTTCAAGGTACTTCTAAAAGTTTCCTTTTTTTCTGCAGAATTGATTGAAAATTACCTTTTTGTGGCTCTCAGTGGAATAAAACAGGCATGGGGGTATCAGCAGAAACACAGTGCTGCCACAGTCCTTCCCTCCCCTTGTTCCCAGCTTCGCCAGGACTCTTCATCAGGGACTGTAGTGATAGGACAAGGAGTAATGGGGTCAAACAGAAAGAGGGGAAATTTAGGTTGGATATACAGAGGAAATTCTTTACTGTGATGGTCGTGAGGCCTTGGCACAGGTTGCCCAGAGAAGCTGTCGTTGTTCCATCCCTGGAAAAAGTGTCCAAGGCCAGGTTGGGCAGGGCTTGGAGCAACCTGGGATAGTGGGAAGGGGGGTTGGATCTGGATGATCTTTAAGGTAATTTCCAACGCAGACCATTCCATGATCCTACCTCTTGGGAAGTGCTGGTAGAAGGCTACACCAGCACAGCTGTGGCTGCAGCATGGACATGGGCTGGGGGGATAAGCTGGGTCTGGACTGGACCTCCTGGGCACCAAGAGGGACCTGTGACTTGCAGCCCATTTCCCTGCCTGGCTGAACCTGGTGTAAATCAGCACCAGCTCTGGAAGAGGCTCTGCTCCCACCGATTCCCTTGCGCCAGGGCTACCTGTCGTGGGAACCAGCTGGCTGAAAACAAGCCGTTTCCTCTTCCCTTCTGGCAAGATTGTTCTGAGCCAGACCAGCTCCTTGATCTGATTCACCACATGAGAGCTAAGCCAGCCTGAGCAGCACTGGAAAGGTTGGGCAGAGCCACCTTTTGCAGCAAAACCTCTGGCAAGGGCCGAGTTAGACTGCCCAGTCGGTATCAGGGCCAAGGGGGGTATCTTTGTACTCCAGGAGCAAAACCCTGGAGGCAAACCACCTCTGTGTCATCCCTTAAATGAAACTGAGCTCCCAGCATATCCCTAAATTAAAAACCCTCATCTGCGTAAGAGAGAAACAACTCATGATGATTATTAATGGTGTGTGTTCCCCACACATGTGGGGAGTGATGTGTGATGATTATTAATGATGTGTGATCTCTAGGGTGTTTTAGCTTGTGGAAGGTCATTCTCTTTGACATCTCATGTGGCTCCTGTGCCCCTGCAGCCGCTCACTGAGAGGGGGAGGTCACAGGATGTCCCTCTGCAGGGTGAGCTGGTGCTCTCCACAGAGCCCTCTCTGACTGTGTCACACCACATTTGCCCTGGAAGTTTCCATGCAGGTTAAGCTGAGATGCTCAAGTGCCTCCAGCTCTGCCCACTCCAGAAGGCTGACATCAATAGCTGGGTGATGGGCTCTGCGTGAGGCTGTTTGATCAGGTGTCACATTATTGGTCAAAGAACCAAACCCTTGATCATTTCTCTTCAGTGTTCAGAATAAACTTCTGCTTTCCCTGAAGCATCACCTTATGAGTGAACATCAGAGCCCTTAATGCCCCATTTATTTAATGAGATAAATGGCATTTTATTGCCTTTGCTGGATGTTGAAAGCTGTTGAAATACTAAAAAAAACTATAAAACTATCATTAGAAATTAATAAACAGGAGGCTGGATATTATCAGCATCTTTAATTTTGTGTCGGAACTTGGGCTTACACATTGGTGTGTTGAACCCAGCAAGTCTCCAGTTTTGTGTTACAGAAGCAAATCCAGCAGGTTCTCAGTGGAATTCAGTGGAATCCCAGTGGGGCATCTCTGGATTTGAGAGACAGAATCTTGGAGACAGGGACAACCCAAACCCAATGCCTGTGAGCTGCCCGTATTAGCCAGCTCAGGTTGGAAGGAGTTGCCAGTTTAGCTCACATGGAGTGTTTTGCCTACCCTGGGACTGTATCAGTCTCTTCCCATGTTAGCAGACAATGGATTAGGGAATTACTTCCAAGATAATTATGTATTAAAGTTGGGGAACCAGTATGTTGTTCAGAGGAGTTGTAAACAGATTTATAATCAAATTATTTACTAGCTACTGTAACCCCTTTCCAGATGAACAGCAAATCCTCCCCAGGTTTGACTGTAACTCCAGGTACTCATTTTGAAACTCTGTTGCCAGAATTTTGGTGAGTGGGGTTGGATTTCTTGTACCATGGTGCTGCTGGTATTTTTACAGATTTTTTTTTGACATCCTATTCCATATTTACCTTGGAACTTTAATTATTCCAAAAAATATTATTTTAATTTCTCTGTGTTATTTCTGCGAGTTACTTCTGAAAGCTCCTTGTAAAGCTCACGAATAGTCCTTCATGTGTTCCTGTGTGCAGAGATAACTACAGTTAAAGGATTTCTGCCAGGTTAAGGCTATTTTTTTCTAATTAGATTGGGCCATCACAGGAGCATACCCAGGCTTTTGGTTAGGTTTCATCTCCTTTGGCTGGATTCAGATGAAAACACTAAGGTGTGGTACCACACAGAAAGCAGCAGTCAGAAGAGGAAGTTGAACTCTTGCCAAAACCAGAGAACTTCTTCTCTTTTTGTTTTTTTTGGTTCATGTGTTGTGTTGGAGCCTTTTTTTTTTACCACACCTGCCCCCAAGGTGCCACGTCGGGTGACGTTTGTGCTTCGTGTGTGTGATGCCCCTGCTTTCAGGCAGGCTGCTTGTGCGGAGCTCGCAGGGCTCGATGGAGTGGCTGCTCCTCCTCTCCAGTACATAGCGTTCCCAAGATCTTCGACAGCGTTTCCTAACTTTAATAGCTTCAGGTTTGTCAGGTTTAACCCTGTCTGTTGTCCTTCTGCACAGAAGTTGGTGGAATAACACGGAGTGACACGACCATCCTCCATCCAGCCCTGCTCCAGGCATTACTCAGGGTGTTTGTCTGCCTCGGCTTTGTTTGCTTTTAATATTCCCAAGGTGTAAGCCAGCATCCATTCCAAGCTGGTGGCTGCTCTCAAATTGGTTTCAGAGGGAGCAGAATTAGATATCTGTTAAAAATAACAACATTTTATTTTGTTTGGATGGTTGTCTTTTATGTTTTGAAATCGGTGAAAGCTGTGTGCTTCTTCATACACGCATGGAATCTGGTCTTTCTCTTTTTTAAAGCATGTCATCACAGGATGGAGTTGCAGCTGTCTTGTTCTCCTTTTTTTGCGCTGTTATGTTCTTCTTGTCTCGTTAAAAATAACCCAAGAGGAATCATTCTTGACTGAACACTTCCTCTTTCAAACTACAGATTTTTTAAAACTCTATTAAATCGTTTATAAAAACATGCAAATCAGGAGCAGTGGGTTTTGCTGCAATGGAATGAGCTGTACGCAGTGATTCTGTCCCCTGCCATTCTTGGCACGCCACTCCTGTGTCAGGTGTTAAACAGATTTATTGGGAATTTGCGCAAGTTTGTAGCATAGGAAATGATGTCATTTGAGCATTAGCATTGCTAATTTTCTCCATATCTAGAGTATTTTTGCTTTTATGGAGTACTCTTAGGCTTTAGTTTGCTGTTACTTGTTTCTGAGGAAGAGACACATTTCCCTGTGGAAAACACAGAGCAGGACTGAGGCTCCTTTAGCGTGAGAAAGAGACTTGGTTGCACAACCACAGTCCTCACTTTTGATTCAGGGTCAAAAGGCAGATCCAGATTTTGTGCTCAGCTTCCATCTACAGACAGCTTACTCAGGCAAAGGCATTGAGTCTCTGTGCTCAGTTTAATTGTGAAGAGGTTTGATCACCCCTTGGGTCTCTGGAAGGATCCACGTGGTCACCAATGGCTAACACAGCACAGGAGCATAAGCCCTGAGGCCAGGGTGTCCTTGGGAGCTGATGTCAGGGCATGGATTAGAGCTGCTCTCCTGACAGCCCTTCTGCAAGGTGCACTTTGGAAAATGCACCTTCCTTTCTGTGCTCTCTGAATCAGGCTGTATCAAGAGTTGGGCTGCGGAGTGGCCACATCCAAGTCAGGCTGAGGGAGCTGTCTGTTCCAAACCTGCTTCCTAAAGATCCTATTTCAGGTTAGCAGGTGAACTCAGGAAGTGCATTAAAGCATAAAACTTTGTGTATCCGGTGACACAGTCAGCACCACCCTGCAAAGTGCTCATGAGCAGAACTTCCCTGAGCCTCACCACTTCTGAAGCTCACACTTAGGTTGTTGCTTAGTTTTGTACTCGTTGCTTTATTTGTCTTGAAATATTGCAGACCACAGGCTTGTAAAGGGGAAAGGTGACTTGCTTTCCCTATGCAGCAGAGACCAGGAGAAACTGATATTCAGAGCGCCAGAAGGACTCAAAATGCCAGTGGAAAGTATTCTGAGCTCATCACACTTACTATTTCACACTATCAGAAGGTAAAAGGAAGAAGTCACTCAAGTGGGCATTGTGGAATCCCACTCGTGGCAGGGTGGAGACCCGAGCCAGTGATAAATGCTAAAGGTCGTAGCAGGTAATCTAATCAGTACAGTGTGGTCCCCAGACTTCTTATCACATCTGTGTTTAATCTTCTGTTCTTGCAAGAGGCCTTTGAAAGGGAGGGGAGGGAGTGAATGGGGAGCTGGTGATGTGGTGACCTGGCACACATTGGCTTTGGGTAATCGTGAGGAGTGTGGAGCTGCTGAGCTGCTGCTTGGAGGGGTTTGGGGAAACAGAAACACTCACAATGATTTTAATTATCAGTACTTCTACTTAGGTGAAATTAAGTCAGTTTCTCATTTTTGCTAGCACTGAATGTCAACATAATGGTTTAGTGTCAGACCTTAAAGGAAAGTGTTGAATTCAGAGGGGGCTGCTCTTCCCGGAATTGTCCATTAAGGTGGGGAGTATGTGAAATGTTCAGTAATGATATCCCAGGTCCTGTGTCTTGTAATTAAAATAAGGAGTCAACAAAATTGAAATGCTGAGTTTGGGTTATGCATTGCTGGGTTTTACACTGGGAGGAAGATGCAAGGAAGTGGATTCTTTCCAGGAAGGCTTTCCTTCTTGTGTTACAAATCTGTATCCTAATGACTCCACTAATCCCTGCTCTGAAAGGTACAGCAGTGACACTGGTGGTGATGGGGTGGGCAGGTGGTTTCTGTTGTTTCAGCTTCATTCTTGCCCCAAGAATTGCCTTCTAACTCTTTCCGTCTCAGTTTCTAGAGGAAAATAATGATACCATGTAGCCAAAGTCTCTCACTGCTGCAGAAATTCTTTAATGAGATCCTAGGATCCCTTTGTACCAAAATATTTCTCTGGGACAACAACATTAATTTTGTAAATTTTATCATGCACAAAGAAGAATAAAAAATGACTTTTAAAGGAGAGATACATGAAAGTGTTGTGGCAGGCAAGGTGAGGAAACCAGACACACGAAACAGCTGGAGAGCTCAGACAGCTGAGCCCTGCTGAGTGCAGGGAAAGCGTTAAAGGCTTCAGTGTCATTTGTTGTGAGCAAGGGATTAATTCACGCAGCCCCTGTGCAGCTGCCAGGGGCTACGGGCACGTGTGCCTGGGCAACACAATCTCTTTTACTGGTGAGGATTCATCCCCAGTTTGGTAAAGAATTCCTGCCGGTTCCGTGACTGATCCGCAGTGTTGTCTGTCCTTCAGTGCCCGAGGAGCAGCTGCACAACATCGACGAGTACGACCTCAACGTCGTCCGACTCTGCTTCCAAGCTTTCCTTCCTGACGAGCACGGCAACTACACGATAGCCCTTCCTCCTCTGATTTCCAACCCCATCTATGACAACAGTGAGTACCAGCTCAGCCAAATGTCTTTTCTTTCTTCTCCCTTTTGTTTTTCTCTTTTGCTTGGGATGAGAAATGCCAGGTTTCTGAGGTCTGTGCAAGTTCCGGGTCGCTTCTGCATGACTGGCACAGTGAGCATACATTCAAACATGATCCCAGGGTGAAATGTTGGCCAGCTAGAGTAAGGATTGTCCATGGCATTCATGGACTCACACACAGGTGTGTTTCCAGCCCTTGTTCACCCACAGCAGCAGTGATTGCAAGGAAAGGCCCATTCCTGACGTGCCAAGTGATTAAAGTGATAGTAGTGAGATGGATGCTGCCTCAAGGCTGATCTGTTTTCCAAAGGAGTCCTCTAGAGCCTGTTTGTGCCCTTGAGGAGTCCTGCCATTGCCTTGTGAGGGCTCTGGAATGGGACTTGCAAGAGAGATTTATCCCAGTGGGAAGCTGTCTTAAGGCCTTTGGTGTCCTGGTTGGTGGCTGTTTCTCTGTACAGGTGGGCAATGGGCGAGTCCTTGATCATGCTCCAGGAGGGTGCAGAAGTACATGAAACCCTTCTTGGCACTGTTTTCCACATTCCACAAAACTGGCTATCTCTTGGGCATCAGCAGCTGAGGATTTTAGCCCTCAGTGTGTGCTGGACTCCTCTCTGGGAGCAGAGTAGCAAAAGAACTCTTAATCCTGGAAAACTTTCCTGCAGTGTTTTTCATTTCTGCAGCATGAGTGCTTCCGTGCTAAATATTTGAGGTCCTTATTTTAGCTGAAACTACTGGATAAAATGAGATCTGCGTTTCCTAAAGTCATTAGAATTGTGTTGATGTGGGCACAACCATTGTGAAAATGTTGAGTATGAACTCAGATGGCTCTGATATATTTAGAGTCTCCTCTAGAATGATCTAGAAGCTGGAACTGTGAGCGCTGTGTTACTGAGAACCCTTGCACTGAAATAATCAGGGCTGAGATAAAAACTGATGTACCAGATTTGCAGCTCTGCCTCAGATGCCATTTAGAAATGTGCCAAATCATGATTACTCGTCCCCGTGGACTGACGTCAGTCCCAGCACAGCCGCGAGAGGCCGGGGCTGAGCGCGGTGGGGGAAGCAGGGGCGGGTGCTGGGGGTGTCTGTGGGCAGCACGGGAGGCACCCAAAACCCTCCCTGTAACGTAGCAGCCGTGTAAATAAACCCATGCAGAGCTGCGACCACAAATCGTAAAAAAACGGCCTCGCTCACTTTCAGATCCGAGCTGCTGTTAGAGACACCGGCCTGGTTAGAGCTGCTCTGTCGTACGGCCGGGTTGTTCCCTCAGCTGACAGGGACTGCAGGCTGGGCAACCCTGGGCTCTGAGGTCTGAGCCTTCACGCATCTGCTCAGATTAGGAGCAAAGACATGCTCTGAAAATCAGCTTGGACACTTCAAATCCAGTGTTTTCTTCACTTTCTCGTCCTTCTTAGTCTCCCCTTGCTTTGGATAGTGAGACACAGAAGAAGCATACTGACATCACACAGGCAACCCCATCAGCAGAGGCTGCAAGTCTCAAATTCAGCACCTTCTGTTTCCAGAGGCTTCTAAAGTTAACTGGTTTGGAACAGAAATTTCCCAAGTCGCATATCAAAAGCTCTTGGGAAGAGTCAGATCAAGCAGCTCACCATTTCTGAGAAATGAGATTGGGTAGAACATGTTGTCCTGCCCTTGTTGAAAGCAACATGGTTTTCGGTGAGGAGCTCGTTTCTCTAGGGATTTGTCACCAGGGGTGTGGTGTAGGGGAGCAAGGAACAGGAATTGGGCAGGACAGGAGGTGAGGAACATCTCCCTCTGAGGCGGGTGCCGGGCGCAGCGCTCCTGCTGGCAGCACGGCCGTGCATCCACATCTTGCTGGCCTTTGTGTTGATTTCCCTCCTGAATTCCTTGTCTAAGGACAGAACAACAAACTCCAGTGAAGGAGACTGTCCCAAAAATCTGTTAAAAGGACCTAAAGGGAACTGCAAGAGAGCTGGAGAGGGACCTTTCACAAGGACATGTTGTGACAGGACAGGGGGTGATGGCTTCAAACCAACACAGGGAAGGGTTAGATTGGATATCGGGAAGAAATTCTTCCCTGTGAGGCTGGTGAGGCCCTGGCACAGGTTGCCCAGAGAAGCTGTGCCTGCCCCATCCCTGGGAGTGTCCAAGGCCAGGTTGGACGGGGCTTGGAGCAACCTGGTCTAGTGGAAGGTGTCCCTGGCCATGGCAGGGGAGTTGGAATTAGATGATCTTGAAGGTCCCTTCCAAGCCAAAGCACTCTGTGATTCTGCTATTGAGTGCCACTCAAGCACACAGAAGTGAAACAATGGTAAAATTAGGCTTTTCCTCACAATGCTTAATTTACCCTTCTTGTGAAAAGCGCACCATGACGCTGTCAATCACATGGCCCTGTGCTGTTTCTGGGTTTGTTTTGTTTCCCCTCCCTTGAAGGTTTCTGATTCATTCAGCAAATGAAGTGGTGTGTGTCATGTAGTACATGAGGCTGTAGCTCCCACTTGTAATAATGACAGTAATAACTGCAGATGGCAACTACGTAATGGGGGTCTGGTGAGAGGTTAGGAGGAACTCTGCTCTAGGTGTAGTCTGTGTTGTGCTGTACCTGTACTTGGGCAGCAGTTGATTCAAACTGAAGAGTCTAAAGCAGGTTTGTTTTGTTTTTGGTTTTTGGGGGGTTTTTTTGAGGGTGACACCATGAGCTTTGGTTTGGTATTTCTTCTCTGTGTCTGGAACAGGGAGCCCATGGTGGTGGAGCCTCATGGAGGATCGGTTTCATGGTGTCAAAGCAGCACCAGCTGGATCGTTCCAGACATTTTAAATGTGTTTGGAGCTGCTGCTCCTGAATGGAGCCAAATACTACTGGGCAGAGCATGGCTTCATCCCACTGGAGTCGCCCATAGCCATGAGATTGTTTGGAATGCAATGTGCGGCCTTCAGTGGGGGCTAATTCATGGTGACACACAGTGAGAGGCAGCTCGCCATCCACAGCTATCCTGAGGGCTGTTCACGTACAACCACAGCCTGGGGTTTGAAATTGGAGTGGTTTGGGGTGCAGCCTGCTGCCCTCAGTGAAGGTATGGAATCAGGGTCCTAGAGCTGTTCCTGGACACCTGCAGGGGGGAACAGGGGAGAGGCTGGATGGCCAGGTACCTCTGAGAATAGAACTAGAGCCAGATCCTCAGAGAGGGGAATTCTCCTGACTTGCTGGCCCAGCTCTTTCCAGAGAAGTGTGACTGTACCAGGTAGTCAGTCACTCAGAGAGCTGCTTTGAATTCTGCAGCTTGAAGGGCAGCGGGGCTGAGCACAACCACGTCAGTGGGGGAAGTATTTGAGACTGCTCTACAATAGTTAGGCAGCGAATGACACAGCAGTGCTGGTGCCTTGTGTTTGGAGATCATGGAATCACGTGTAGGATCATGGAATATCAGGCCCTGCTGCTGAATTTCCTGGATAGAGCAGCTTGCTCTGTGTGGTGTCACACTCCTCCAGCTGTTGCCTTCCCAGCACCTCCCATCCCATAGTGACAAAGCCACAGTAATTCTATGTCATTAACTTGGCCTGTTTGCTTCCAGGAGCTCCCAACACTGCAGAATTGAGAATTTGTCGTGTGAACAAGAACTGTGGAAGCGTCAAAGGAGGAGACGAAATATTTCTGCTGTGTGATAAAGTTCAGAAAGGTAACCTGGACTAGGTTTTTTCTCTCCCTTTATCTAAGACAGATGCATGCCGTGACCATTTTCCTGCTGGGGGGCTGAAACCCTTCACTACACACCTGGAAGTGGTTTGGTTTTGTCGATGCGTGGAACAGCTTTCAGGTTCATGGGATCTTTTGCCTTTAAAGTTTATCCATTTACTTTGCATCTGAATTCTGACTCAGGCTCCTCACTTTGCTCCCCTTTTTTCACTGCAAGTTTTCAGTTTTCCAGCTTAACAAGCATCTTCTGTCTCTCGTGGCCCAGATGACATAGAAGTCAGGTTTGTCCTGGACAACTGGGAGGCCAAAGGTTCCTTCTCCCAAGCCGACGTTCATCGCCAAGTCGCAATCGTGTTCAGGACGCCGCCGTTCCTCAAAGACATCACTGAGCCCGTCACGGTGAAGATGCAGCTGCGGAGGCCCTCTGACCAGGAAGTCAGTGAACCCATGGATTTCAGATACCTGCCAGATGAAAAGGGTATGGTTCCAATGAGATGAGCTTCTGAACAGCCATGATCAATGCAGGACTCGTGGTAGTGGCTTAATTAGTAAAAAAATCTACACCGCCGCTTCTGCAAAGTAGAGTTTTGGGTTTGAAAAGTTACAGCAGTCAGTTTGTTCCCTCTTCAGGGAAAATACCAATAATTTCCATTGGGTAACACTGGCATGCCTGCAATATTCTCCTTTAAATAAATCCTACTACAACTTGGTGCCACTAGGAAGTTCCTTTAGGCATTTATTAAAGAGAAATGTAACGCTTTCCCCTTCCACTCCTTTCTCTGTAGATCCATATGGCAACAAAGCAAAAAGGCAAAGATCAACGTTGGCTTGGCAGAAGCTCATACAGGACTGTGGTAAGGAAAATATTTGTCCTTTTTTTCTTGAGTGAACTTAAATTTAGATGGAGCTGTTTTGTCTAAATGCTGCAGACTCATATTTTGTTCCTTTGCAGGATCAAACACCACGACGGAGAGGCCCAAAGTAGCCCCATTCCCCGTTGTCACCCCTGAAGGGAAGCTGATTAAGAAAGGTAGGGTTTATTGCCTGCAATCTGACAGTGGTTTAAACAGATAGTGCCCTCTTCTTTGCTTGAAATTCTAATCTCTTGAGGGTTTCTTCCTGTAAGATACTGATACTTCTGACTGTACAAGCGTAAAACTACCAGTTCTTTATGTCACCCTCAGTATGGGCCGTAGAGGGGTGAGGTAGGCAGCTCTCTTGCTGCTGTCCAGAACGCTGGGGTCCATCCCGGAGAGCAGTGAAGCAAGTAGACAGTGGAAATGCACGTACAGTCTTACAAAGACTGTGCTGCCTTTTCTTTGCTTTTTACCAATTGTAATTTGAAAAAAAACCCTAAAAAGTGGCATTCTCTCCGTAGAACCAAACATGTTTCCATCCACGCTGATGATGCCAGGGTTAGGCGCCCTGGCCAACACGAGTCAGCTGTACCCCGGCTGCTCCCAGCTGGCGCACACGGCGCCGGTGGGGCCGGGGAAGCAGGACGTGCTGCCCCCGTGCTGGCTGCACGGCTCGGCGGCCGCGCCCGG
>WEIT01006353.1:1022825-1051167 GCA_013389985.1 Dryoscopus gambensis
GCCTGGCCGACCCCGTTTACAGCTACATCGACCAGGAGGTGCTCAGCGAACCCAGACTGTCCAGCAGCCACCAGGGCAGCCTGGCAGACGGCCAGTTCTATGACGCCGACGGTGTCCACACTGATGAGCTGTATCAGTCCTTCCCCTTCGATAACATTTTACAGAGCTATAACCCGTGAGCCAGCGCTGGGTACGTAGAGCTCCCCGGGTGCCGCTGCGTGGAGAGGAGTAATTTACCCTTCTGGAGTCCCTGCTTTCTCTTTCAGAATGTTGCTGTGCAAGTTTCGTGGTATAACTTAAAGGTTATTTATTGCAGCCCATAGTGGTGCCCATAAAGAGGGAGGTGGGAGTAGGGTTTGGGGTTCTGTACCTTAAAAGTACCTTGTAGACACATTTTTGCGCTGTTGTAAGTGGGAACTGTTAACACTTAAAGCTTCCTTACCTTTGGGGACTGTAAAAGCTGGTATCTTCAGAAGGGTTAAAATTTCAAATACTTCAGGGTTAAAGTTGTTTTGATATAGCCATTTTTGCTATAGAAATTAAATTTTGATAGGACAGAAATTAGGAACAAAAAACCTGCACGTGAGCACTCTAGTTCAGTCTCATCTAATGACACCAAAGTTCTGCTCAACTTACTTGAAAGGTTTAGGTTTTTAACCCCCTTTCTATAAATATTCTTCTCCTAAAATGAGAACATGCATTGATTTTCCACGCTGTCACCACACTCCATTTGCTTTGAAGGCAAATTTACTCGTAAATTTTTTTTAATGACTATGTCATTGTTAGATATATTTAAAAAGACCGGAAGGTTTGAGTTTTTAAATAGTCCAGCTCTGTTGTAAAAGGAAATCACTGCACAAGAGAAGGAACAGAAAGTGAGGACTTGTCTGCACTTCACCCAGAGTGCACTATTTTACAAGCCATGCCCCTGTTGCTTTAGGAATGAAGCTGTTATTGCTCTCCAAGCTGTGTGTGTTTGTGTGTTTGTGTGTTTGTGTGTTTGTGTGTTTGTGTGTTTGTGTGTGTGTGTGTGTGTCTGTGTGTGTGTGTGTGTGTGTGTGTGTCTAGCTGCGATGTGAGTGAGATTTGGAAAGGCAGAAATCTCAGGAGCCAAAGTATCCACTTACTCTTTCCTCAGGTATCCCGGCAGTTTCCTGCTATGCAAGTGACTGCTTAAAAGAAGGCTCAGATCCTGCCTCCCCAGCACCACCCCCTGCCAGGAGAGCAAAGCCAGAGGCTGCCTTGCTGCAGCCTCACCTCTATTAACAACTTCTAAAGCCATTTCAGTCAGTACTAATTAAAAACACTCCTCTATCCTCTGTATCAGGAACCAGAACTTCTTCCCTCCCACTTGATTCCCAGTCTTTGCTCTTAGCCTGAGCCAGAGCTGTTCTGGCCCCAGCAGGAGGTAACTGGCTGGGTGAGACACTCTGGCCTTGGCTACTTCGTTATACTGTTATTTTTTAAGGAGCAACACAGAGAAATGTCTGAGTATTTCTTAAGTGACACAGCTGCTCTTTAGGGCAGATGAGGCTTAAGAGTCTCAGTTGTTACCTTTCGGTGACATGAAACTGCACAATGAGAGCAGCAATAAAAAAAGCAATAAAAAGTCCAAACCCCACCCCCAGATAAAAAAGTCACTTGAGATGTAGAGTTGTACACAAGGAACGGTGCTCCAGAACCCCTCTGTGGCTGGCAGGAACGCAGGGATGCCTTCCCTGCAGGAATCCACTGCAATGGGAGCACTCTGGTGGTGCTGCTGCAATTCCATCACACAGACCTGACAGGCAGGTGCAGTTTGGAAACTGCTTCCCCAAACTCCCGGTGCACAACAAAATGAATTGACTCTCCCTGTCTTAAAGCAGTTCTTCCTCACTCCTGCACTTCTTCTCCCTGCTCTTAAGCAATAGAAAGACCAAAGAAATACACAGAAAATTTTAAATGTGTTGTTTATTCAGTTCTTTTTTTTTTTGAAGTTCTCAGTTTTAAGTATATTAAATGTAAACATTTTACTCACTTCATAGAGAGCTCTTTATAGTACAATTTGTTTTTACTGTATTATTAAATATTTTCAAAGTTCTGTTTTCCTTTGTAAACGAGTTGGTTTGGTAATTAAAAAAAACTGGTTATACCAAGTGCTCAGCTTCTGCAACCTCCTCAGCTTCGTGACGTCCCTCACCACGGGAAAGGCAGGGAAAAGGGAGAAGGTAGGTTACTGGTTGCTTATCCTGGGGTTTTTTAGGGTATTTTCTGCTCCCTGTTGTTGGTGGCCACTAGAAAACCTCAAGGCATGTGAGGGCTCATCTGCCTCAGCAGGTTTTGAGGCAGAGCTGTTGAGTTTTTGGGCAGAGGGGACAAGGGCACAGATGCTTTTGGCCGAGCTGTGCTGCTGGTACAGCTTTCTCCAGGCCCGGCTGAGCTGACGCAAAACCAAAACACAGGGAGGAGGCATTAGAGGTGTCCAGCTGGGGAAATACAGGATGAAATCGCGCTCTCACAAAATACCCAGCGTGAGCACTCACAGAAATACTCCTAAAAATCAGGTGAGGGCCCAAGTACAACCTGAATGTTATTGCTGCAATATTCAGTACATGATGGTTCAGAAACTGGACTGGAAACAAGGTTCAGACCCCCAGACTGCATCTCTCAGTTTCATATTGGCACATGATCGGTGCCCAGGAACTGCCTCAAGAGCTCAGGGATATTTGCACATCAGCTCCCACCCCCTGTTTGGATACTTCAGATTTACCGAAAAATAAACAGCTTGGGAATCCTGGGAGGAGCTCTCTGCCTTGCCCAGGGAAGAGCTCAGACTCGGCACACTGAGGGTCATCTTTATGGCCTTGTTTATCCCGGACTCTGCCTGGGATCCCCACGTGCAGCAGGAGCTGCAGAGGGAAGCGCCTCGTGCGTCCTTGGCACTAGGGCAGCAGCCCTCTCCCCTTCCCCCTTCTGGCTCCGTTTCCCCTTGGAACAGCTCTTCCCATGCCTCTTGTGTCCAGAGTGCAAAGTCTTGTTTACATTTCTTTCCCCTCGTAGCTTACGGAATTTATAAATCATATTTTATCTCACTTTGAGTTTTAAGAAATCACGCAGATATGAAATTCTCTTTTGTTTTCTGAATTCAGTTTCTTTAGTTTTCCATCATTAACGGCACTTCCTTTCTAGCTGCAGATTATTATCTGAGAACTACTCATGGAATCTGTTGCTCATAAGAGCTTTACTATTAAAACCAAAAATAATATTGCTGTGTGAATCAAATTTTTGTGTTAGAAAAACAGGAGCTTCTGAATTACTTATGTTACAGACACAAGTTTTGACAGCCCAGCCCTGGCAGAGCCTTAAAGGAGCTCCTTAAAAATGTTTTAACACTTACAGAGCTTCCATCTCAAGCTGTTCTAGCGTGAGGTCCTGGCACCACTGAATGCAAGGCAAGACATCCCAGACATCTTCCCTGTCCCCGGACACTGATCTGCCTTGGCAAATATTCCCCTCTTTAATCCCAAAATGTTAACAAAGAGCTCTGAAATTCCAACTCTTAATTTCTTGCTGACAGTTTAACTGTCTTCTGTACTTCAGGGAAGCACCTCCCTAACGGAGTAACATGAGACAAATATAAAAAATGACTTCCTAAAGCTGTAGGTGGTGCTTAGTATGAAACATTCAAAATAAGCAAAGAGAAAACCTCAGATCTTCCCTATTCTAGGCAAGGTCCTAGGCCCTGTTCAACTCTTCCAGGCATCCATCCAAGGTGTGAGGTACAAGAAAAAACTTATTACGCTACTAAATCACAGCTTTTTATATCTCTCTCTCTCGACACCAACATCCTGTGGTACCTTTTGTTTCTGCCTGCACGTTGACATTCTTGGTATTCCTGTTTTTCTTTAGATTCCCATCGTGCACCACTGCCAGGAGTTCCCAATCTTTTTATATAGCGTGACTCACTGGGGAATTCCTACTCCTCAAGAGGGCTGATGAGGCCACAACTCTTGTTTCTAGGAAGCATCCCCAATGTTTTTAAATAAGAAAAACTCGGTTTTAAGTGCTAAGTTTTCCTCTGAAAGCTTTTTTTTTTCCCCTTTGAAAAGTACTGTGAGAGACAAATTTGCTCATCTCTACTGCCACTGACCACAAAGCAGTCAGTGTCTCAGGGAGACTTGCTCCAGGCACTGTCCTGCTGGCTGCAGTCTCCCTGGCTCTTGGGATTTCCTGCATGAACTGCTCAGAAAAAGCTGGGAGTGGGTTCCAGATAACTCAGTGCTACCTGCACCCACACAAAGAAAGCTGAGTATCCAATATAAAAAGAGTTTAAAATACAATCTGGCTTGATGGAGGGTTATATACACTGGCTTCCCAAAGCCTTTTTATGTACAGAGGAAATAGAAGTAAGGCTAGAGCTCGAACCAACACTACCTGGTCCAGAGTGTGTAAAGTAGAGTCCAAGGGCATCCTTTGGCAGATCAACATGATCCAAATACTCCGGGGACACCCTTGGCACCCAGGCTGTAGCACTGCACAGTGTCTGGTCACCAGCTGCTGCCAAGGAGCTGCTGCTTCCTCATCCCAACTCCAGAAGTTAATCAGCCAGGCTTGGAGGCCAGTCAACATCAACAGACTAGAAAAGCAGAGGGGGGAGAAAAAGGCAGCAGAGTTGGTATTTTACAGATAGCAAAAGAATCACAACTCCTTTTGCTACTTCTTGGCAGCATCACTCACTGTTGGGCTGCATTTACAAAGGAGAGTAGCAGCAGGAAATGTGTCCTGTGGTTAGGAATGTTGATCCACTTAGAGCAATTCCATGGAAAGCATCTCACGAGGGCAACTCCCTTAGTAATTTCCAGGAAAGACAAAGAGCAAACAACTTACTTCTACATCCAGCTCCAGAATGTCAGCAGTTCTGTTCAGAAGGGACCCAATGTTGGGCTTTGTTCTCCCAAAGTCTCCGTGCACAAACTCTTTAATGTAGCTGGAAATACTGGCTAAGGAGAGGTGGATTCCACACCAAAGAAATCAAAACGGGGGGGGGGAAGGGGTTTTTCCTACTCCTAAGTAATTTCTCAGTTAATATCCTGTTAAGCCCATACCTATCTTTAAGAGAGCTCCTAATTCCTGGTTTCTGACTCTGGTGCCTAAAACTGCACTGCTGAACTTTGTTTTGTTTCATTCCTAAGTGAGTGGTGACTTTAGGACAAAACTGTATCTTTTAAGTAGCAGCAATCTCCAGTCTGCACTGAAGTGCATTAAGTGCTGTGGAAAAGCTCATTTTTGGAGGTGAAAAGTTCTCAGTTAAATTAGAAAAAGATGAAGTGTATTTTAACCAGCACATTTTTATATCTGTCACATCCTTTATGAAAACTCCAGTGTGAAACTGCGACCTAAAAGCAAATATTGTGCAGCAACACAACTGCGGGAGAGCAGGGATTTCACAACACCACAGCCACCAGAGCAGGAAACTTCCCGTTATCCCAACCACTCCCACCAGGAGGCTGTTTGGCACCTGCCAGGGCACCCAAGGATACGTTCCTGCCTGAGTCTTCAGGTGCAGGCGGAAGTGGTGCTCGTCGATGTACTCGGATCTCATGGTGTGGATGAGCCGGCACCGCACGGCCAGAGGCCGCCGGTGGAGAACGCGCAGCGGGGTCTTCTGGTCCAGCTTCAACTCCTGGTACAGGAAGGAGCCAAAAACATGAGGCAGGGAATGTGCGAGTGCTGCACAGATGGTAGGAATCGCGTGTTGTTAGCCAGTCCCATCTTTTTTCTCTTGTGTTCTGGTAGTTGAGTAGTCTCAAGGCAAGACCCGTTTTTTCCGAGTTTATTGAAGGAAAAAGGACAGCTCTCTCAGAGGCCAAACGAGGCCTCGCATGAACACAAACTAATAGAATCACAAATACAGAGGAATAACCTTGAAATCTCCATAGCCCTTTGCTGGAATGACTCCAGGATTTGGCAGCTCACTCAGAGCCTCAAGGCAATCAGGAAAAAAATAAATCCCACCCACAAAATGCTTTGTGTCAGCTACAGCCAACCCCCTGGAAATAAAAGTGAGGGGAAAAAGCCTTAAATGAGATTAGATCTGAGAAGTCTTTTGAAAAGTTCATTCCCAACTCCCTTTCCCAAAGGAGATGCAGCAGTTTGAAAGGCAACTTCTCAGGAGCAAGGGAAGCGAAAGCAAGAACTTCCCAACAGTTGTCTGCCTGAGCTGTAGCTGCTCAAGCCCTCGTTTTGAGAATGAGCTCGTGGGCAAGTCCTGTAGGAAATGGTGCAACACACCAAAACTGAACCCACTTCTCCATCAGGCCAACATCTGGAGAAAGTTCTCGTTCCTGCACATGCTGAGCCTTCCTGAAGCCTCTTTGCACTGTCATAGACATTTGCACCTCCAAATTGTTGCAGCTGTGGGAGAACGGCTTTAGAGCAGAACAAAAGAGCTTCTCTGCCCCTCTCACTTACACAGGACACTACCTAAGGTTTAAAGAAAGGGGTGCAGGTGCCAGGTGTCCTCTCCCATCCACTGATTTTGATGATTTGGTCTCCTGGAGGGTGAACATTACACAAGGATTTCTTGTCTCTGCTAACAGCCAGTCCCCCTGTCCTGCTGGAGTGCCTGGTGAAGGAAGGAAGGGTGGTATGGAAGTCCCTATAGCAAGAGAAACCCTGATTAAAAAGAATAACAAAAACCAAGCACAGAGCAAGAGGTAGGCCCATGGATGGCATGTCTTTAACTCTTCCCTAGGGTACTTCCCAGGACAGGTACTATTTAAATCAGCAGCAAGAGCTCCTCATACCTTGATATCATCCAGAAACGCGATGTCTTCTCTCTGTATTGCTCTGTCTGTCCATATTAAGGCACTGTAGGTCTTTGTCTTCTCCTCTTCACCTTCCTTCATGCGACCAATTGCCTCTCTAAACAAAAGAAATTAATTACTCACTTAACATAAGCATAATTATACCAGGCTGTGAGCAAGAACACTTCCCAACTCCCACCCTGAGTCTCGCTTTGAAATCCCTCGCCAGCAACGATAAACACTGACCTGGTGACAAGCTGTAAATCTCGAACCTGTATTTTGTCTGAAGAGTCATTAATTGCCTGTGATATTTAAAAAAGAAATCAGTTAGCAAAGCTGCTGGCTTGGAGAGGCAGCACGTGCTTCACAAGTTCCGTGCGGTGCCTGTGATTTACCTGCTGAAGCCTCTTCATCTCCGCCGTGGTGAAACGTATCCTGCGGGGATTCACCAGCTCGATTGCAAAGGGCCTTCCTGGCAACAGGCACAGGCATAAAACATAAAAACATGTTGTTCTAAATTACTGCTGGAGTTTACGCAGGAAGGCTGCAAGGTGTGAACTGTCTGCTGCTACACAAACAGGGAGAGGACTGGCGGGCTGAGGGATGGAGCATCAGATGGAAGGGAAGAAACAAGGGACTTCTTTTTGGCTACTAAACCCCAGTATCAGCAATAAGTGCAAATTATGACTTCCCAAAAGACATCTTGTACAAGTCTGTGCTAATTAAAAAATAAAATAAGAAAAAAAGCTAATTAGCTTATTTTCTGTCACCTACAGCAATGCCCAGGTGCACGGCGATGTTAAATCCCACTCCCTCAGCTCAACATCTGTTGCCAGAGTTGTAACTCTGTGCTCAGGGCCTGGACAATCCCCAGCACAAGCAATGCCAAGAATCACACTACAAATCAGACAGCGACTGAAACACAGAACTGTTCATTTTTACTTTTTCCTTCCCTCCTCCCTTGGCTACGGCAGCTTCAGCACGCTGGAAAGCAGCTGACCTTTATAAGGGACTCAAGTTCCTAAAGAAAACAAGGCTCCCCCACTCCGCAGTCACAGTGAGGGAATTAGAAGGATCCAGCAGAAAACAAGAGAGAAATCAGTGGGACATAAAGGGCTTAAAAGCAAGGAGTGAATAAAATGAAATACTTTTAACTAACTATGCCTTTCCATGCAGCCAAGGTCACTGAAAAAGGGCTCCTGTTTCAAGCTGGTTTTATGAAGCTGTTTGGGAAATCTAAGTTTCACTGAATAGCTTCTGAGATAAAATTCCAAAGCATGCCTAGTCACACACGTGGCATTCAGCAGGATCTGTTAGAGGAGCTCCACACAACCATTTCATCTCTGTGTTTCACAAGGGGTCTTCCAAGCCTTACCATTGCCTAGTGTCCTTACATCCACGTCTTCTCTGCCAGAGGAAGAAAAATTAAAGCCTGTAACAGATTTGAACAAGGCAGGTGAGCTTTAATTTTACATTTTTAATACTCTCTACGGCTTTTAAAAGGCGAAATATTTTCTTTCTAAACTTGTTTGCAAAATCTAGTTCAAATCTACTTTATAAAACTGGAGCCTGCACTTCACACACTGTGACAGCTCCTGTTTATTCCCAAGTTCCTTGAAGAACATTCCCAATTTCTTGGCCTGAATGAGACTGCTACAACCAGACTAACATATCCACTGGGAGGGGAGGAGGGAGAAGTAGCAGGTTTTTTTCCAAACTAATATTTAATCCCATTTTTCCTTGGGCCTTCTACGTTTTAAATTCCACATCTGTTAGAGGACAAATGATGGGCAGTGATTATTTCATCTGGATAATCCCTG
Organism: Dryoscopus gambensis; assembly: GCA_013389985.1. Classification (NCBI taxonomy): domain Eukaryota; kingdom Metazoa; phylum Chordata; class Aves; order Passeriformes; family Malaconotidae; genus Dryoscopus; species Dryoscopus gambensis. The sequence goes on from WEIT01006353.1 coordinate 1,031,431, forward strand.
GATAAGCATTTAGCTTGTGGAACTTGATGCACTGAGGAAAATAAACGCATCGAGGTAAGAAACATGAAGGGGTCAAAAGCCAGGCAGATATTGTGAAGTGCCTGTGGCAAAATCCTTCTTGGTACAAGGCATTGTATGAATTACCAACTGTTAAGGAGTTTGGTTAGGTAAGAACACTACCACACGAAACCAACATATTTGCATCATCAGATCCACTGAGAAGCTACTTCAGCAGGATAAAAGGATCTAATTACTCCCAGATCACAGCTCAATGAAGTTTACAAGCTTTGACTTGGAAGCATAAGAGAGGGATAAAGAAACATCATTTTTTCCATTATACTCCCGTATTAAGTGGGTGGCTACCAAGAAAAAATCTTCTATTAATGATGAAAAATATGTATGGTAGGAGATCTCCGAAATACTTACTGTCTGCCTTGAATTCTGCCATTAGATGCTCTGAAATCAATTCTTCCACTGAAGATTCCAGCTTCCGCTCCCCATCAATGATCCAGGGAGTCTGAGGTAAATTCCTGGAATATTTGTTGTATCTTCCTGGAAAAAACAACCACGTTACTTCTAATCATTCTACGACCAAGAGCAAAAGCTCTTGCACAGCACATTTCACTTTCATGGGAGCCTTGTGACAATAAATTGACAGGCTCGAGCTTGTTTAATGGCAGGAGCATTACACCAGCACTATGGAACACACGTGGCTTGGCTTTTGGTTTGGGTTCAGAGAGTCCAGGAGTGGCAGTGGCCAGGATGGCCTTAAAGGTGGACTTGGGGAGCCTGTGGCTGCAGTCCTGCCTTCAGGTATAACGCTCCTGTTGGAAATAATCCAGGCTCCAAGCAAGTTCTGCCATTGTCTGAAGGCTTAAGGAAAGAAACCCACACTAAAATGCTTTGGCTCATAAGGAACACCATGCAAGGAGCAAAAAGTCCCAATAATAAATGAGGAGGAATGGCAGGAACCTTGAGAAGGTGCCATGTAAAGAGATTGGCATCCTTGGATGATCCCAGGGATGTTTTCATGGCACCTCCATGATAGGCAGGAGGTGTGGCAGGAATAGCAGGAACCTTGAGAAGGTGCCATGTAAAGAGATTGGCATCCTTGGATGATCCCAGGGATGTTTTCATGGCACCTCCATGATAGGCTATAACCAACGAACAAGCCTGACACAGATGACCAATATGAGCTTTTTTTATGGACAGGTTTGATAAGACCTGAAAATATTCCCAAAGCAAGGAAATAATTCATGAAGACCAAGGAGCAACCCCTTGCTTAAACCACTTTCAACCTGAAACCTTGCACAGAGGAAATAAAAGAGTTCAGAGTGGCTCTGTGCATTTCTCTGTGCCTCTGACATCTCAAGTGTTTGGGGTTTTGTATCATATTTTCCTATCTCGAACCCTGTTTCCTTCATGCAGCTCGAGCTGCAGAAAAAGCCACACAAACAAATGGGGAAACTGAGTAACAGTTTCACTGGGGCAAATAATGAAAGTAGGGTGACTCATCATTCAGACGCAGCCTCACACTGCTCAATTCTCTTTCCATAAAACGGAAAAAGGAGAAGAAGGTTTGCTTTTATTTTTTTTTGTTCTCAGCTCCCCATTCTAATAATTTTAACTTTTGATCTGAACAAGAGTAGGTTCAAAAACCCAGAAGGTGTTTCTTGCTTTGACAGCCCCTGAATCCTTAAAAAAAGTTGGGGTGCGAAGTAATCACTAAACATCAAAGGTCAGGTCAAGAGGAAAATGTTGTGCCTACAAATTAAGATCCCATCTCATTTATTAAGAGCAAGATACCTGCCCTGTACTCAATTAATTCTGTTCTGGATTTAGTTCTTCAAAACTTAAAACACCTGCCTGGATTTTTTGTTGTTGTTGGAGCAAGATATAAACTATAAATGACAAGAGCAGAATTAAATGACAGGCAGAAAGCAAACCCTCTGCCTTGCTCTTTATACAGTTGAACTCTGATAAAATTATCCAAAAAAGCAGCCTAAAATAAAACTGTGTGTTTGGAAAAGCCTAAAAGGAGCTGGATATCTTGGATTCAGAGAAATGTACATCTAGCTGTCTAATCAGTAATTAAAATAAGGAATGGTTATACACAGAACATCAACTACTCTGCCATTCACTTTTGCAGTTTTTAATTTTCCATTTCTCTATATTCAGGATTTTTATCATCACAGCACGTTGGATTTAAATTACAGGTTGGGTTCTTTTTAATACTAATCAGCTTGCATGTACTTAATTAAAGGACTAGAAGAAGGGCAGATACTCTGGCAGGCAGATGATAAAAAAGTTAAATCATCTCAACTCAGGGACACCCAAGTGTTGCTGCACTACCTGTCTCACCCAAACCTTGATAAATCCCATTAGGATTTGCAGTTTTGGATGGGATAATATGCAGAGAAACCCAGATGGTGAAAACCTCTGAACCCAAATCAAACCCCAAAGAAGTGAACAGCACTGCTGGGAGCTTGCTGTTGTGGAGGTGCCTTTCCCAAACCATTATTCTGAGGGGATCTGTAATTTCTAACTTCTTGACAAAGTAATATCTTCAGCAAAGGTCAAATATCATTTTTTCCCCTTTCAAACCACTCTTGGACAGAGCTGCATTTGTTTCGTTGCTCCCTACACTTCATTACAGGAATTAACAAACAGCAAGAATCCTCTGGGTCTCAGGGCAGTGTTACAAAGTTCTGTTCAAGACAACACAGCAGCAAATAAATGGATCGCTTTACCAGCCACAAAAACTGCACCATTGTTGCACTGAATTTCCAGAGCATCACAGAGCTTCTTTGGTGAACTTGGGGGACATGGAAAATGCCTGTATTAAAAGTAAAAACAGAGTAAAACATATTCTCACTACCAGACCATGATGAAGCATCACCAGAGCAGTAAAAAGTCTATTTTTGGCTTCCCACCGTGTGTGATTTTTACCATATTAACAGCACTTGGTTTTCTTAAAACTCACCTCCTAACATCATGGAAATATGGGAATATTTCTTGTAAAGGGAAGCTTACCTGAAAAACTCTAAAGTTCAAAATTATCCTTTTAATTAAAAGATCAGGAATGGTTTTCTAGTGCCAGAAAGAAAACATGCTTTAACCAGTAAACCAACAGAATTTAAACAATCAAAAGTTCTTTTAAAGCCACCCTACCACTACTTACCCACTGAATATTTTCCTGCCCTCCCTAATTCTATACAAAAGCACAATACTAAGAAATAGTTTCAGTATATACTTACTTGAGAAAATCCTCTTCTTTTATCTTCTCCAGGGCTTTTATAACTGCCATTCTGGTGAAAACAGACTGCACAGTGAAATAAAAAAATGAGTCAAGAACTAAGAAAAGCAAAGAAAGGATATGCCTAAGGAAGAAAAAAGCACCGAAACTTACACTGTGCAGTTTTGTCACTGCTCACTTGGGAGCTCAGGTCCAAATTTGCAAAATATTTTAAAAACAGAATCCTAAATCCATGAAGAGAAACCTAAACCAGCTTCATTTTCAGGAGTTAAATAGACCTAAGCCCCAGCTTTTATGTCAGTGTCAGCAGGCGGGTAGTTCTGCTGAAAATACGCCTGTTGAGTAGGAATCTGTTTCTGAAGTTCAAAAGTTGATTGATTCTCAGAACTAAGGGCTCTGAACGGTGGGGCCGGGCAGTTCCTCCTGTGGAAAGCAAGCAGCTTCCCACTCCCAGGCTGCAGCAAAAGCAGTAATGACAGCGCAGCAGGAGCAGGGGCCACGACTGCCAAGCTCTGTGCACAGCCAGGTGCTGCTGGGGGTAATTCCACTGAGGCTGAGGCAGAAAACACAGAATTTACGTTCCTAGGGCAGGAGAAATGAGTGTTGCAACAGCTGAGGTGAAATTGTGCTCTAGGAAGGCTGAGGACAGGAGAAGGTCTCTAAATGAAGCTTCTCATCAAGCGCGGGCAGGTCTTGAAATCCACCAAGCCTGCACCTCCTCTCTCCACAGCCTGCTCCACTCTCAGTTTCCTCAAGGTGAAATGGTCTTTCTTGCATCTCCTCTGCACTTCTCATTTCAGCGTATTCCTGCTGTGTCTCCTCCTTGCACCACGCTCTGTGAACACTGGCCCAGCTCCCTGCTCTCAATCCTCTCTTTAGGCACTCGGAGGAGATTCAGCTGGGTCCTCCCTAAAGCCCTCACCAAGAACCTTGGAGAAGTCCGGGTTCCTCAGCCTCTCCTCCCAGGCCCCTGGACTGCCCTGATGGCTGTGTACTGATTTTCCAATTTAGTGGTGTCTTTTTTGCAAACTGGATTGGGGATTTGGGGGGGAAAATACAAAAAAAGAAAAATAGTGGGTCACTGTTTGGGACAATTCAAGTCTTGGCTCTAAACAGAGTTCCTGGGTGTCTTCAGGAAAGCTGCTCTTCCTCCTTCTAAGCATATATTAGAGATAATAGCACTTCCCTTCCTCATACAACAGATGAGCTGGAAAGCCCTGAAAGCAGCAGCAGGTTTAAATAACCATCTACCCAGAGAGCACAGGAATTCTCCCTCAGAAGCCAGTTTTTACACCACTTCTCTGATCAACACAGCCCTTGAAGCCCAGCTTCTTTGTGAGGACGAACCTCTGACAGCTCTTCAGAGCTGGTATTTTTCTTTAGATTCCCCTACATTTTGTTGCCTGTGTGGTTTTAACAGCCAGGCCCTGCTGGTTTAGCTCCTTATGTGGGATTTCCCCCCTTTAAAAGGACAGCAATGCAGCAAGCAGCGAGTTGTAACAATGCAGCCCTGCTAAAAAAAGAGCGGCGTTTATCGGTCAGGTGGAGTAGAGTCAGCAGAACTCCTGGGCCAGACTCTGCCTTCTGCCAAACCCTGGCAGACTCTTCACCAGAAAGAATAAAAGGCCTTGCAATGGCTTCTGACAGAAGTTACTTGCTCTCCCTCTGATCACATCACCTGTCCCACTCGTACCAGTTTCCCTCCGACTGCTTTTTTATCCTCGCGTGTCCCCCTTTCCGTCAATGGCTGTGTGCGTGCTCAGGGTCTGCAACAAGTGGCAAGGTCCCTTTCCTTTCCCCCCCTCCTCCAGAGGCAGACAGGATAAAACCATCCTGCATGTAATCCTGGCTTTCATTCAGATCAGAGGACATGAAAACTGCAGTGTGATCATTTCCCTTTCGGCTGCCGAGTCTCATCTTCACAATGTGACTTACCTGAACTGCTTCACCCACAGAGAGCTTGAGGATCATCTTTTATGCTACTTTTAATGCATGACAATCAAATTCCTAGATCTTAAGGGATGTATTTACAGAGAACATTCCTAAAATTATGGCCTTTAGACAGCCTGGAAAATGAATGACCTAAAGAAAAGCACCAAGCTCTTGGTTTTCCTCAGCTGAGAATTGTGAAGTGAATAAAGGAGACAACTTTATTTTCAGATAATTGAAAACTGGAGAGGTTTTTGATGAAGGAAAACCAGACATTCAGCACTGACTGAATACCCAGATAAGCTGTAGCTACTGCTGTGGAATTCTGAATGTCAGAACAGAAATACAATGATCAGCCCTTACCTGTTTGTTCTTCGCTGGTTTGAAACAGTCTGGGCAGGCTGTGGCTCTAAACACAGAAATGAAAATTAGCTGCTCCTCTTACAGAGAAAGAAATAAACAGACAGACTCACAAGCACAGCATGTAAATGGTTTTTGTACCCTTACATCCAGTGTCTCACATCCACAGCTTAGCTCAGAGCAGATTTTCAAATTCCCTTTATCCTGAACCCCAAATGGTGCAAGATGTGCCTTGCTTGATCCAGAGAAATCATGGACAAAGCTCTGCTCTTCTGCCCTGGCCAACACCACCGTGTCTCAGCTTTGAGATGGGATGGAAAAGCACACAACAAATTTAGCTCTCAGTCCTTTCCAACCCTTCTCAATAAAGGTCATGTTTAATGTTTTAAGTTCTAGGCAAGATTTGCTGACACCTTGAAATCTGAACTTGCTGCTCTGAGACAACGCCCACTACAAACCGAAGATTCAAATTGTCCCTTCTGGAGAGGAAAATTCAATTTCCTACTGAAAAAGTAGCCCCAGGTGTTCACCACCACTTGTGCTTTGCCTGTTCAACAGGAAACTATTGGCTGTTTCACGAAAGTGAAAGCCAAGTCAGTGAAACACTTTTTCTGAGTAGAGTAAAGGAAGTTGCTCTTCCTATTAGTGGATTTCTGTGTATGCAGTCAGAGATGATTTCTGGATTTCTGTGTATGCAGTCAGAGATATCTCTGACCTCCAACCCAATTTATCATCTCTTGCAGGTGCTTTTCAACACCTCTGTAACTACTTTCAGACTCTAAGGAAGCAGGTTTTGCTGTTTCTATACAAACAACTTCCCTGGCCAGCCTGCGACACAAAGCAATACAAGCTCCCTCCTCCAGAATTTCAGTATCACCTTACCCTTAAATATCTCCAAATAGGAACTGACAAGAGCCAATTCAATCTCCCATGCCAAACCACGGGGCATTTCAGCACAGCTACCTCCACACAACTGTGTAAGAACAGGTGAGAAACTGCCGATGCCATGCTTGGAAATCCAATCCAAAAGCACACCTGGAGTTCTCCACGTTGACACCAAGTCCTACTTTGCTTCCACAAAAACCATGACTGTCACCATTCCTGTGGCAATTGCCAAATTTATCATATTCACATCAAAACCCAATCACTGCCTCAGAATGTGCCCAGAGCCAGCCACTCACACAAGCAGAATGCCTTGGCACCTCACAACTACCATGTAATTAAATTAGGTAAGGTGCCGTTACTTCAGAGAGTGTCTCAAACCTTAATTGCTATTTAAGTGTGCTACAAAGAGAAGGCAAATAAAGGGATATTGTCAGGTCACATGGAATAAACCTGAGTAATTGGAATGTGGAATGGAACTTCTTTGCAGCTTTCACCTCCACAACTGCGCTGCTTGGAGCACTAACACTGGCACCAATAGCATGTTCAACATCAATATTCCTGAAATGCCAGAAAAAGGATGGACGGATGAGCTGAAAATACCAGGGAATAGGTTTCAGAGGAAGGAAGTAAAATTAAATAAATTAGAACAAAAAGGTGCAGGATGCAGAAACACTTCAGTTCTTACAGGATTGAGGGCACCATTATTTAGAACTGCAGTTTGGCCCTACAATTTTCTCCCTCTTTTGCCCAGTCTTGCAGAAGCTGGAAAGGAAAGATGTTCAGCAAACACTGATTATCATTGTTCCTAATACCTGCTCCTTCCCGAGCTTCCATTCCCTCTTCCCCTGCCTCAAGACAAACAAAAGATGCAGTTGTGGAAAACCAGGAAGGTGGTGGATTGAGCATCCAGAGATCACAAAGTGCCAGAAGAGAAATCAGGAAATAAATAAAGGCTGCAAGAGAAATCTCCAGTCTTGAGAAATGAATTCACTCTTCCACAGAGATGTCTCTGCTGAGCCCCTTTCTATGCTAAGATTGAACGTGCAGTAGGTGCAAATTAACTGAGTGAAATTTGAAGTTTTCCAGGAAGCACCAACAAACAGGAAGAGTCACCCTAATTATCCAGAATATACTACAGCTAGATTTTGAGAAATCACATCAAATGGCAGCTAAATTCACAGAACTGTTTTGCTTCCTTGTGTCCAGCAGGTGCCCTACTGGACCAGGCCAGAGGCTGTGTGCAGTGGCCAGGGAATTTCTGTTTGTTTTCATCAACCAGCTACATCAGATTAACTCATTTCAAAGCCCTCCCTCCTGTCCATGTGTCTTGTAAGAGGAAAACCTATGTATAACCTCAAAAGATTCCTCCACCTGCAGTTACATTTTTTAAAATGATACAGGGAATGACTTTGAGAAGGGCTGCAATTGATCAACTCATCTGAATGCTCTCTTTCCAGTTCAAATCAGAATCCTGGATGATTTTTTTTTGGTGGCATTAAAGAGCAGAATTAACCAGAGATCGTGTAACTTCAAGCTCTGCAACTTGATGTGGATATGAGGAAATCTAAATGCAGGCCACATTCTAGTTTATAAACACTGCATATTATCCTCTGTAACAAATCCAAACCAGCAGTGTTGCACAACATTTAGATAAAGATCTTTTGTTACTTGTAGAAAAACTTACAGGAAATGGCACTCCTCGTCTGTTTCTGGGTGAGCAAAGACCACGCTAACTTCAAACAAACTCTAAATTTAAAAAAAAGAAAAAATAACAAGAGGGTGGTAATAGTTTTTTAAGCAAGCAGGGAGGATATTCTCAAGCACCCCTATTGTAGTTTTAGGAACACAGTAGAGACAACAGAGACAGTAACCCATTTATTTATGTTTAAAGACATTAAAAGGTGGGCCAGAGCAGCCCCTGCCTTTCTGAAGTCACCAAAGATGATGTGAGAGCACTTCACAGCCATGAGTGACCTGAACTGGTCCCATCCTGTGCAGAGGCAGAGGCAGCCAAGGCTCAAAGCCTATTACGGTCACTGAACCCCAGAGCCCTCCCGGGAGTGCAATAAAGATAAAAACCCTGCAGTAGTCACCACTGTAAAATGTTGTCAGGGGCTTCCTTTGCAATGCCTGCATGGCCTTGGGGCAAAGAAAGGCAACACATCCTCGTGGATTGACAGCTAGCCCAGGAACTCCAGTGTAATCTCAATTCTACCCCCAATTCCCTCTCTGGCCTTGGGCAAACAACACTCATTACTTGTGTTACTCAGATACCAGAACACCTCAGGAGGGCTATTGAAAAGATTGGCTAATATTCAAGTGCCTTGTAGATAAAGGGCACGAGAAAAACAACTTTTATGGTACAGGGATGTCTGGAGTGGCTCGGTGCCTAAGTGGTGCAGAGCTTTTGCTAACTTGGTGTGTAAGAAGTTTGTTCCTTCCTGGATCATCTTCAGAGCAACTGAGTGGGATTTTTCTTCACTAAGACAAAAGGGATGCTTTCAATTAGCACTCCTGGGAAAACACAGCCTGTAATTATTATGGAAGCTGACAAATCAACATAAAGACTCAGTGAATCTAGTCCTGGGGTCAGTGCTATGGCTGGTGACAAGTAAGAACTACAGCCAGCCACGACTGCAGAAATTTTACATTCAAGATGATTCAAGGTGCTTCTGAATTCAGCAACACCATGATTGCCATGTTCAGTCAACGCCTTTCAGAAAGATTTTAAGGATATTAAGTCAGAATCTGCAAGTTGAAAACAGTTTGAAAAAACCATTTCTATTGCCTGCTTAGGGGTACTGCAGGTCCCAACAAGCCCATTTCTAGTGCTCATTAAAGTGAACAAGGACCAGTCCTTTCTCTTTCAGCCCATTTCAGAAATATATTTTACCCACAGAACCTGAACAGCTGAGCTCCCAGAGCAGCAGCAAGTGTTGGCAGTGGCAGGAGAGCAAGGAAGGAATGTGTGAGCATTCCTCAGCCTCTGCAAAACAGGGATCCTGCAACAGGAGACAACTGGAAAAGTCTCATTAACAAAAGGAGGATGGCAGCACCAGAGATTTAGCACAAGCCTGTGGTGGTTTCAGAAGATGCAATGATCTGTGTGTACAAAAATGAAGATTGGGCCCCTCAGGACTCACCCTTGGAGATCTCTGGTTAAAAGAATTTCCCCCCTGCTTCTCCCTACAGTGAATTTAGGAGCTACTCAACTTGTTTCTCTCTTAATAAGGAAAAAAGGATAGATTTTTATTTCCCCTCCCCCAATGTGTGGAAGTGTACAAATATACACACACACATGAAAATAGAATAAAAAACAAAGAAAAAAGTGTTCTGTTACTTATACAAGACCTTTCCATCAGCAGGAACGCCCAACTCTTCTGACAACTGGGGATGAATAATCCATTTATAAGCTTCTTTCAGCTGAACAATGTCATCCTTTGCCAAGGGAAGGCCCAGATTTCTGAATCACAAAGAAATAATAACTTGCACAGGGGTCTGTCAAAAATAGATACATGACATACAGTATTTCAAGAGGAACTTAAGTAACTACTGCCCAGTAAAACACATTCTTTTTTTTTCCCTGTGCATGGAGGAAACGGATGCCAGAACTTCCTGGGAGATCAAAAGTTGCAAAAGTCTTTCCAGAGCCTGCCCAGAAAAAAGCTGAGAGAGAGAGATGCATTTCAGACCACTTGTTTGGGAGCTTAGAGAGCAAAAGAGATAAGAAACCCCAAGTAAGGTCAAACCAGGAAAAAAAGAGAAAACAAAAGACACAAAACCCAGCTGCCACCTTATTCTTTCTAAGCATCAGGTAAACCAGACTATAAAATCAACATTTATGTAGAAAACTGGTGTCTGCATGAAGAGTTCTTGTCAGACAGACAGCCAGCCAGCAAAGCCATTACTCACCTCATCTCCTGCTTCACCCCCAGCCAAGCAGCACGCTGCAGGTCACCAGCCATGCCCAGGGAAAAGAGAGCAACAAACAAAAGCAAGTGAAATTAAGGCTCAGAACTCCCAACAATCTGAGAGGCTCTTTGCAAAAGGAGAAGTGTTTTAAAAACTTGTGACTAAAAGGAAGTATCAGGAATTCAGCTTTTGCTTCAGAAGTGGAAAGATGGAATTGCTGTGAGGTTTTATTTCTAAGATACCACTTTGGTCTTCACCTCAAATCCTATCTGGCTTTAAAAAACAAAAATCAAAAGAGTCTTCATTAAACACTTTTGAACTTGTTATTAATACTGTAACTACAAAACCACTCTAAGTCATCAGTTATCTTCCATACAGAGAAATGAAGAAAAAAGGTGTCTAAATGAATGGTATATGAAAGTTGATTGACATAAATTATAAAACCCCAAATTCAGCTATCATCCATTATTAAAAAAAAAGAAATTAAAAAAATATGTGTTTTTATGGTAATCCCAGAATTACCCCCCTATTTAAAGCACACCACTTAGTTTAGGAAAGCAAGCTAAATATGGAAAAGGTGAGGAACAGAAGGAATAATTCTAGAAATGAGAGGGAGCTTTTAGTACAAATGCTCGAGTTCACTAACAGGAGAAAAACTCCCCTCAAAACTTCCTGCAATGAAGCACAACAACATTTTCAGTTCTCCTCTACTAACAACAACTACAAAATACTGCCAGGAAACCACTAAAGTCTGTGTCACCGTCCTCACTTAAGATGAATTCCAAAAATCAAGTTGTTTGATTTGAAACAACCACAATGAAACAGTTTTCAGTCTGTAGGCTGCAGACTTTTAAATCCCTTCCCTGTTTTTCATTCTTTATATACAGTGCCTAAAGAATAACCTCCCCCAAACTCTGCTGAAAGAATTACTGTCAAAGAAATAATTCTAAGGAATAAATAATATTGTCAAGGAAATAATTCTAAGGAAGAGGTTTGAAAACAGGTCTCAAACTTCAGCAGGCAGGGCTAGGATCACACGGATATCAGAGGGAACCACATCATAGATCCCTTTTCCATGCTGCTAAGGAGCTCAATCAAAAAAATAAGTCTATTACCCTTCCTTTGGTACACCTAAAAGAATGAGGGAATCCTAAAAACAGTGCTAGAAATTAAGAGGGAAGAGGGATGGTGGAGAGAGGACACGAACTCTGTTAGATCCACAATACACAAACCCACACGCCGCTGAACAAAACAAATGCAGTTGTAGTGATGAAATGCTGTTTGCTCAAATCCACTGTGATTCATTATCCTGCATTTGTAGACAGGATGAGTAAGGCTGCATCACTTGAAGTGTATTGTAATCCTGTTTGCATAATAACCCAGATAAAATCATAAATAAGAATAGCTTCAATTGAAATTCCTTGAACGTAGCTCTGAACTGGAGGATATGACAACCACAGAACTGGGCCTGGGCATCTGCACTTGACAAATGCCAATTTACAAAGAAACCTCTCCCATGCCTTGATTTAGAGCACATGCAGGGTTGGGGCTCAGTGGGGTGGCTAATCTCACTCCTCTTCCCTGTTTTCTGGGGATAAAACTACAAAACAGGCAAAACTTCTGCACGGGAGCAGCTATGTTAAAAGGAGACCACAGATCAAATTTCATATCCACTCTCTCTTGACTTCCAAGCTGAAAGAGAATGAAAGAAATTACTTTTCCCCTTCAGTTAAGGGGAAACAATAGATGAGGGTACTGCAAGCACAGAAGCCAAAAGATCCCAAATTCCACATCACATTCAACCAGCAAGGCAGCCAAACCCCTGCACTCTCTCCCGGCTGTATGAGGAGCAGGGGATCAGATCCCTCTACTTCATAATTACTTCATGTTTATGAAGTGGTTTGAAAATGAAAAATGCTCATTACAGAGCTGAAGCCTGCAGGGCAATGCTTAGCAGCAAACACATCCCTGGAATACAGCAGCTCAGGCACTGTATTGATTACAAGCTGCAGGATATTATTCTGGCACTATCTGAGGGAGCACAGCGGCAACAGTTGAAATACCACGTGCAATCCCAGCCACAGCCTTGCTTCAGTGTATTAGAAAAGAGCTCGGAGATGGGGAATTCCAGGATGAGGCACAGGCAGCCCTACAGGGAGTAATGACTACAGATGTTATTTGCATCAATGTCCTTGTAGCAAGCACCAGGATGATGGATCACGACTGAGACCACAGACAGAGCCAACAGTCACCCTTCTGAAGGGCACAACTCACTTCATATTCTAATAGAGTTGTCTGACATAAACTTGGGACTCCTGTATTTATGATTTATTTCAATCAAATCTCCTACTCGTGGAAGGAGGCAATTGCTTCCTTGCATCACAGACACAAATACTATGCAAATGTAGATTTTATGTCCCGCTCTTCTCCAGCTCCTCTCGTACATTTAAACTTGGCAGGATGACAACTGTCATAATTAAATGAGTTGAAGGTAATACTGAAAGGCAGTTTCTGATTTTTTTGTTAAAAAGATGATGGAGAAAATCTGTGTGTCACACCAGGGGGCAGTGGGGGCAAGGCTGCCTTTGGGTGCACTTTGATGATAATGGTTACACATGTTCCTGTGCAGAGCAGGTCAAAGAATTAAAAGCAGAATTTAACAAACGACCTCTCTTCAGCACAAAGCATTTTGAGATATTCTGATGTCTGATTTTGATCTTTTCAGACATTTTTACATATTATATTGCTGCTTTTCTGTGGCTGTAAACCAGCTTCTCACCAATTATGCTTTTTAAATGATAAATGGATAGGAGGTAAATAAACCCCCGTGATTTTTAAAGTTCTTCCTTCCAAAATATAGGTTGGATGTTAGAAAAAAGTTTTTTACAGAAAGGATGATAAAGTATTGGAGTGGACTGCCTGGGGAGGTGGTGGAATCACTGTCCCTGGATGTGTTTAAAAAAAGACTGGATATGGCACTCGATGCCATGATCTAGCTGAGGTGTTAGGGCACGGGTTGGACTCGATGGTCTTGCAGGTCTCTTCCAACCCAGACATTCTGTGAATTCTGTGAATTATCACCCCTTTTCACCCTTGCAGTTGGAGCAAACAGCTGGTTTAGCATTTGGCAAGACTGGAGGCATGGAATAGAGGGGACAGCAGGAACTTCTTAATCCAGTTTCTTGGAACTTCTCCCAGTCGAACCAAAACTGCTTCCAAAGGGAACAGATCCGGTTTTGGAGCTTCCTACTCACTCGTTTCACTCCATTTATTGATTTGTGGGCCCACAGCACAACTCTTACTCCCTTGGCCGTCCCCAGCACTGCTGCTTCGCTGGAACACAAGGCCCGGGCAGCGTGAGGGCGTCCCTCACCTGAACTGCAATGCAACACCACCCTCTACCGAGGCTTCCTGCAAACACCAGGTGCTCTTTGAACACCCCAGCTTACACCAGGCTTAAAGCTGGACCAAAACCTGGTAAAGTCTGACCTATGTTTGGGGTTTCCCAGAGCATCCCAGGTATCCCAATACTCATCTAGCCCGAAAGTGCTTTTTGACAGATCTCACTTCGTGGAGGCATCAAAAACCAAAATGGGAATCAGGGCAGTTCACGCAGCCAGGAAGAACAAAGCAAACACACCAATTATGCTCGATTTGAGGTGGGAAGTAGACAATTATGTTCCAGAAGATTTAGGAGTAGCGTATTTGTTAGCTATTAGAGTGGGATCTGCCCAAGATGCCACGACTAACAGCACAAATCACCACTACACGTGCAGCAGATTACTTCACAAACTGCAGAGGAGACCTCAACACAGCTTTACATTGAAATCCAACACCCTCTACACTTCTTCCTGCCATGTTCACTGAAGCTTCCACCACATCTGAACCACAGCAGGCATCTTTTGTACAGATTTATAAGTTGCTCTTCAAAACACCACTTTTGCATCACTTTTAGGACAGCACTTTTGCATCATTTTACATCAGAGCGCAGGGGAAGATGGCAAAATATCTCACAACTAAGTGTATTTTCCCGTCATTTAAAATGCTGAACACTTCAAGAGCTCATCCTCCAATTCCTTCGTTTGCATTCTGCACTGCCAATTCTCATTTATCCCTGGAAAGGCACCAGCAATCCACGGAGGGTTTCAACAAACTCCTTTCAGGTTTTCAGACGGAAAGTAACTCCTGGGCTAACTGAAAAATGAAGTGACTCAGGCCCTTTATTAATTACAATAATACTCACCCCCAAGGAAGGGGAGAGCAGACTTCACTTCCAGCACGTGCTTTTGGTTTTTTTGAAACAGTAACAATTAAAAATCAAACCACCTCCAGCTCGTACATGCCACAGTTACTTTCTTAAATATGTATTTAATTATTTAAGTTACTTACCTCCCTGACAGACAGCTGTGGGGGTAGTGACACAGAAAATACAAAACTCGTGAACTGGTAGTCAGCAGAATTAACTTTTTGGCACACCTGTAGGAGAAGGAGCTTAATATTAATCTTTATAATTTTATAAACTTGATAATCTTTATTCTACATAATCACTGTGAATTCATTCATGCTAACACACATTCAGAGAGATACCCAACATATGAACCAGAGTAATCACTAACACTTATTGCAATATACGCTTTTTTGTCCTGATAAAAAAAGTTACTAACAAACTGTATCCCTATTGCTATGAAACAACCAAACTCGCTATTTTAAGGCCAGGACCAATTGTATACTGAAATTTTGGGTGAAATCAGCATCTCAGATAAAGAAATTTATGTATCAAATTACTAGGTTTTGTGGTGCCTTTTTTTCATTTTCTTCTTCCTCTTGAACAAGCACAATTCCATAAGGCAGTACTATTCCAGTTGAGCCTTAGTGTATGTAATTAACAACTTGGAATTTATACCCAAAGACATCTTTAAGACACAGTCCAACAGCTCCAAGCTGCATTTCTCTCAAAACAGAAACAAGCGCTGTCCGATTTTCCATTGCTACTGAAGGGAGTAACTCCGAAACAAATCTTAGCAGTGGATTCTGTAAAAAGATACATATTCTGCCAATGGAAACAAAAAAGGAAACTATTCTTTTCTGCAACAACAAAAAAAATACACTATGCTTTCTGTCTAGCCCCATTTTTGACACGTTCCTGCTATTAAACCAAATCCTTTTCTATCAAAACTCTGTTAAACATCTCAGAAGCCAGTGTGAGTTTTCTAGCTGATATTTCAGTCTGTCACATGAGCAATTTGATTGCTCAGAGATGGTGTTCGCAACACTCTGTGCCCACATTCTCTCCTAACTCACATTTTCTCTATTATCCACAATCTGTTGTATCACCAAAACATTTTCTTCCCCTGTAGTACTTCCTAAAGACAGGTTCATGCTGTATGAGAAACAGGTAGTTCAGAGAACAGCACTTGATGACTCCTCATTTTCCTGTCACTTAAAAAAAGTGAAGAGAGGTCGCCAGTTCCACTGAGGTTTTCCTTGAAAGCAGCTGAACCTCAGGTCGCCTCCTAAATTCATGTAACCACATATCTGTTAGTCCTTTTCTTAGGAAAGTGTGCTCCCTGCAGTCATTCCACTGCACCTGCACTGCTATTTTTTAAAAAGTGCCTTTTATGACAAAGTCTGAATTAGGTCCCACCACAGATGCAACTTCCCAGCTGCACACGAGTGCAAACACTGCCCAGGAGCAGGATGGAGCAGAATTCTGCCCTCTACATTTCAAATATTCCAAACAGGTATATATTTTGGGTTTTTTTTTGGTCCCTTTCTTTCAAAAGAAAGAGAAAGCATCTCTTTTGAAAAAACAACAAAAGAACTGCGCGGTGTTCTCAGTCAGCAGCTCTATCCTGTAGCTCCCAACACACATGTTATAAATGCATATTGTATTGTTGGCTTTTCGCAAGTATAATGAATATTATATAGTGTTATAATGAATATTATAAAGTGTTATGATGAACATTATATAATGTTAAGATGAATATTATATAGTGTTAGAAATGCTTTTGCTGTAGCAAAGGGTTCAGCAAGTATGTTTCAGCTACCTGAACGGGTAAGATAACCTCCAAGGGGACAGAGGATGGGGCCCACAAAACTCTTATCAACACCCTGTGTGAAGAACAAGAGAGGCCCAGAGCTATTATCCGTTCTCTTCATAAAAGACGAAGAGGCCAAGACTACTATCGGTTCTCTTCATAAAGGACAAAGAGGCCTGAACCCTGTTATCAACACTATGCGTGAAGTATGAAGAAACTCGAAGCAGTTATCAACCCCCACTGNCTCTTGGCTGGGAGCCAAGAGTACCCAGCGCTGTAACTTTTGCTTTATTGTTCACGTCTCTTATTGTCTTTTTATTAAAACTTTTAAATTCTCACAGGGAACTGAACCTCGTTTTTCACACACACAAGCTCCAAAAAAGCACCCCAAAAGGCTAAGAACAGGTAGTTACCTTTTTAACAAAGTCAGCCTCGCAGAACTGCTGGAGAATTCCCAAGCACACGTTGCAAACCCTCCCGGCCGAGCTCTCCGGTGCAGCACTGCCACCGTCAGCCGAGGGAGGCTGCGGGACGGCTCCGTTGTGGCTCTGACCATCGGCCCCTTCTGCCCCGGCTTCGAGTCTGATTCTCTTACAAGGGGGGTCAGCCACACCCAAACAGGCCGAGTCCTCTTTCTCCTGATTGTTCTTCAGAAACTCCTGTAAATCCTTCATCAAATCCTAACACAAACAGAGCAATCACACCGTGGTTGTTTTTCCCTCTTTAACGAGCACAATTCCATAAGGCACTACTATTCCAGTTGAGCCTTAGTGTATGTAATTAACAACTTGGAATTTATACCCAAAGACATCTTTAAGACACAGTCCAACAGCTCCAAGCTGCATTTCTCTCAAAACAGAAATTTTCAGAGAAAATATTGCTGAACAACTTGCTTATCATCCAAGAACAAAAACATTTTCCAGACTTGCACAAACACATTTAACTTTGCCCCATCATTATTCAATGAAAAGAGATATTTAGCGCTTTCTTGTCATTTAGATTATGTTAGAATTGAATTCCTCCAACTCCACTAGTCCAGGAAGAGAGTTGGCCACTATAATAAAAAGAAAAGAGAGCAGACACGGATGGGGGCAAAATTAAATACACAGAGTAAGAACTTTGTGTCAGGAGAGAAGCCTTCAAAACTTAAGAATTACCTCCGTGTCTCTGATTCCTGGGGGGATGAGAGACAAGACATAGTTCAGGAAGAAGGGTTCATTAAGAGGTTTTCAGTAAGGAGGACAGCAGTTACTGTGCTGTTGCAACTCAGGAAAATCAGGTAGAGATGCAAAAGAATAAAAAATGGCACAATGAATGAACGCTTCTCAAATAATTGATAAAAAATGGAAAAGAGTTGGGAAGAAAGACGTTAAAAATGAATTCTGGAGAGTCTAAACTTGAACAAAGGTGAAACAATCAAGACAGACACCAGCAGACACAAGCATAAAGACAGGGGATTAGAGCAAGCTAAAAAGGATGTCTAATAACACCGTGTTTCTCTGATTTATCCTTAGCCCATGCTCTCAATTCTTCAGTTGCATCCTCCTACCAATTCTGCAATCTAATGTCAATTTCCTTTACATTAAAGCAAAAGACTCAGTTTTTCATAACTCCTTTTCCTCTCAGGCAAGGAGCCCAAGAACACAACACAGGACAAACCTCGTGTGGATGTCTGTAAAGCATCTGTGATCCCACGCAGCAGAACCTCAAAATACATCGTGGGCACGTGCCCGCGTTGAGCAGCAGCTGAACAATTGGTCTGTCCTTCTCTGTTAGCGAAGACATGCTGGGTAAACCTGAAATTCAACACAGAAAAGCTTAGAATAAACACAGTTCAGCAATTCAGTACCAAAAAGACTCAGCTGAGACTCGACTGCAGCATATTTAGAGTAACTGGAATGGTTTTTGTCCTCGACGGAAAATTTAGGATATGTGTTTGTTTGAAATCACAGGCGCAAGAGAAGTGGAAGACCAAGCCAAAAAGACCACTGACTGGGGGAAAAGCTCCTGTCCTTCTTAAGATTTTCCTAGAAAACCTGAACTCGAGTTCTGACGCGGGAATGCTGAGCTTTTGCCCAGGTTCATCTTGGATAAAGTATATGGCATGCCACTCTTTACTGATGCAGTAGGGTGGAGCTAAGATATATTAAGGCAAATCTAAAATGGAAATTCCCCCTAAAAATGCAGTGACTAAAGAATCAGAGTGTTAAAATCACAGGGAGGAAAAAAAAGAGCCTCAAGCCATCGCCTTTTGTCACACGAAGCTCCTCTAATTTTTTTAAGATTTATTTCCCTTCTCAATATAGGACTCAGGTTTTTGTGCGAAATCTCAGAATGCACTTTTCTCCCCCAAAAAATATCAAGGCCAGTTTGGTTTCCTGTCGTTCTCTCTGCCCAGAACTTTAGGACAGACTGAATTTTTTTTGGCCAAAACTTTGTGATGGGATAGAACTCAGCATTTTTTTGGAAGAAGAGAGATTCCCAGTGAGGTGCTCACCCTTACTGGACATCTAGGAGGCACGTAAGGATAACCACAATTGTTCCCACCAAAGGTTTAATGAGTCCATTGTCACCCAAAGAGGGAATAAATTCAGTAAGGAATTCCACAATACCTACAGACTAAAGAACCACCTGATTTTGGTCTGGGCTTAGCTGCTGTAAGCAACATTTGATACTTTCCTAGTTCTTGTGTGCCAAGAGATGGGATATATCCACATTCTCCATGCCAGCCACAGTCTGTTGCACCTGCAATATCCAATCCTGCTCAGGAGTACCCTGCACAGAAACACTGCACCCATGGAAAACCTCCACAGCATGGAAAAGTTATTAATTCAATGAATTTCATTTGTCCTGGGTTTGGATGCTTTATGGTTCACTGTAAAACCAAGGGCTACCTGGAAAACTTCAAACCTGCTCTCGAAAAGAAACAGCAAACACAAACAAACACGCTTTTAGGTAACTGTAACCTCAATTCACGTTCACGAGACTTAAATACTGGCACTGTGTGACACATAAGGGCAAATGTGGCAATATTCGTGATGTTTTGTGGCAGTGTGAGGGGAGGAATCAGGACCCCGCTCCGGCCCGAGAAATGTGGCAATATTCGTGATGTTTTGTGGCAGTGTGAGGGGAGGAATCAGGACCCCGCTCCGGCCCGAGCCTCAGGGCTGAGCTCAGCACCCCTCATGTGTGAGGGAGGAGGGGGCTCAGGACCCCGCTCCGGCCCGAGCCTCAGGGCTGCGGGGGGCTCAGCACCCCGTGTCTGCTGGGACGGCCCATCGCCCCCCACACCGCGGGGCTGAGCCGGAGGGCTGCGGAGGAACGGGGCCCGCTCAGCCTAGGGCTGCCCCCTCCCCG
>WEIT01006353.1:1060475-1075326 GCA_013389985.1 Dryoscopus gambensis
TGAGTGGTTCCTCAGCCTTGCCCAAGTCCCATCTCTCTCCATCCAGAAGTAGAGTCCCCGTCCCGCTGCTACCCCAGCACGTCCCGAGGAGGAGCCGCTGCCCGTCCTGTCCCGTCCCGCTGACCCCGCGCCTGGGAACCGCCAGGTAAACCCGGGAGAGCTCCCGGGAGGGGTCCCGGCGGAGAGCGCCGGGGGGGGCCGTCGGGGTCCCCGCTCTGAGGGCGTCGCACCAGCACGCTGCTGCACTTTTACGGGCGGGTTTTTATTTTTTTAATTTAAACGCTTTATGATTTTTAATGTTGGCTGGTACGTGGGCAAGCTACAAAGTTGCTGTTGTTCCTCTCCCCCGCCTCGTTCTGCACCATCACTTCCTTGCGTTTCAGGGCTGTAGATGGAAACCTCGTGCCCATCCCACCATCTTCACCTTCCCTCAGGTTGTACGTCTGCAAGGGGTAGTAATTATTCATTTCTACATTAATTGTTTGCTTTAAATAATAAAAAAGTTGAATCAGATTGTGTTTTCGTAATGAATTAACTCTTAGGAATCCTTTGCACCACTTAATTTAGAATTCTGAGTATTCATAGAAATTTCTGTTCTCACATATCTTTCTATGCTGTGCATCTCAAATGAGTTGATCAGAGTTAAATAATTTGGAAACTTTTTTCTTCTCCAATTTTCATAGCTGAGGAAAGGGTTAACCTGAGCTTTCCTTGCAGTAACAGAGCAGAGAGAATCTGTAGAAGTTGCTTTTTCTCTTAAGAATATGATTTATTTATTATTATTTATGTTGCTGCTTTTAGAGTGTTCTTGCATGTGTCTATTTTTCCAACAGGGTTTCCTAAAGGACAAAAAAAGCAAATACTGAATGTCATGTATAAAGCTGCAAAGAGGAGTTCCATGTTTCCTTCCAGATTATAAATAAAAACACTTAACTTCTGTATGCCTGTGATTAAGTCTGTTCCTTCATTTGTCTTGGAGGTAATAAGCATATACAGAGCTGTATTTTAATGTGCAGAACAAGCAAATAAAGAAACACGTATGAGAGACAAAGACTTGATTCTCTCTGAACGTGTCATCACGTTTTAGAGCACCTGTCATCCCTTCATGCTCGGGCTGCTTCATGGTCCACAGAGTTGATATGCAGTAAACTTGTTACCAGTGAAGCACTCAGAATTTTTCCCTGTAAATCACAGACTCAGAGATGTTGCAAAAAAAAAATTGGTTTTCCTTCTTTCTTCCTTTCTTTCTTTGACTGCCCAGTGTAATCACCCCATAGCACTAGTCCTCAAAATGGTGATATTTATGGAATGTTGCTGGTAATTTTACTCACATTAGGCCTATTTTATGGTGCGAGACCAGGGGATTATAATACTCCATCACTTACTTATCTCATCCAAACATATTTTTAAACCAGCTGCTACATGTGTATGAACCAGCACAAGAAGTCAGCTCTGTATTTCATAACCACCGAGGTTTGCCACTGGTGCTGACCTGTTCTGGCCCGGAGATTTCTGCTCCTAACAGCAGGAATGGGAGATGTTCAGGGGCTGAAATGTGATTGGTACCGACATCTGTCTGCACACTGGCAGCGAGAAGTCTCCAGCACAGAATCACCACGGTGACACTGCTTGGAAGGGCTCTCAGGGTGAGGGATAAGGACACGGTGACTCCAGGGACTGATCTGCATTCACCTGACAGTGGCATCTATTTTACTCACGAATTTTGGACTCGTATAATCTGTGAGGACCTTTCTCCTTTTAAGCTGGGCATTTGGCACATTTTACAGCACGTTTCGTCTAGATGGAATTGCTAACATGGTATGAAATTTTCTACAGGACTTGTCTTCTGCTTTGTGGCTTTTTTTCTTCTCTTTGTGTCTCAATGACTGTGGGAAACCAAAGAACTTTCTCGGTGGGTTCTGGGTCTGTTCCTTCTGATTTAATTCAGCTGTTCTTTTGAGAGGATGAAAGCTTGCAGTTACCTGCTGCTGAGATTTCTGTTTCTATGAGCAAAACAAGCAGAAAAAAGGGCTGGAACAGCTTCTGGAGGGAGAGAAAATCAGGGTGATTTTGTGTATTTTAAGCATCTTTTCTTTTAGAAAGAGGGTGGTTCAAAAGAAACATCTACGTATAGTATGCTTTTAGTAACAAGTTACCAGGTGTTATCTAGGTGTATTTTCTCTCAAATTCTCTATAATTCTTGCTTTGTAAGTCAAAAATTTGTGTGTGGCTTTTAAGTTCTGTTATTTATGGGATCTGTTTGAAGGTACTTCAGAAAAGGTCCAAGCTGCTTTCCAAGTGTGAGTCCCTCCTGAGCTCTTTGGCCGTGTGTTACTTGAACACGAAACTCTTGATCAATGCCTGCAGTTCTTTCCCAGCGTATGCTAAAACAGTGCTTTGAACTTTTGCTCTGTTCCCTGGTGCTATACATAAAATCCATTTGGAAAAGGAGAGGAAAAAAAAAAAAAAACACTTAAATATAATCCTGGTTTTTGATGTGTTTACTGCTGTCCTTATATGCATTGTTCTACTGTTCAGCTTGAAGCTGAGGAATAAGAGGTTTTTGGAACGGCTCCTCCTGGCTAATAAGGAGTTAGGAATGTCAGGTGTTTGGGATGAGAGTTGAACGAGATTCAGGTGTTGTTTCCTGGCTCCGAAGTATTGATGACCCTTAAATAGGTATCCTGGCTTGGCTTCTCAATAATGGCACTCAGGTGTGCTGGACAGATGGGCAGAGCAAAGCTGAGAGTAGAGGGTTTGGGGGAACACATGAGTGTATTTGAATGTGAGTAAATTTAAATTTACATTAAAAATTAAAGTTACATTAAAATGCCCCTCTGTAACTTAGGCTGTTTATTCTGAGGTTGTGGGAAGCCCTTCTGTTGTATTAGAGGCCTCAGAGGTGTGATTTCCCCTCTGGAAAGAGGCAGCTCAGAGGAATGGTGGATAATACCTTCTGCTCTTGGGTTGGGTTTGGTGTGTTTTGTGCATCTGCTTCTCCCTCAGGGTTTTGAGAATATGTGAATTTTGCCCAAAAAGCCTCAGTACTTGACTTTAATGCTGTGGTCAACACTTCCCACAGTAATTTGTGGAGTGCTGCAGGTAAAGTAGATCAAGCTTTAGCAAACCATGCAGTGAGACTTGCTAAAAACTCTTTCTCTTCTAGGCTTAAGTAGCCAAAGATGAGTCGTGGATTCTCGGAAAACAATAACTTTCCCTATGACAACAACCAAATGGTTTTGGATATGATCCTGTGCTCCCTAATTGGTGTTCCTCAGCCTATCAACTGGGACAGTGTGGCACGGCTGGTGCCGGGATATACATCCAAAGAAGTGAGTTTACTAATAAAAGAATTTGTATACTTTAAGCAGTGCTTTATGGCAAAGAAAACCTTTCTGGGGGGAGGGAGGGAAATTGAAGTTAAGGGGCTTTTTTCTAAGGGAATTTATACCTAACTGAAAATATTAAATGAGCAGTAGATTGAAAAAAGGTGGGGAGTTTGTTTTGTTTCTACAGAACCTGAGTGTTGAAATTAAGAAGTGCATTCTGCATTTTATTTCATTAGAACTTTATACAGAGTAAGAATGAAAATTGCTGGAAAGGGAAAGATTTTCTAAATCAGGCAGCTGTGCTACTGTATTCCAAACTCCACAGCTAAGACTTGGGTGGAAAGGATGCCAGTACCCACTAACCTCATGTAGGTTGCAGTATCCTTACTAGGAAACCTAGGAACTCTCTATGCTTGTTGTTACAATTCTAAACAAGGAGATTTAGGGATCTCTGTTAGGTGAAGAGTGCAGTTGCTTCTTTTTTGATCCTCCCAGATGTGGATTTTCTTTCTTTGGTTGGAGTAGAGTTGAAAGAACCTCTGTATACTTCTCTTTCTGGATTCCTGAATTTCCTGGTGAAACACCTTTTTTTTTTTTTAAATAATAATTTTGAATTTTTCATTTCTCAGAGGGTGTAAGCTAAGAAAAGAAAATGTCTTTTGCCCTTGTGATTCAGCAAAGCTGAAAGAAAACAAGCCAGTGGTCCTGACTTTCTTGCAAACCTAATCAAGTGTGTCAGCTCACATTTATAGCAGTGCTATTGGGCATTGCTGTAACCTTGTATTTAGAACATAAAGATGAAGGATTGGGTGGAGAAGCTTGTGTGGAATGTTACTGCCTGCAAAGTGCTTGGGGACGTCTCTGCTGTTCACCTTTCAATGTGCACACAGCACTGTGCACATTTAAGCAAATAAAATAAGTATCAGTGAGCTCTCTCCTCATATTACTGGGTATGATTGATGAATACATGTCTGATTACTCTGTTTTTAAAGAACTAAATGTCTCAAATATGGGGAGGCCTTGTTCAAGGCAGTTCCATAAAAGCTCAGATTTCCCTTTATTTTTCTATTGTGTGTAGTAGATTGGCATCGCAAATTTGAGACGCTGTGAATATCAGAAGGATGTCCCAGTGTGCCCCTGGCCCAAAGGGGCACTGGCCTGGAGCAATGTCTGTTAGCTCAACCCAAAATAAATAAATAAATAAAGAACCCCTGGTGGAATAGAGCCCAGCACCTGTGTCACAGGAGGATCACCTGTGGAATTAAGTACAGATTTACTTGTATGTGCAAGTTACCTCTGTGTAGGACTTTGCTGAACCTAAGCTATAATTATGACTGTGTTGGTACAAATTTACAGAATGGAAAGACTTTCTAGTTCATCAAAAACAGGGAATGGGAAGTTTATAGAACTGCAGTGGGAATGAAAAATTAATAGAACTGTAGTGGGAAGCACCAGTCCCTTTTGTCCAAATTGGAATGGAGGTCATAAAGTAAAAGAATAATAATTGTGAACCAATTTCTATAGCCATTCTTAATAACATTTGACCATATTTATGGTAAAAGAACTAGTTACAAAATGAGAATTCAATCTCTCCTCATAACTTTCCCTGTTGAAAATGGGGCTTAAAATCACGGGGTTTAAGGAAATGAAAGTTGAAACAGGTTCTATCTAATTTTTTCTTTTTCTGTTAGAGTATTTGATTATGGTAGCTATTATTTTACTGTGTTTTAATATACTTTCCTGATACCACTAACTAAATAGGAAGCATTGTAAGTTTGATATCAGTACTTGTTCATGTGCAAAAGATGTGCAATATCCATCTCAAATCATAACTATTAAAAATGTACTGAAAGCTACTGCTTCATTGTCCTATCATTTAATCTTGTGACAGTGTGCAAAAAGGTTTGATGAACTAAAAAGCAGTGGAAGTTCACCTGTTGACAACCAATATAATCCCCTGATGGCTGCTGGTGGGAGTCCTGTGGAAACTTTAGCTACGTACATCAAATCCTCCTTGCTCGATACACAGACAGAGTTTCAGGAGCCTGCTATTGGGCAGGATTCCATTACTATAACTGGTATGTTTTTAGTCATTCTGAAATATATTGGCTTTGATAATCAGTATGTGCATGCTTCTGTCCTGGGTGGTTAAGTCCACCCGGGAATAATAGTCATTCATCTTGGGAAATTTTAGTATAAATATCATGCATACAACAAGGCACTTGCCATTAGTTTAGTTTAAGAATTAATGTTTGCTTGGGTATTTTTGATAACTCATCCTTCCAAGAGGCATGAATTCTTCTGCTGAATCCTCTGTTTAGGAGTTTTGGTGGTGTGCTGTTAACCCTACAGCCATCTGAAGTCACATCAAGGAGTGTTATTAAAATAACTGGAGAGTATTGTGACGAAAAGCTGCAGGAAGCTGAGGAGGTGATCCCTTGAGGGCAAACCTTCCTCTCCCAGCTGGAAGCCCTGTGTTTGCCATGGATGGGTACAGAGGAGTCACAGCAAAATGTAGCTATTTTTTGCTTCAAGACAGTGTTGTGATGACGTAAAATGTGCCTTAGTCAGTTATGTGTCCCAGTAATTATTGGGCAGAAGAGGACCAATCCCAATTGTTGTAAATTCAATCGTAGCACAATTAAATATTGTTAATAATTCCTTAAGTGCAATTTCTGTCAGAAGTTGTAATTAAATGTGTGTTATTCTCTGATTTTCAGTATAAACTGAGATGTTCCAGTGACTACAGGACTTGGTCAATGCATTGCATGAGAAATTTGCTTCAGTGATGAATAAATAATTTCTGTGTTAAAAATTAAGATGACAGTGAAACGTTTAAATGACGTCCTCTCTGTTAAAATGTCCTTCACTGCAGCTTTCACTGTCCTCTTTGCAGCAGAAGAACAGCTGTTTGAACTCTGAATGAGGTGTTTTTAATAATTCTAATCAAGGGATGCTATTGAAAAACTTTATATGGAGTGTCAAGACTGAAAGTGCTTCCCATCAGCTTTCAATTATGTGGTTCCATGCATGACGTGGGATAAATGCTGCTGGCACCCAGAGGTCCCTGTGTACAGGATTAGTAGCTTCCCAGCAGGCAGCTAACGAGCTAACCCTGCTTCTAGAACTCCTTTGACAATTACTGCATGTTTTCTTTCTAACACTGTAATACACGTAATGACTATTAATGCAGTTAAGTCCCCTAATGTAATGTTTCCTATGACAAGCTCCTAGCCTGAGATTATTCTCTGTTTTCTTTGTGACTTTAGATAAATCATTTGCCCTGTTTATGTGTAATTTGTTGATATGAAATGAGGGTAATTACTTTTTTTTCTCACAGGCAAGGGGGGAACTCACCTTCTTAGTATTTGTGAGGTACTTCTATATTTCAGAATTGGGGATTTGAGAAAATCCTATCTGTAAATGTTTTTTGTTTAATTAATTGCTTCATAGTGGATTTATTCATATTAGCTTATTGTTAGGATCAAGAATTTTGGGCCTGTTTGCATTTGTTTGTAGTCATGAGTAACAGCAAGAAAAAGCAAATCAGACCATGCTCATTCTGAGCTGCATTCTGGTTTTGGCTGAGTTATAAAAGCTCATTTAATACTTGCTGATTATAAGGCAAACTGCTGGTAAGTCCCTCTGATTGCATCTCATGGCAATAAACAAGCACATAGGATAGCCCTTTACCCAAAGTATTTATTACAAGGTTTCAAAAGTTAATCAATCTGGAAGCTTTTGGGGGGGGAGGAAAAAAAGATCTGAAGAAATATATGGTGAAGTTCAGATGTCCCCATTAATTTGGCTGTGTTGCATATTCTTGTCAGCATTATTGCCTTCAATAAATCACCGTGTTCACAAGGAACTTGTTAATATTTGCAGACAGAACTCTTCCATACCATGAGTCTTGGTTTGAAAAGACAGGTGTCAGCTTAAGGAAGGCAGGAGCCTCCCTTGAAATGGAAACTGTAAACCCCCTCCCTCCGAATTATTAGAATTTCGAAATTAAGGAGCTCTCAGGCAAAGAAAAAAATGGGAATAGGAATAACAGTTCTTTACTAGGAAGTTTGAACAAGAACAAATGCAATGGTACAAAACAAAACCAAACCAAAACCACTGACAGAGTCAGAAGAATACAACCTGACACCCTGTTGGTCAGAGAGTTGGTAGCAGTCCAATTAAACGGTGGCTGCAGTCCTCCTGTGGTGGTAGATGTAGTCCTGTTGAAGCAGTGATCCTGTAGAAGGATGTAATTTTCTCTGGGGACCCAGTAGAGAAGAAAGCTGCTCCTCCAGGAAATCCAGTGGAAGTAGACTGCTCTGGTGTTTGAGATCCCAGCTTATATTGAGCATGGAATGCCTGGTTCCTCCCTCTGGGTGGGACATCTCACAATAGGATGATGAGTCATGGGCAGGGCCTGATGGGCCATTAACAGGAGATAGTCCAGGAGCGAGGTATCTGTGATTGATGCAGGAGGCATTCGTGGACCCATTCACAGGAGCATAGCCACACCTGGTCTCAACAGATGGTGATAGAATACAAGCTCCCAGGCACATCCCACCCTGCACCCCAGGACACAATGTATTTCCACAGTCCCTTCTTTTAAAACTCGCACCTTTGATTCCAAACCCAGGGCTCGCACCTCACCTGCCTGCAGTGGGGTGGCTGCGCAGAGAGCTGTGCCTTCACCAGCCCTTCCCAAGGTTTCACTGGGAGTGAATCTGTTGAGTGAATCTTCCCTTTCTGTTAACTGTGCTCCCCCATTCAGGCCTTGCCAAGGCTTAACTGTGCGAGGCCTTGGGCTGCATCTTTGGAGAAAGTTTTGTTTCTTCGGCCTCTGGTGCGGTAATTTTGCTCTCCTGAAGCAAAATTGCTGTGTTCTGAACCATATCATTTTTGTTGTCAGTCTGCTGGAGCTGTTTAGCCATAAGATGAAGAGGTCTGTCTTAATCTTCTTCAGAAGACTACAGCCTCTTATATTGCACAAGAGGGAGAAGATGTTTCTGGAACTCCCAGAAATCTGAGAGAATGGCGTAATCATGGAAAATCACCACCTTATGGTTTTCATCAGTGGAAGACAGATATGTGCCCTTCCGCTGTTTAAAAAAGACAATGATCTTTCTGACTTTTAAGCAAGGTCATTGAAGTTTCAGATTGCAGTAATCCTTTCACAATTGGAAAAGGCCGTTCATTGTTTTAACCCTTGATCCAGAACTCAGTGGATTTGGTGACTGAACTCCTGGACTTCACGAAGTTGTTGTGTCCACTTTCTATTGCTTGTAGTGCCTTTGTGAAGATCAGCTGCTTGAAGTGCATCTGTCCTTTATCCCTGGAAGGATCTCTGTGATGTAGTTCCAGGACCAGGCAAATTTCATGGTCTGTTCTCTTTGAACATTGTTTTATATGATCAGCGGCTTTAAGCCACATGCGTGAGAAATTTGGCCAAAACAGACACATCCAAAGAGTCCTCTGCGCTTCTTTTTGGAAGCTGCTTTTTTCCAAGGCTGGCACATGATGAGTAAGGAGTGGGATAGGTCTCCAGTTATGTCATGGCAGAAGCTTTGATGTGGCAGGGTTTTAGGAGCCACATCCCACAAAGCAGACAAGAAGAGCTAAAGGGATGGGTCGCGTTCCCAGAAGGAAGTGCTGAAGGCCGTGTGTCTTAAGCTCTGTGTTGAGCCAGGAGTGATCTGGGTTTGTAGCCAAGTGTCTGGGCAAGCCAGCAGTGCTGCTGCTGGGAGTTCCCAGTGCGTGGCACTCAGAGCAGGAATTTGGATTCTTTAGTAGCCCTGAGGGAAGCAGATTTGTTTCTAGCTGTGTGCCATTGCTCCGCCATGACAGCCATACTTCAGTTTGCATTTCCAAGATGCTGAAGAGCAAAAGTTCAGGAATTTTTGTTCTAATGCAGCTTTTTTTCCTTACATTGAAGGAAGGCCCAGTGCAGCCTCCACAAGGAGTTGTTCTTCAGAATCTGAGAAAGGTCCTGTACAAAACAGTGGAGAAAGTACTGATGAAACCCAAGGGTAAGAAAAGCTTTGTGTGTTCGTTACCTAGGGGATTGTAGAACTGTCAGGAAGATGTCTAAATGGCTCATATTTTTCTACTACCAGAAAGAAAACAGCTGGAAACATCCTCATAAATGCTGTAAGGAATTTGGAAACCTTCCATTGCTACAGAAATACAAGGAGCTGGTTTGAGAATGTGCTGTGTGCAATAAGATGTAAATCTGTGCATAGTGTTCCTCTGGGTGACTGATCACTGCCGGGGCAGGAATGGGAAACATACCTGATTTTAAAAAGGAAGGAAACAAGATTGATGCTCAATTACACTTAAAAAAATATTCTGTGAGCACAGATTTGTCCTGTGTAAAAGCAGGAAAAGAAAGCTGTAAATGAAAAATTTTCCCATGAATTCAAATAGCCATCCAGGTCACTTTCATTCCATCACATCCCTGTTTTTGATACTGTGTAAGTGCACATAGAATAATGTTTGTTTGAAACCTAAGCATCTCTCTGTAGAGACAGCATTTACTGATTCTAGCTTTGAGCTTTTCTTAAGAAATAGACATTTTAATGTACAATAAACCAATCTTAATTTCCACAGATGAAAATTGTTATTATTGTCCCTGGTGCCTCAGTGACTTAGGTATCTATATCTGGTTACTCTTGTAAGAAAATAAGAAGGGAGAACAAATAAGTTCTCCATATAATTCAGGTTGTATCCTATAACAAAGAGGTGACAAAATTGTGGAATGGAGCTAGAAATTTTCCATTTCTGCTCCCTTAATTAAATCACTCTGATTATCTGTAAGGGATATGGATCTGTCTTCTTCACCTATCCAACAATAGTTTCTATTAATAGTTAATAACTGCAATTTGTTTTCCCTCTGCTCATGAAACCCTGTTGGTGACATCAGTGTTGCAATGCATCATCCAGAGTTGGAGATGAGTGTCCTAATTGGCTTAGGCTCCTAATTTGCTTTGTGGCTTTTTTTCTTTTGAGGCCGAATATGGTGATCCATGTGTGTGACGAAGCCAAAAACCTCAAAGAAGATTTTGTGTGTCCTCGAGACCTTTTGATTTCAGAGATGAAATACTTTGCTGAGTACCTGTCAGTGGATGCCCAGCGCTGGGAGGAGGTGGACATTTCTGTGCACTGTGACGTTCACATCTTTGACTGGCTGATAAGATATGTCAAAAGGAACTCTAAGGAGTCTGAGGCTAATGAAATGCCCACTTTAGGTAAAAGTAGATCATTTCTTGTAGGTTCATTATGTTCTGTACTAATTGAAGATGAATGGGTTTGATGTAGTTGAGCCCCAGTGTGTTTCTGACTGTTCTCATTTGTTAGAAAAGTGTTGCAGCTGAGATCCTTTGGTCATTTCAGCAGATGTCTGCTTTGGCAGCACTGACAGCTTTGAGGAAACATGTTGAAAGTTGAAGCAATTAAAAAGCCCTAATATATTTTGGGATGTGATATTTTTAATTAAGACTCTTCAGACCTCTTCTGACCAAGGACAGGGTGGTAGATTTAAAATGCTGATGATTGGTTTGTTTGTTTGTCCTCTGCTCCCTGTTGGTACCATTGCAATGTTTTCTGCAATGTCAATGCAATCCAGTACAATGGTAGAAGAGCCTTTGCCTTTATGGATTTTGGGGCAAGTTTTTAATTTTTGAATGAGCCTTTGTTACCACTTTCTAAAATATAACTTTATTCTCTTGGTTTGTTTATAACTTGCAATGCAAAGGTTATGTTGAGAAAATCTCAGCTGGGTGTGATGGCTACAGATGGAAGTTAATCTTGTGTAATTGTTTAGTCATTGTATCCCTGTGAAGCCTCCTTTCCCAATTCTAATGAATTCCAGATTGTTATAGTTGTACTCTGGCCACTGAAATGGCAAACTAAAGGTTTGTTTCTGAAGGTGGTTAAAAGGTTCTACATACTAGAAGATGGAATGCCAGGTTCATTGCTAAAATAATAGCTAACACAGATGCTAAATATGAAGAGGGAGGGATGTGATATGAAATTACAAAAAAAAATGGTGTAAAAAAACCCCACCTGTTTTCTGTTTCCTTTTAGAACCATCAAATGTCATATCAATCCTTATTTCTTCTGAGTTTTTGAAGATGGATTCATTAGTAAGTATTAAGAAAGATTGATTTTCTGGCATGAGGGCACAGTTAATTACCAGGTGTCTTAACAGCTTGTTTGTTGTGCTTTGGCTGTTACGTAAACAGGTGCTGCAATGAGAACACTTTGAGATTTTTACCACCTTTCCTATTCAGTGCAGTAATCAAATATTTGCAGAATCTCAGTGCAGTAAAACTTAGAGTAAGTTACTTCTAAATGTGATGGTGTGAGCTAGAGTGCTTGTTTTATATCCTTTTTATGTGAGTGACACTTCTGCAATTTCGGATCTGACTTTCCAGATCTGTCTGTATAAGGAATAGCTGCTGACTTTGTTAAAATGTTTGTCTAAAGTTCTGTCATCGGGGTGACCCACAGTAAAGCACAGCTGTTGAAGTTGAGATCCATGTGTTTTGTGGTTCTATTTTAACAAGCAATTGGAAGGCTACTGAAATTTTTGGAGGAGAACATAAATTAAGTCACGTTAATTCAGCGTCTCCTTTAGGCAAAATCCGAGGCTTGCTTTTTATTTTTAGTTCGAACTGAAATAGTTTTCCAAAACACCTCACTTAAAATAAAAGTCTTGAAGAACTTAGTATGGGTGGGGTTTTTTTTGTCTAGAATTCCTTAACATTCATATTTCTCTTTTTCCTAGGTAGAGAAATGTATTCATTATTGTCACAAAAATATGAATGCTATTGTAGCCACGCCGTGTAACATGAACTGTATCAACGCTAATCTTGTTACACACATTGCTGATCTCTTCAGGCACAATGAAGTGGAAGAGCTGAAGGACAAAAGAGACAAATTTAAGAGGTAACTTTTTTTGCCCTGTAATACACTACTGAAGTGCTGTTGAGCTTTGGGATCATATTTCATAACAGCTAAGGCTGTGGAGTTTGAAATTATGTATTATATATATTCTCATGTAATGTCTTTTTAACGCGGAATATAATGGTGTGACTCCAGAATTTGATATTAAAATTGTGAGTAAAAGGGAAGAGCTTTTGTAGGAAATGAGCAAAAGGAAAGGCCACACTAGGAGCATGTCATGGGCAAATTATTCATGAATTCTCACATGGGAGTCAGGATTAGGGTGAGAAATGTTTTATGGGATGACATGCTCCTAATTGGTAGAGAATGGTTTGGCTTCAACATCCTGTGAACTCAGATGTTTAGACTTAGAATCCAGGATGGCTGGGAGGTTGAATAGTTGTGCTGGAATGCTCTTTCATACATCAGGACTCCAGCTTAGTATCAAGATAAGGGCCAGTTATTGGAGTGCAGACTGATAGACAAGCAAGGTGAAAGTAAGGGAGGACTTTAGTCAGTAGGGATGAAGGCTTAATTTTAGAATGAAGTGCAATTTCACAGCAATATTTGCTNACGCCTGTGTAAAGATGAGATGAACAGGATAATTTAAAGGAAAATTATATTAAAAGCTAGATTCTGAGAGTGACTTTGCTTATCAGAATGTAGTTGTTAATCTCACTATACATAAAGCAATTTTCAGTTTTTTTCTAATGGGTGAGCTGTGTTGCTGTCATTAATAGTAAACTTTTCTGCAAGAAGATTGAGAGATTGTTTGATCCGGAGTATGTAAATCCAGATTCTAGAGGAAATGCAGCAACATTATACAGGTAGGGTGTTTTTTCATTGCTACTTCAATAGCAAGGACAGTCCCTCTGTTTAGAAGTCCTGCTCTTACTCCAGTGCTTTCTTTCCTTCTTTCTCTTTTCTTTTTATTTTTTTTCAAATCCAGGTGTTGTTTATGTAAAAAGCTGCTAACTAAAGAAACTGAAAGGAGAATTCCTTGTGTACCAGGAAAAATCAACATAGATCAACATGGGAATATTGTCTATGTTCATATAAGGTAGTGAATATATACATATATATTCATACATAAAATGTTTCTTCAACTCTATGATTTTGGGTGATTTTAGAAGTACTACGTACTCAGATACATTTCTAAATTAAGTCATAGATACATGAAGAGTGTATGAAACATCTCAACTCGTTGTATTACCTAGCAAAAAATAAAACAGAGAAGTGTGATTATGATCATGTGCTACTGAAATTCCTTCAGCAGTGCTGCAGCTGAGTGGAAATGGGAAAACTGCAGCCACCATTACTGGGAGGGCTATTTTGGCTTGCACTGCTTTAAATAGAAAATACTCAGCTAATTCTCTCATCAGATGGTTTTAAGATGTGTGCAGTTGACGACAGCTTGAATTAAATGCTGCATTTCTGCAAGGTTTGTTTGTGAAGGAGAGACCCCACCATGCCAGCAAAGAAAAGCTAAAGAATATTTTCTAGACTGACTTTATACTGTCAAATCAAATGCTCAACCTGCTTAAAGACTGCTATAAATAGACTTTGCCAGTTGTTTTTGCGTTCCTGGAGTATTTTTCAGAGGGGCTTGCAGGATCTGTTCTGAGTGTAAGCCTGATTCATTTGGCACAAATGTGCAAGTGAACTGTGTGTGTCTGAGCCGTGGCTGTGAACAGCTGGATTCTCTTGTTAATGAAGACCAGCCCATGATCAGCTGCAGTTCCCTCCCTCCCCACACGCCCCCTTTAGGGAGGATGGTGGGAGATTAATGACAGGAGACCTTTCTCATCAGATCCATTTCATTCAGAACAACTCAAACGGTTCTGTATCAGCTCCCACCAGTTATTCCAAGGTGTGGGATAAGTTTTATCTCACAGTCTACATAGAACCAAATCTTGTGCCCCTGTCCTGACCTGTTTAAGATCATTGCTGATTAGTCACGTAACATTCATTAATTGTATCACTTCACTTAAGCTGAGTGTATGTAGCTGCTCTGCAATTCCCAGCAGATAAATGTGCAGGGCTTTAAACTTACTCAGAGGATTATCTGGATTCTAATTATTTGCCTTGTGCTACTTGTGATGCTTTGCTACACAGAGCATGTTTACTGAGAAGTGATGCTGGCCACTAATGAATTCAGGCTCAGAAGCTAATACAGCTCTATCTTTAATGATTTAAAAATAGGTTTCTATTTATTGGTCCTCTGGTGGTGCCTAGAACTAACTTCCAATTGGAAGTACTGCTTACTTAGTCTAGGTTAGGCACGCATTTAACAAAATGGTTCAGGCCAGGGCTGAAAATTGGGAGGAAATTTTATCTGCTTTTTCTGAACATAACGTGCCCCACTGCAAGTTGCATATTCTCTTTTGAATTCTGAAAAAGTGTGTCTCATTTGATTGCAAGGAAGGAACAAAGTCCTGTATTTTTAAGACTAGAACTGTCAGGTATGTACCTTCATCAAAAGGGCATGAGCTTGTGTTTTCAAACTGTATTTCTTAGCTAAGTAATTATTGTTGTGGTGCAGATACGTAGAAGACTAAAAGATATTAAAGTTCCTGTTT
>WEIT01006353.1:1076504-1126773 GCA_013389985.1 Dryoscopus gambensis
CATTCACTCATATCTTTATATTTTAATGTATTGCTGTCGAAATGTTATGTGGCTGACTCGGAGGTCTGTCTGCTCTCTTGATACATGTTGAGTAAATTGAGACTGATTCTGAAGTTGTGGAATAGAAATATTTATTTTTGCTTTGTGTGTTTCTCTCTAAGTGATTCTGGTATTGGGCTCGGTGATGACAAAGGCCTTGAATGTGATGTGCTTGTGGAACCAAATACACCGTGGGGCCCCAAAACTGGAGAAATTAATGCTGTGAGTGCTGATGCTTTTCCTTCCTTTTTTCCAATAATGAGGATTCTTTGAAGAAGTTCTAGAATAAGTTTTAATAAAAATAACACCCATACATTGTTGGAGGAAGAGGCACACTGCTGAGCATTGCAGGATAACATAGGTACCAAATACCTGGTTGGTGAACAGGCAAAACTTTTCCCATGTCTGCTGGCAATATTTCAGTATATAAGAGAATTTTCCCTATGTCTGGTGTTTTCCCCACGCCATTCTCAAACTGATGATATTTAAGGATCCATTCAAGCTGTAAAATACGTCATGTAGCAAATATTTAAGTAATTGCTGTCTTGGTTTTGTCTGCTGATGTATCTGAGGTTTTCCACATGACTGCTGCAAGTCCACAAAAGATGAGCAACAGCTTGGGTTGTATTTTGGTTGAGGTTGGCTGGTTTGGGGGTTTTTTCCCCTTTCAAGATGTGCAAGATTTTACTTCCACAGCTGTGATGTGTGTATGTCACTGCGTGTACGTCAGGTCAGCAGAGATACTTTCTAAGGCAAATTTAAGGAGACTGATATGATAATGCCTCTGGTTTAAAGACAACTTTCATGCAAAGATAAGTTTCTACAGTTCTGGAACTTCTGATGACTTAATGATGTGATGGTAGCACAATGCTGCTGATTCCATGAGAATTTCAATCAGAGTGTCAGAAGTTCTCCCACTATTAAATTTAATCTTCGTAACAACAGGGTACATAACTTCCCTCCTGTCCTGGACTGATTTTCGATCAAAATACCAGCTGTAAATATTTTTAATGCTAAGCTTAGGCACACTAAAACATGAATGGACTGCATTTAGTTGGTCACTGGTTTGCAACCTGCTTGGGTTTAGTCATTCCACCAAAATTTAGACTTTAAGATGGGAGGAGGCCTGGGAGTTACCAGTGTAGAGTGCTGTACTATAACATTTGAGAATGTACTATTTTTGGAATTTCTCTCACTCTTTAATTTCAACTATTATTCGTTCTTATGTGCTTTTTTCTCTCTTTGTGACTACAGTTTTTGTCTCTGAAGAACTGGACTTTGCAGCTGGTTAGTAAAATACTTATTTTAAGTATTTGGCCTTCTGTACTAGCAGAGCACTAGCTTTGATTATTATTTGCTAACTAATGAGACAGAAGATGTATTTCCTTGCTTTTGCTTTAATTTGGAGGTTGCAGTATAGCAACAGTTTTGACAAGAAGGTATAGTGTGTGTGAGGTACTACTTTGGCCTTAATAGAAATTAAAAACTCCTTTAAATGTTTTTATAAATGACAACAGACCACACTAGCACTGCATGCATTGGTTATTAATGGTTTTTTAGGCTGACAGAAACATGAATCCCAATCCAAGATTTTGAGTATGCGCCTGTTGGCTGGTCTGATGTGCTTCATGTCTTCATTGTGAGGCTTCATCATTTCTCATAACTAGGCACTCATTATCACTTAATTTAGATATATGTGTATATTCAAGCAATGTAAACCTCACATCACTGAACATTTCCATAATTCTGTGCTGATCTGTTAGGAATTATTCATTGTTACATGACTGAGATAGGGAGCTATGTTGGACGTCTGCTCCTGCAAGATAGATTTAATATATCATTTGATAGAAACCCAGCCTCACTTTTAATCTCTGGCTTCTCCTGGTGTCGGGTAGAAACAGCAGTCACTGTTATCTGAAGAGGAGGAGTACACCACTGGCTCAGAGGTCACTGAGGATGAAGTGGGGGATGAAGAAGAAGTGTGCAAGAAACCAGGTACAGCAAGTCCTTGCAGTCCTCCTCTCTGGAGTTACCAGACAGGGATTTGAAGCAGAAGTAGTCTTCTGGAAGCAGATTTTGAGCATTAGCTGTTTTGAAATTAAAAGCCGATGTTGCTTGAATTTTATTTCTAGTTTTTCTGTGATTGGGTACAAATTACTGCACTGCTCAGTGCCATCAAAAATCACTGGCAAACAAGTAAATCTGTGACTACTCGTGTCTGAGAAGTCCTTGGAATTATCAAGCACTTATTTTGCAGGAAACCATGAAACTAATGAAATTTCATGTAATAAATGTCGGAAGAAAAGGAAGCAATTACATGACTGCTTTTACATGCAAAAAAAAAAAAATTGCAGAATATTCTTTTGATTGCATAGAGGAATGACTGGTTAATGTGACTAAAACTGTGTCTGCCTTGAAGCTAAACTTTTTATGATCTAAAAAGTTTTTTATTCTTCTTTTTAATCTGATAATGGGTTTAGGAACATGGAAAGCCAAAAAGCAACTGCTCCTTTTCACCCTGCTAATGATTCATTCAAACAGAGGCAGTTCTTTGTCCTTTTTCTTTGCTCAAAGAGGGATTGGAATTGTACCAGTTTGTTAAAAAAAAAAATCAATTTTCAAAGAAAATTTTTGTAATTTAAATTTGAAGTTGTTTCATCTGATATTGTTGAGAATTTATTTGTTGAATTATTATGGTCAAAAATGTAGCTTGTATGTGCACTTATTTTTAAATGTAAAAAAAATTATGCTATTATGCATAACCACTCTGCATTTTAAATGCATACTTGAGTTCCTGTATACTTCTCGTAGAAAAGCATTTGAGTAATGTGTGCTAGCATGCCTGCAACACTAATAAAAGGAAAATAGCCTGTTATTTACACTACTTGTAAAGAAACAGAGGGAAAAAATACTTTAGTAGCTGTGTAGTTGAGAAATTCCAAGCATCTGAGGCTCTGAATAGATATTTCTTCCATTAGCAGGGAGAAAAGAGAAATTGAAGAAATCCTACAGGCACCCAAAGAAAGTGGTTTCTTCACCCAGTGTTCAGAAAAAGGAGAAGCCATCTGACAAGGTAAAATCACAGCTGTGAATCCAGGCCCTCTGGTCGGGTGAAATTATGAGGAATTCTCTCTAAATTTTGGACTTGGCCTTAAAACACGTTTAATGTGGTTTTCTTTCTTCAACAGTCAAGTTCCCGAGATGCATCTCCGTTCATGTGAGTCATTTGCAAAGCCCTTGAGAACACATTTTAGTATCTCCCTCTTTGCAAGCTGCTGCTGCTAACGGGGTGTGCACCTTTCTCTTCCAGTGTGAGCATGCAGCAGAACAAATGGGATGCCTCCAGGTCCCTGAGATTCAACCAAGATGCTCAAAGAGAAGATGGTCTGTTCCTGCATGAGTTTAGCTTTCATAAAGTTAATATTATGCAAAGAAAATGATCCAGCTAATTTTCTTTAAATGTAGTTAGTTACACACCTTGAGGGTGAATTTAATCTCAGATACAGCAGTGGGGTTTGGGGTCTTTGTGTGATTTATGTGCTTTATTTGGAATGTCAGCACATAACCTACAGAGATTACAGTTGTGACATCTCATGATTGTAAAAGTATGCAGATATTTTTTTCCTGCATCCCTGTGGCATTTGTTGTCTGTGCAGATAAATAAACATCCACTTCTATTTCTTTCCCAGTCTCTCTGACTAAAAATATTCAGAATTGTATTAATTTGTTCCACCTTTTTTTAATCTCTCCTGAGACTCTTGGGCAATTTTGCTGTTTTGAAAACCTCTGCCTCAAAACCATTTCCAGAGATTTTGATCTCAATGTAGTGCCTCAGGCTGATTCTGCTATCTGCCAAGGCTGCTGAGACTACATCATGCATCAGGATTTAGGATCCTGGGTGTTCAAGATCTTTATATGAACTGCAAAAAAATTACAGATCCAGTATCACTAAAGTCTGTGTCTAATCCTCCTTGTGTTTGGTAGCAAGGAAAACCTCTCTTCTAAATATCCTTTATTTTTGACAGATCAGAGAAGAATGTCTGAGATCACAGGGCACTTAATAAAAATGAGACTGGGAGACCTTGATCGAGTCAAGTCCAAAGACAGCAAAGAAGTAAGATTTGTCCTGGCAAAATGTAGCGTTTACAGAGCTTAAGTGAGCCTTGATTAACAAAAATATTAAACAAAAATCAAAGTAACATCTATTCAACACTTTAGCTAAAGAATGAATTTTATCAGACTTTATTTTGTTCCAAGCATGACTTTTTGAGGATTATAGTTTAAAATAATAATTAAAGTTTACTGCCTCTAAAAACTGCTCATGGAAAATAGAATGGGTTTAAGAAATTCAGTACTGGGCTGTGCTACGGACAAAAGTATGTCATAGGTTCTGCTGAATATTAGTGATTTTTATGAGAAGTCACTAATTACATTGAAATCATGTCAAAACTTGATTATTTTTTTTCTGGATTCCAGTATGCAGGAGGCATTTATTCTAGACTCGAAGCTCAGATTAAAGCCTCAGCACAGGTCGGTGCACGACAAAGCAATGCTGAGAAGAATCCCAGGTAAGATTTTAAAATAAAAGCAAGAAAAACTCATGGATTTTGGGGGTTGGGGTGGGGTGGTGGGTGTCTGAGGAAAAACATACCTCATTTCACACACTTCCTGTGGATCAGCTTCCACCAGGTAAAGCCGTGTGAGGTGTGAAAGCTTCCCTCTGTCTCCCAGTAGAGCTGGG
Source organism: Dryoscopus gambensis (assembly GCA_013389985.1). Taxonomy (NCBI): domain Eukaryota; kingdom Metazoa; phylum Chordata; class Aves; order Passeriformes; family Malaconotidae; genus Dryoscopus; species Dryoscopus gambensis. The sequence goes on from WEIT01006353.1 coordinate 1,081,285, forward strand.
ATGAGGAAGCTCCTGGAGCCATGCTTCGGGGGCGAGGTTTGCTGCAGCTCCACCATCATTTTCTTTTTGTGAAATTACGGAAAACCAGAAAAGTGTTAGCCAAGAATTTTAGCCTGTTCTTTGTCCACCTTGTAAAACAAAACCAAGAAAGCCCCACACATCAAAAACCTGCATTAATAATGCAAATATGTTTCTTATGTGCTTTTAACCCAGGTCAAAAGCCCGTTTTGGTCCAGGCCGTCCAACATGAGGAGTCATGGACACACTTTAGCCAGAACTCATTACTGCTTCCTGAAACTCCCCTGCACTCTGACGTATGGAGAATGCACATCTCTGAAAGCTTTCCAGTGACTTATTTATTACTTTAAGCCTTGTAAATTATTTTGTGCTATGAATGAATGCAAACCCAATAAGGTCTGTACTTATTTTAATTGTAAATATACTATTTCTTAAATTTAAATTTAATTGCGTTTTTTTTTAGGCTACTGCGTTAAGTTGCATAGAAAATATTTTATAAATCTACAAAATTAAATTATCAGACTAACTTTATTTATGGGGGAAGACACAAATATGCCTTTTGGTATGCTAGAAATCCTGAAAAGGAAAAAGCAAGACTACTGAATCTGAATGCAGTCAGCAGCATTAACCCAAGTCTCCTTGTGTATTTATATTGTGTTATATTTGATGGTACATTTTAGGTCAGTCTTCTGGGGATTTGCATTTAAAGTCCATGACAATACCTGTGACTTAGACTAGTTGAAGCAAAATTTTCATGCAGTTCTGAGGCTTCCTTGTGTACATCACACAACTGCCACTCCTCTGAAGGTGGGTAGCAGGTAGGGACTAGACCTCCAAAGATGCTCTCAGTGCCATGATGGTGCAGCATTGCATCTTGCATGCAAACCACTTGCTTTTCTTGTATCTGAAATCTATACCCAATCCTATTCCTGACCCTTCCTGCACAGGACTGTGCTTTGTTCCCTTCTAAAACCCAAACCTTAGGATGCAGAGCAGTTCTAATTGATGCTATGCCACTAAACTTCTGAGCAGATCTGTTACTAATTCTGCATCTTTCAACAGAGATGTATCATTACAAAGGCCTGTGCACGTACATCTTTTGGGTCTAGTTACTCCCTGAAACCTGCCTGATTAATACTGTTTAGAAGTCAGATGCACTTTCAAGTTCTGTATTTGGAGCAATAGAATACTAATCCAGGGCTACCAAAATGAAATAACTTGCCTAGAAAATATGTTGCGTATTAGCGAAGAAAATGGCAATAATAACAATAATAATAATAATAATAATGATGGCTGAATTCAAGGAAACAATTCTGACTTTTTGAAAGAGGTAGAAAGAGCGCTCAGGGAAAGCTTATTCCAGCTCCGGGCTGTAAAATAAATTGTGAGTTTGGAATTAAGTCAGCAAGATCCTGGGTGGGAGGGCGGGGTGGGGTAAGGAGAGGGAGATTTGTTTAAATGCTCTTCTCTCCACTGGGGCTTTTTTGTTTGTCTTGTTTCTTGATGATTTTCGGTAGGTGTTAGAAGACTAGGATAGCAATACTTGAAAATACTGCTGTCACAGTGGAAGATTTTTACTGAAACAATTAAAAATCAGTGTTACTTGTGTGTTTTGTCCAATGCTGTAGCAAATTTGGAGCCCAGTGAAACCAACAAGCAAGATTGGATTTCAGTGGCTTTGATTTTGGGCCGGAGCAGTAACTTTGCAGGAGTTCTTTAATCTGTATCAAATAAATAAGGTTTCGTGAATGCCTCAGGCCTGTTTGCAAGTGCTAATGCAGTTTGAAGCACTTGTAGTCAATATTGGAAAAGTGATTGTTGTCTGTTGAAAGTATTATAAAATCCATCAGGTATGAAAATGCAGTAGAAAAAGTGTTTTGCTACAATTTTGTGGCTTCTGATAGAGGATTGTTCCAAATTCCCATGGTAAACCTGGCTATGAAAGTTGCAGGTTGCATGTGCGTGTTTAGTTTTCATAGAACTACTGACTAGAAGAGAAAGGAAAATCCTGCTGGTTTTGTTCTGTGGGAAAGTGCCAGTTCTACGTGCCAGTATTGTTTTACTCAAAAATATTTTTGAGCATATACAAATAATATACATGATGTGCAGTCTTATCTTTTTTCCCCATGCCAACCACCTTGAATTTTTATCTTGTATTAATTTTGAAAATGTGTCTTGGTTTAATGGAAATAAACATTATTCATTTAAGATGTGTGTGTGTTTTTTATAGATGCTTTTAAGAACTAAGTATGTGCATAAATGTTTGGTGGTCTCAATCATGCATGTGTATTTGTGATTAAATTGCAGCATCTTCATACAGGCTTTTTCTCTGTCAAGAACAGGATATCATTAAATGCAGAGCTACTCCAAATCTACAAGAACCTAAAAGAATTATCTGCATCAAGTTTTGAAGCTGAATTAAAAATTCCTGAGTGGGCTGCCCTACAACTGACCCAAGTATGCAATATGTTAGACTAAGCTATGTTTAAAAAAACATTTAACTTTTCTTTGCACTGCCACAGTGCAAACACATTGTTGAAATGGTACAATCTGTTAAATCTGTGGATACGATTAGTTTCCATGATTCTGTTTCTAGGAATTGCTGTATGGATGTCTTGGATCTCCTGTATTTGTGCAGTTGGTGTATTGGGAAGGCTGCAGTATGCATCCTGCTGTCACACGTGGGGATAAACGAATTTACTGCACCCTGGAGCTGTGCCTGTTTCCTGGATGCCCAGAAATCTTGGGGAAAGGGACAGAATTTTAAATGCAGCGATGGCTCCAAGGGAAAAAGATGTTGTGTTAGGAGAAGTGTGGACATATGGTTGCCCCAGTCTATGAATAGCGTGGGCATATTTGATGTGACTGAGTAACACCTTCTCTTGGCCAGAAGGGAATCAATTTTTTAAAAATCTTTGTTTCTTGTTCTTGTTGAGTGCTCAAGAATAAGGGATTGTGTTGGGAAACTGCTCCTGTGCATCAGATGCTTGCTTGAGCCACTGTATGAAGTTTGTGCTTCCATTTAGGCACCTTCCTCCCCACTCCAGGCCAGTGTAACACCTTAAGTTATTACTGATGTCCAAGAGAGCAGCACACACAGACCCTGCAGACATTCCTCCTACAGCTCAGTGAAAACTAACCTTCATGAACTGTACCACTGCATTCTGAATTAATTTCTCTATTTCTTAATAATTACAGAATCACAGGATGCTTTAGGTTGGAAAAGACCTCCAAGATCGAGTCCCATTTTTGAGGAGGTAAAGAAGACTTATGCTGAATTTATCTTATCATAGGAATAGATTCACTGCTGACTCCCCTCCTGGCTGTATCTATAAATAAAAGCAGCCAAAGGCTTTCCCAGGCTTGAGGCCAAGTGACAGCACAGGATGGCCGTGTCCCTGAGGTCACTGTCTCCTCCTGTCTTTGAGCAGCACAATGGTGGAGGCTGAAGGATCCATCAGCCCCCTGGAAGGCTACAGCAGCTGTCAAAGTTTAACAAAACTGTGAGCCCCTCTACTTTGGGAATCATAGGGGCATTGAATGCTGATTTTTGGGAGGTGCTGCTGTTGTTTTGGACCAAGACCCTCAGCCAAACCAGTGTTGCAGCTTCCAAAGAGAGAATTAACGGAGTTGTGCTGCACGTCAGAGCAGTTTTCATTGTACACCTGCCTGTCAGGGTTTGTGTGTACTAGACGCCTTCTTCCTTCAGCTTTTGGGCTGCTTCCCCATGGATAAGGAGGGAGGTCTTGCTGGAGTTTGATCCTCTAAGGTCTCATGCCACCTCTGTACTAGTTTGAAAGCAAACTAGTGAGAGACTTCAAGTCAGAAAAACAATTTAATAGGAAAAAATAAAATAAATGTAATAGTACAAAAAACAACCCACTGACAGAGTCGGAGCACAAACCTGACCCCCTGACAGTCAGGGAGTTGGCAGCAGTTCAATCAAATGGTGGCTGCAGTTCTCCTGGAGCGATGGTTCCGTTGAGGCAGTGACTCTGTAGAGAAGGTCTGGGCTTCCTTGGAAGGTCCAGTGACGGTGTAGAAAGGTCTGCCCTTCCCCTGGGAATCCAGTGGAAAAGGCTCCCTGTGCTGCTCCAAACCCCAGGTTATATCCAGGTGGGAATGCTNATATTTTTGGGGGCACATCTTACACTGTAACCTAGGACAACCTCTTACGGCTGAGCTTCCAGCTGTCTGGGAGGCCTCCTGCTAACAGAGCTCCCAGAGCACACTGAGGCTGCATTGCCTTCCCTCTGGTTTGGGATATCCAAAAGTAGGTCTTTATTAGTGGATTAAGGCTTCCAGAACATGAATATCTCCAGTGGTCAAGAGAATTGGTGGCTAGAGCTTTTTGGTACAAATATCAGACTATGCAGGCTCTGGCCCGGCTGTGAGAGCCCGAAGGTGTTTGGTGAATGAGGTAAGGGAGCTTTTTTCCTTTTTCTTCTTCACAGGAGCCATTTTGTGCACAGACCTGCCTTCCTATTTTGCCATATAAACTTGCAAAGGCTTGGCCATCATGGACTGGGGAACAATCACTTCAGGGAGGAAAATTACCTACCTGAGGTTGGCACCAGCAATAAATAACGCCACTGAAGGCATAATCACTGCTGCATATGGCCTTTGTTCAAAAATCACAGTGCCCATGCTTGAACTTCTTTTCATATTTCTTTAATTGCTTCTGCTCAAGTTGCTCCCACATCTCAGTTATTCGAGGCTAGGACAGCACAATGGTAATTTTATTTTTAGTTGTTATACGCAATTTTATTGTATTTTGTGTTCTCGTTCAACCTACAGTAATTACTTTAGTATCCACGGTGACTAAACATGCTGGCACAATCACAAAAATACCTTGGGCTGGCAGCAGTTTCCTTGCTGTGTAATCAGTTGCTCCTTCCAATTAAAGGTCTATTTACCTGTAAGTGATGCATTCAGACATGTAGTTTGTATCATTTGTAGTCTTTGAGGTTTTCTACGAGCTTATATGGTGGTTGGGGGATTTTTTTTTTTTTTTAGGTAACTTTTATGAAGTAAAATGTTCTAGCTGCCTGCTGAACTTATTTTAAGTGTATAGTATCTGTAAAATGCTAGACATGCTTCAGAGGTGTCTGCTTTCATCACATCAAATAGTAACCAGTTTTCAAATAGGAATTCTGTATTTATTCCTTGTGGAACAGTTATGTGAAGATACTCTGCCATCATTATGAGATCAAAAGGGGCAATGCTGGTCCCTTTGCCTTTTAACACTCCATTAATTTTCTCTCCCAGAGAATATATACTTACATTTCTCTCATATTGGCTAGGACATCTTGCTAATTTATTCTCATGTCTAGTTTGAATGTTAAAATAAAAATACACTTGTCACATTTTGTGTTACAGCAGAAATGTGAACTTCCTTGTTGGTTTATTTTTTATTGCCCAAAAGGACTTTGATCGCACAAGCTGAAAATGATAAGCACATTCTATAATTTGTGGGTTGCTCTCAGAGGCTTATTCCAGTCTTTTGCCTTGTTCTCAGTGAAGCATTTGTCAGGATAACAACTAACCTATGATATGGCAAATGAAATGATTCTTTGCAAGTATTCTGGATGAGAAACAACCATCTGGTTTTGCCTTGAGTTGGATATTTTTCGTGCAGTGCTCATGGCTCTTTCCAGAGCTCTGGTTTTTGCTTTGGTCGGCTGGGTTATGTTCCTCTGTCTTGATGCACAAAGTGAGTACTGTTATATTTATAAATGCCTGAGTATTTCACTGCTTTTACTGAAATGGAATAAAATTAAATTTATTCATATGAATCGCAAACCTAGAAGTTTCAAATACATTGATTTATTGCCTGATAAAATAACTTCTAAACAAGCAGTCTTGGTGCCCTTGGAAGTGGACTGTGGGCTTTCAAGAGACTGAGTGATGGACAGTTAAAAACCATGCTCTTGTATATACAAGAGTTTTTTACAGGTTTTCTTGAACTTTGGGGGGGTTTGGTTATTTTATATGTTCAGCAGACATTAAATAAAGTACATAGGCTGGAGCTGGGTCTGAGGATGGATAGTTTTAAAGCTGGAATCAGTTGAATTCCTTGCTGCTGCTGCTCAGCTAGATTAGGTTGGAGTAGTTACCATTGTTACTTCTGCTATTCACAGTGATAAGTACTCCACTAAAATTTCTGTTTGATGTACTGAAGCTTCCAGAGAGAGAAAACTGCCAATTTTTTATCTTTTTCAATAGTCCAGAGCCCAGGCTTTTGCATACTCAGAGATGCAGGTAGTGAATTAGACCCATAACCAGCAGCTGCTGACTAGAAATAGTCATTAGGATTCTGTTCAGTGACTTGTGTAGAAATCTGTCCACTGCTCCTTCTAAATGAGATCCTATAGAGTGATGCAGGTATGAAGGCATCTACCTAGCCAGGAAAAAATAGCCCACTACTTGTTTATGCCAAATGTCCCTTTGAATATACATAAGGATGGCAAGGACGGGAGTGGGGACATCCGTAGCATTGGTGTAAACTCACATAGGACCACAAAAGTTGCACAGGCATTCATAAGAGCATAGATTACACTCTGGCAGCTTTGCTGATGAATTCTAGTTAGAGAAGGAGGAATAATTTTGGTAGCCTTCTGGATTTCTGTGTGTATAGCTTGCAAGTCTTAAAAGATAAAAAAACCCAAAACTTTGTCACTTTTGTCACACAGAGAAAATATAGAGAGGTGACTGAGGTACAAGAAACCACTTAGGAAAGCCACTTGTCATGAAAAGAAAATATACTCCCAAAGGGCTGCTTCTCTAAAAATTTAAGGAGAGTAAATTTCAGGTAAATCTGCCAGTGTGCCTTCACCCTAAGATCCTGGATTCTTGATAACATTTCTGTGGGGAATAGCTTTATGTTTATAGCTGTCTTGGGAGCAGAAAACAATTCTTGCTAACGTTTCTGTGGGGAATAGCTTTGTGTTTATAGCTGTCTTGGGAGCAGAAAACAATCTCAGGGCCAAGGTACAAGAGTAGTTTCAGTTATGGATTCCACAAATAGTTCATCAGGATACTATTGAGCAGTGACTCATTCTTGTCAGGCAGTAAAGCCGTAGATGGGGTCCAGGACACCAGTGTTTGCCTACTCCATGTCATGTATTGCTTTAAACCCTTCAAGGTGCCACCATGATAAATATCTTGGAGCTTCATTTGAACTGTTGTGTGCATCCAGGTTTACATAGCGTAAGCTCCTTTACCTTGTACTATTTCTGGACAAAGTCCCTCTGTGTTCTTTGTACATGACTTTTCTGTTCCTTTTTAGAAATCACAACTATCAGCTGTGATATACCACCCAAGCCACTGGTGATCTCAAGCTTTTTGGATGGGTACACAGGTAAAATCAGGATTCTAAGCTAGAATTGTCTGATCTCCTCCCAAATGCACACAGTACTTTATTGCCTCATGTAGTCAGTGTATTTTATAGTGAATCTGTATTATTAATTGATTTACAATAGTCTTCATGGCTGGATGCAGGAGCTGCCCAAACGACATACTGCTTAGTGGAATAAATAAATATAAACCCCAAATTCCCTGATCCAAAGATCTCATCATCTGAATAGACACATCAGGCAAAGGAAACTAGTACAGAAAAAGTTCTCAGTTCACCTTGTCCAGCCCATATTTGATCTCCCTGTTGGATATCCACCAATTTTACAAGGCAAAGCATTAAGTCATGGCCAAAGCCTTCCCTTTGGGATATGTCATAATCCTTAGGATCTCATATTGACTGTCCACAGGCAATCTTCACTGCTTCTGGCTTTCAACAACCCACAGAACACAGAGCAGTCATTTTCTTACAGTCACTGTTGAAACATTTCTTTTGGAACTGTAGAAACACAGCTGCTGTGTCTGACACTTGCATGGAGCTAGAAAGGAAAATATCTACCTTTCACTCTGATTCCATTTAATTTTTAATCAGCCAGCAAGAACGCTGGCCCTCTGTGTGCATTATAGGTGTGAATAAACTTGCTGACATATCTGATGAATAAGCAAGAGGGACAACCAGCTTTAATTTTTCCCCATTACTTCTTTTTACTGGGCTTTCTCCTCTGGAGGGAATGCTGTTTCCTAGACAGCTGCTTGATACTTCTTCTTGTCTGAATGTATCCAGCTCTGCATGGAGGGCCAGACAGCCTATGGCAGGCAAAGCTGGATTTGGTTTTCCTGGGGGGTTTTCAGCACTGCACAGAGCAGGATGATGATGCCACACACAGCTGTGCCCCTGAGCCCCAGCCCCGCGGTTCTGTGCTTGCTGTCAGCTCACCGGACTTTCTCCTCACAATTAAAGTCCAGTGTGTCTGGGCTGGGAGCTGACAGCATTCCAGACACTCCCTGCTGCCTGGAGAAGATAAAGTTATGGTCCTGAAACACTTGGAGACCAAGAGCACAAGACTGTGTGTGGAGATTAGAGATGGGGCTGTTACAGAAAGCATTTACTAACCTAAATCAGTAGTGGTGGAGTACAAAACCAGTGCAATAAGGAAGAAACACAGCTTGCAATTTCCTGAAGATCATGGAAAATGTTCAGGAAAGACTTTGGAAAGGACAGGGGATTATGGGTTTGCAATCCAGGTAATGCATTCCATGAGAAGATAAGTATGATTACATGAACACAAATGTCTTGACATGAGTAAGGGAATTTTACTTAACAAAAGTGCCAGTAACACCATGCTGGGTGGTTTAAATGGATACGTTTCCAATGCAATTTCAAACAGGTTTGGTGTTTAACCAAGCAAGTGGTACCCTCACTACTGAAATGACAGTCAGTCTGACAGGAATCTTGATAATTACAAATAACAAGCCTTCATATTTTCAGGAGGATAGTTCCCAAATGCATGGCTGTAGAAAATCACGTAAGAATTGATTCAAAGGTTGCAGTGTTTTGTGTTTGTGTCCTCTATGTACAGGAACACGTTAAGGGAAAGGCCACACACTTTCCACCTGAATCCAGATTCACACTGGATTCTACTGCCTGATAGATTCAGCTAAAATATCTGAAAGGCCCTTGTGTTTGGAAAATACTGAAACTCATCCCATGCAGCCTCTCGATGATTTTGATTACACTGGCTGACTTTGATTACATTTTCATAGTAAATGTAGAAAAAAAAAGTTGTGCAGTATAAAGCTAATTTCAACAGAAGTGGTGCAAATTTAGGTGTAAATTATGCCAAGCTTTTTAATTCTGGATATATTGTGCGCATATATTGGAAAAGGTGGGCTTATGTCACATCAATACCCTTGTGCTTCAAGTGCACTTGGGTACTTCAGGGAGTTTTAACAGATCTTAGAGTTGAGCTGAAAATGCTAAAATAATATAAAATGTAACCAAAAGTCACCAGCAATCAAGTTGGCCATACATATGAAACGAACCTATGGATTTCTTTTCCATAAAGCAATCTAATTTTGGTACATTTTGTCTTACAGGCGATATAGAATGGATTACAGATATCCCACCCAATGTGCATCTGACATTACGAGAGTTTGTATTCCCTGAACACAAGGATTATGTACATCTGGACTATCCTTCTGGATCTAGCAATGCAACTGTGAGGACTACTAAGGCACTGGATGTTGAGGCTCTTGAGGTATTATTTTTACTGCATACAAAGCCTAGAGATCAAGGTTTTCTTGACAAGTGAAAAAAAAAAGCATTAAGATAATGCATTTTAATTGTTCATTCTCTCACAATACAGGTTGGTATTTCAAAAAAGTGCTTTGCCTGAATAGAATTCAATATCTACCTCTCACGAATACCTGTTAAATGTTTTCGGTTTCCTATAACTAAACTTTCCTGCTATCTGACAGCCAGACAGGTTCATTCCTAGCCACATATTGTACTGAGAGCTGTAAACATGCATTATGACAGGTGCCAGTTTTCTTACAACTCACCTCTCAGAAACATGAATTATTTCATCAAAGTGAGATTGAGCAGATATAAGGTGGAAGGTAATCCTTAATCATAAGCACTTCACACACTAATGGATTTATTTGCCTCCGTTGCTTGATGCACAAAAGGGTGGATCCTTCTTCCTAGGCAGTTCTTGCTCTGGAGTACTACCAGGAATTTAGAAAGCAGTATCAGTGCTTTTCCTGGCTGAAGTTGCCTCTGAATATGAAAATGATGTAGTACTGCAGAGTAAATAGAGACAATTTATTATACAAGTGCAATTTCAGAGTGGCACTGGATTTGTGTCTTGGACACTGCCATCTCAGAGTGGCACAGTACTTGACAGACCTGGACCAGGCACGTTGTAAAAACCTCTGTTACAGTCAATGTTTTAATGGATGAAAATGTACTTCTGATTTTTTTATATGTGCATTTCTCATTTGGGTATCCCCCAAACGGATTAAAACAATTTTTATGCTTCTTGCACATGTTCTCCTCTATTCTCAGTCAACTTTTTCTTGGGGAGAGCAGTCAGGTGAAGGGGGATGGTGGGATCTGGGTGGGTATCAGTAGTAGATGAATGGCAGTCAAATAAACTTTATATTATAGCAAAGTAATTACAGTGTGTTAATTTTAAGCAGAGTGTTTTGGTACAGCACACCTGAGGATTCAAGTACTAGAAGTAATTTTGTATAATTTCGCCAAAAATTATCTTTGATAATAATATTATTAGTTCATCAATTATATTATTTATTGGCTTGTTTGTTCAATTTTAGGGTAAAATGATCTGGTATGCTGTTGTTTGCCAAAAGATTGGAGCAGTAAGTACAAACCATGCCTCATCAACTGTATTAATTGTCTAATTTAATGCAAATGATTATTTTCTGCAATACTATTTAATTGAAAGCTATGATGCAGGGGGTTCAGAGTACCTTGTAGAAGACAATTTGTTGAAATCTGCTGACTGAAAGGAGTGGTTTTGTTCACAGAGAACTAAGGTACATTTTAAAAAGTTAATTTTAGGAATGGTAGCCTAATTCCCTCTATTCCCTAATTCTAAGTGGTAGTTTAATGAAAGGATGTCTCTTTGAGGATCTCATTTTACATGAAATTAAATGTTAGCAGAATGCTGCCACCTCACTGTTGTCATTTCTTCCACTGCAAAGACTGATGAGGTAGAGAACGGACGGAACATAGAATTAATAGATGTAAACGACAATGCTCCAGAATTTCAACAAGCTGATTATAGTGCTTCAGTGTCAGAGGTGGGTTATGGTAAATGCTGATACTTTTTTCCTGGGATGTTTTAAAATTACTTTTTGGGGAGGTTCTAATGTGATCACACTGAGGTTAGTTTGTTACGTGCACCCGTGTGGGATTTACCTGCTCCTTCCTGTGGGTGTGGGAAAGAAAGGCTGGGCTGCACGTCCAGCTGGGGGAGTGGGGTGATGGAGAAATATTCCCAGCTAAAAATGGCAATGGGAAGTGATTTACCGAGCAGGTGGCACAACTTTCCTGCCCCAAGTTAGGAATGATATGGAAAGGCGCTTGTGACCGAGCATTTGATGATCTTTATTTCTTCTTAGGTAGCTGAAATTAACTCCACGGTTATAAAAGTGGAAGCTAAGGATAAGGACTTTTCATCAGAATTCAACCTCCTTGCTTACAGTCTGTGGGTGAGTGCCCTTTGTTAGCTGGGAGCTGTGAACACCAGTTTAAATTTCATAGATCCATAGCCTGGGACCTGATCCCAGCCTGCTCCCTTGCACTGTGAAGATTAAAAATCTGCAAAACATCCAAGAGATCTTTTAAATCATACCACAGGATCAGCCTGGCATGCAGTGAGGCCTGAATCTTGTTTCTTAACATTTGTGGAATGATTTATGGCCCTCTTTAGCTACAGCTCAGGAACTCAGTGGTCCTTTGCAGCAGCAGGAGGGAGAGCTGCTTCCCTTCTTTTTAAAGCTTCTATTTGATTTGCTGTTGGTCTCCAGTCCTCAAGCCAGCTGAAGTAAGGTTATTTCAACTAAATTTAGATCTCTGCAGTGGAAATCTTCACATCTGAGCTTGCTGTCTCTGCTCCTTTTATAGCTGGTGAGGGGAAGCTGATGCCATTCCCCTGTGTGCCACAGGATAAGATAAATCAGATAGGGATTCAATTGGCACTGACAGGGGAGGGAATAGAATGTGTCGAGGAGATCAGCCTTTTTCTTTCCATTGATGGTGGTTGAGACATTCCTGCACATTTTAGAAAAACAATCCAATAATAAAGGTGAAAAAAAGAGAAAAGAAAATGCATTTCACCATCAATCATATAAAATATTTGATTTATTCATTTAATAGGGCCCAAACTCTGATTACTTTTCTATAAGGGAAGGAGATGGAAACATCACGGTGAAGAAACCACTGGATTACAACGAGGTCAACTTTTTCAATTTAACAGTCCAAGCAAAGGTATGATACAAATTAAAAGAAGAATAAGACCCACAGTAGTTCTATCATGATAGTTCCTTTGTTTTACAGCATCCCAGTTTCTACAACTTTACAACCGTGGGAGTGCCCAACCCAAAAGTTGTGTCTGCAATGTGGCTTATAGTGGAGACAAAGTAGCACATTCTTAATATTTGAGCCGTTGTTTGTTTCCTCTCAAATACCAGCCAAGTTTCTTTCTGTGTTTCTTGAAGTATAAATATTGAACATATTCATTCTGCACTACTGTAACACATACTCACCTTTTCGTGAGTATGAATGAAACCTATTCGTTCTGGCAGATCTCTCATATTTTTGCTGCGTCTTACCAGGTTTTTGTTTGTCTTTTTTTGAGATTTGAAGATGTATTTGCCTTCATTTCCTTTTAGAACTAAAAAGTAGTTTTGCTAGGATTATTGTGCTATCTAGCAAATAGTACAGCTGTAGCAAATGTTCTGTTACTACATTCTACATGCCTGATTGAACATGAATAACTAAAGAAAGATTACCTGTTGATAGTTTTATTCCTAGAACCGGATTTCCAGAAATGGAACAATTTCACAGGCTGAGAGTTCTCAGATTAAAAGTGCTGCAAAATAGATGTAATAATAATATTCTGCTGTATTTTCCACTGAGATATGTTTTTTTCTTGACAACGGTTCTTATTTTCTTCTTTCCCTTGGGATGCAGGAAAAATTTGGGAACCAGAGTGACACTGCATCATTAATAATTAATGTGCAAGATTATGATACATTGAACCCCTATTTCAGTCGATCCATGTACACTGGAAATATCAGTGAAAACCAGGTAAAAGCTCTTCCCTGAATGCTGCTCTAAATAGGTTATCCCTATCCATAGTGCTTTTCTTCCAAGGATTCTTTCTCCCTGGGCAGCTTAAGATGGATGGAGCTGCTTTGCTCTGTGCTGGCTGGTGAAAAGATATCAGTTGTAGACCTCCAACTACCAGATAAGCAGGCCATGTATTAGATGAAGCATAGAATTTTCTGTGATAGAAACAGACTATTTTGTGTTTTGGGGGAAGAAAAAGAAAGAAAAGGAAAAAAACCCAAAATTCCTGTTCTAACAGGGCTTTTTATGTACAATTCAAAGGGCAACTGGCTGTCCCTCTGTCCTGAAATGAATTAGTTTTAAGTAGTGTAATTCCTTCATACTGCATTGCAATCAGGTAAGCAAAAATAAGGCTCTGAATGGCAATCCATGGTCTATATTACTTTTGGAATTTTTTTTTTTATAGATAGAGTAGAGATTTCTTGGTGGAATGTATTTGTTTGACTCAGGTTTCTGTATGTATTAAGAAAAAACAGTAACAGTATAGTATTATCAGAGTAATCCACTAAATTTAAAAAGGTTAACTATTATCCCTATTTCTATGTCATTATCTTCATGTTAATGTGTTTTAAACCACATTTACTTTTAGAGTTATACCTCTGGTGTCCCTTTTGTTAAAAGTTCATCTTTAATTCTAGAGAAAGGAATCATTTTAGCTCTTCTAAAACGTTTTTATCTTTTAAATTACTGTTTTCATTAGGACTGCTATATAGACTTGTGTGTTGCCTTCTAGGAGAGGAATGGAACTGAAATATTCAATGTTCTTAACATAAATTCCATCTGTGACTGCAGCTTTAACAGTGTTTCTTAAACACAGTGAATTCCTCAAGTATCTTGGCCATAATTTTTCACTGAAAAGCACATATGGCAAAAAAAGAAATTTTTTCCTGATCACATTGATTAAATACATGTTTCTTGCTTCTTTAATCAAAACTGTGACTTACCTCATAAAAGATTTTAAGTTAACGTGTGTGTTTCATTAAGTTAATCAGGTTAATATATGTTTTCTAGGTGGGCCCTCTGGCTATTCTCCCAGAGAACATCTTGGCTCAAGACGGTGACAAAGGTATAAATGAAAAAATTATTTACAGCATCAAACTAGGTAAGAGCCTTTATTTTCTTCTTGACGTTGACACACTAATCAATGATGATTCATTTACCTGTTACTGGAGAGAATGATAAGGAAGTGCAGGGTTCATTTAGATGCCTTGAAATGCACACAGCTTCACTGCAGTGCTGCTCCACGAGCTAAATCAGCCTAATCTCAGTCATTATTGCAGGGTCCAGCTACTTCTAAAATGTTTACATGTTCTTACCCTCCATCCAATGAACAAAAATCAATTCCTGATTTCAAGTATAAGCCAGTCTAGAAGCTTCAATTTGATCAAAGAATTTCCATTCAGGACCATCTAGAGAGATAATTCCATCAGGAGCTTTTCCTCCTCCAGAAGGAATTGCCAAAAGTTTATGAAATGCTTGATTTGAGACCCTTGAAGTGTGAGTGAATTTCCTAGGAACTGCTTTGAGGACAGAATGTTTGAAAAACAGTCTTTTGTGTGGAATGTCTTTTCCTTTTTGCTGTGGCTGAGAAGTTACCACTCATACAAAGGACACATCAGACTTACTGTTCTGGTTCATTCTCATTAACTCTGCCCAATTTGTTGCTTTTCAGTGAACCCCCCAGCCTATTACAACAGCTTTTCAATCAGTGACACTGGAGTGTTGGAAGTCAAGACCTCAATTGACAGAGAAATATGTCCAAATCTTGTGGTGGGCATTCAGGTAGAGATTGTTTTGGCATTTTAGTCTCAATTTCAGAAAATAATATGTAAATCCCAGTTGCTGTCAATACTATTTCTCATAGTAATTGGTATCAAGGCTCCATCCTGCCATTTAAAAATCAAAATAAAGGAAAAATGAATTCATTATAAACATGCAGTTGTCATGTCCTTGTGTGAAGCTCGTTGTTATCAGGGCATGGAATTTACAGCTATAAACTCTGTTTTCTAGGCTGCTCAGCAAGACAAGGTTTTCAAAACAGCTGATGCAGTCATTCTGGTTACTATTGGAGATGAGAATGACAATGCTCCAGTACTGTCACAAGCAAGTTACAATGTCTCACTTCTAGAAAATTCCCCAAATGGAATGGAAGTTCTTCAAGTAACAGCTACTGACCAAGATGAGGTAAAAAGACGGTGTTTTTATGGCTGTTGCAAGTATAATATAATGAAATATATGAATTATAGAATGAATTATATGAATTTTATCTGAAATATTATATAAAATGTGTTTGTGTTATACAGCTATTGTGAATAGAATTTTTTTTTTCTGACTACCTAAACATGCTTAAGCAAAGCAAACCTAATTTCACTTCTTTAAGGGGTAGAGTACTACAGAAAAAGAATAAATTTTGGCTGTCTTTGGAACTCTTCTGTTTTGCAAAAAGTCCCAAATCTGGAAGTGCAGAAGTGCAAAATGAACACAAAGCTGCAAATTATTCTCAGCCTGCACGTTATTTCTTCCATGTTGTTTGCGTCTCCCTCTTGCTTTAACTTTGGTTTTTTGGAACTGTGTTCTCAGTTAAACAAGAACATTTAATCTCCTCCATGAGGAAAAGAAGAAGAAAGCATCCTAAGGGAATAGCTCAGTGATTGCCCTATTTAATAACGAATATCCTTCCTGTTTGCAGGGAGGCTTCCAGGGAACGCTCACTCTCACTCCAGATGACAGTCCCTTCCAGCTAAGCCCAGCTGGGATCCTGACTGTGAGAAACTCCCTGCTGCTGGACAGGGAGAGAGTGCCCTCTATTCACCTTCAGGTATTGAAAATAAGCCTGCTCATTTCCAAGGGAACCCGAGGCCAACAGGTGAGAGCTGATCTGCCCTGGCAGGAGGCCGAACCTTTAGTGTGGATCAGCAGCTTAACTGAAGAATCAAATCCAGACTTTGACATCAAAGTTGTCTGGAGGGAAATACCGCGGCTGATACAGTGTATTCAGCTTGCGATTCTCAATCATCCTTTTTAATACTTACACAACATGCGTTTGAACAACACAGTCTTTTCACTGCATCGTTTTTGCAGGTCACTGCTAGAGACCATTTGTCACCTCCCAAAGAGGCGACCTCTCCCATCAACATAGTGCTGCTGGATGAAAACGACAACAGCCCAGCCTTTAGAGACACTCCATATAAACAAGATATTTTCCTCAACATGACTGCAGGAATGGCCATCCTTCAGGTACTAGAAATACTAAGCAAAAATGACATTTTTGTGTTGAATGCACGCATGAGTCCTTGCTTAAACTTGTGTAGCAGTTCTGTTGAGTAGGGGATCTTTTTTGAACCCTTCTCAGTTCAGAAACAATTCACCTTTCATTTCAAAGCTATTGATATTCCATAATCACAGTGTCCTGGATACTTTAATCATATCCCAGATCAGGGAATAAATTAAAGAGGATTTTTATTCTGGTACTGTGCACCAGCCTGAATTCCACAAATACATGACAGAAAATAAGATTCTTGAATTTAGTTGTTGTAAAGTATTTAATAAAAACTGAATGTTGTTAGAGTCCAGGAACTCAAATAATAGCTCAATATTTTTGAAAGGCTGCTGAATGCTGGAGCACTGGGGACAATTTTTAGACACAATATACTTTTCCTAACAGAGTAAACCAGTTAACCAAATAAAACAGGAAATAGGAGTTGCGATCTGTAGGGAGTCAGTATCAATGCTCATACCCAGATGTGCAGGTTTCACGGCTCCTGATGAAATCTCTTGAACAATCTGCCTCCAGTGCCTTTGGAATTGTTATGAAACCAGTTCTCTGAGATACAAACTCGATGTAATTCACATGAGTTGCACAGGAGCAGGATTTTGGTGGTGCTGCTGGAATGATACTGTGTGTGCATCCAAGAGCAAACTTTGTTACTGACGTTTAACTCAGGAATTATATAGGAAGTGCACAGTCAAAGGTACAACCAAATTTAACTGTGGCTATATTTACCTGATTTTTATGTAAATCTAAAATGGGAGAAAATCTGGTAAAAACTTGATTAAAGCACGGAAACTGGAGTAAAATTATTTTTTTATTCTCCAGGTTGCTGCTGATGATCCGGATGATGGTATAAATGGAGAGATAAGCTTCATCTTAGCTGGTGGTAATGAAGATGGACACTTTGAATTGGATACATCCACAGGACAAATCAGTTTAAAAACAGTAATCCCATTAGGAATCAACCAGCTTAAGAAGTTTGTCTTGTGGGTAACAGCTACTGATGGTAAGACAGGATTTTAGTACCAGGCAACACAACTATTCCTGGTGATGAGTTTTGGTTTTGTTTGGTTTCTTACTTGAAGGAATGCTGTGAAATAGGTTCACAGGCTTTGTTTGAATAATAGCATATATTTTATCTGCTCTTGTTTGTTGAAGATAAGAAGAAACTGTCATTTATCCAAAGTAATTGCCGCATCTCTGGTAAAAGTGTTCCTGCCGATGGTGTTATATCAAATCTGTTTTCTTTATTGCTGTGGGAATAATATATATTATTCCCATAATATAACATATATTCATAACATAATAACATATATGATCACATCTTCCTTTAATTTACTGACTGCTGTTGCACAGCAAAGGAAACAGAAATTCAGGCGGAAGTCAGAAATGTATAACTCACTCATCAATAAGGAGTAAAAGGAAAGTAAACTGTGCTGAGTAATTTGGTCTTTATTTGCACACCCATGTGGGTAAACTGGAGATGCCAAGTCCATTTCAGGATGACCAGCATAAACAGAATTTCCTTAGCCATAGTTATTGGGGGTTTCTTTTTTTTTAAAGAATAACAGAGAGCTCAGTGAACATTCATGACCTGAATAAGGGCAAAAATAAATGTAACCTTGGAATGCAATACCATTCTTGCTATAATGAGAATACAAAGTGGTTTTCTGCCTTGTGATTTTTCCGTGATTTGGTCAATATGAGCTCTGTGTCTTCAAATTTAGGGTCATTTGGATAAAATGGGTACTGGGGGGGAAATACGGGTACAAAAGGGATTCCTCAGTCCATCCCTTGTCTGTGGTCCTGGTGAGGACCTCTGGGGCAGTACCATAGCAATAGCACTAAAGATCAAAAATAAGAAAAAGGCAGTNTGGGAAATTGTTTCCTTTTGCTTGCAGGTGGGACAGTTCCAAGAAGTTCATCAGTGCCAGTAGAAATCTTTGCAGTTGGAGATTCCAGACCACATTTTATTCAGAAAACATACAATGTGTCTGTGGAGGAAGAGCTGGTTGCTCCTGTTGAAGTAGCACAAGTAAGAACAATTTTATCCTATCTCTACATAGGACAGGACAGCTCTAAGAAAATCCTGTAATAGATGTGCTCTAAATATCCATATCTCCCTGACTTATGGAGAACTAGATACTATGTGTTCTACAGATCAAGCTTCACATGCAGCATTGAGTACTTCCCTCAGACAAATTTTGATTTTTCACCAAGATGGGTTTCCTTCCAGTTAAACCTTTGCAAAGATTTAAACAGCATCTGCTACCATTTAACATTAAAAGGAAAACAAACCCAACCCCCCAAATTAAACAAAATGAACCCCAGGACTGCCCGAGAAAGTAAACTTTGGTGCGTAGCCCTCTGTTGACTTTGGACACCTTCCAAAGGCTTTAGCGGCTCAAAGCTTGGGATAGGCAATATTCCCTCATCTCTTGGTGATAAATCTAAAACCTTGTGACATGATATGAGAATTCCCATCAGAGAAACGTTATAAAGGCATTTTTCAAAGAAGGCCCTAGACCTTGCTCTTCATTTTGATCAAAAAAATGCTCAGACAAGCAGAGCACCAGAATGCACCATGACAGCTCCTTTTTGGACGAAGGTCTGAACAGACATGGGAGGTCTCATCAAAGAAGATAATGTGTTTTAGTGTTTTGATTTATAGACATCTTGAGTTAATTTCCCCTCTTTTTTCATATAAAGAAAGGTAGAACCAAAGGTTAAAGTGCAGTCTGTTATGTTATTATGTATTATATATATTCACATTTCAATAAAGGGCATTTCTCTCTGCATTTTTATGTCTATTGAGGCTTGATTTTTACTTCTTTTAAAGAATCTGTGAAGTTAACAAGTATCTGAATGAAAATTCGTTAAAAGAAGTAAAAATCAAGACACATTATCAACCATAAGTTGATATCAAGCCACAGTATCAACAATAAAATTAGCCTGGACATAGTTAAAACTGCTATTCTTTTTCAGACGGTGATTTATGTTTTTTAATTCATTAATTGATAATATGCTGTATCTTACACAGGTAGAGTATGAGGCTTTGAATCCCCATATACAAGTTGAGTTTCGAGTGCTGCCAGAATCTGCTCCATTTGCCATCAATGGCAAGGGAATCATCTCAACAAAAACCAAACTGGACTACGAATCCGAGAGGAATTACACTTTCAGTATTTCCTTGTCAGATGGAAGCACTACTGACTATGCCACAGTGTTTGTCAGAGTTACAGATGTCAATGATAACAGCCCCGTGTTTGGTACAACCAGCACCACCGTTGCCATTCCGGAGAACGAGCCGGCGGGAACCAAGGTCACCAGCGTGTCAGCCACGGATGCGGATGAGGGCTTTAATGGATTAGTGGTTTACACTCTGAAGGGTGGAGAAGGAAAAATGGACATTGACAGCTCAGGATTCATTTTGCTGGAAAAGGTGCTGGACAGAGAAGAACAAGGCTTCTATAACTTAACAGTGATTGCCAGTGACCAAGGCCAACCCATGCGATCTACAGCGCTCAACCTGACCGTCATCATTGATGACGTGAACGACAACTTCCCGGTCTTCTCATCGAGCAGGTATGACGTGAAGGTCCATGAAGACCAAGAGCTGGGAAGTGCCCTGCTAATACTGTCTGCTACTGATCGGGATGCTGGGGACAATGGCCTCGTGACGTACCAAATTGTTGACCAGCGACCTCAAAACTCCTCCCCGGTGTTCCTAGTCAATCCAAGCACGGGCCAGCTCAGCCTGAGCCAGCAGCTGGATTATGAAACCATAAATGTATTTGAAGTGTCAGTGGAGGCATCAGATGGAGGTCAGCCAAGTTTCAGCAATGAAACACTTGTAGTTGTTTATGTAGAAGATGTCAATGATAACCCACCAGAATTCAGTCAGGCAGCTTATGATGTATTTGTGTTTGAAAACCATCAGAAGGGGAGTCCTGTCTACACATTCACTGTTGCTGACAAGGACAAGGTAGGTACCAAGTTAATCTCATCCTGATAAATCAAAATGACATGATTTTCTCTATTAATGTGCAAAAAAGCATAGTAGTAGATGGGCAAAAGGAGATTTCTTAAATGGCGGGCGCTATGTATGTTTTGGGTCACGAAAACTTTGTCTTGCTTTCTCTGGAGCCAGCAATAAAACTTCCCTAACCAAGGAAGTTAAGACCTTGTACAAAATAATTTACTGGCTAGATCAGAGAAGATGGGGAGAGCTTCTGTCCCACTGCACATGCGACCCAGGACAGGAAGTGTTGTTTGCTTTTGTGCATGTGCATATGAGATAAATGTATCCCGCCAGACAGAGAACAGATTTTTTTTTAAATTCTGTCTTATTGCTTCTTATGTCAAAATTGTTTCTTATTGAATGTTGCTCAGTAAACTAAACTTGGTAAACTTACCTTTAGTCTCAGCTTAGAGAGAGAGGCAATTTGTAACCCTGATAGAGTTGTTTCTCATATAACAGGGAATTACAACATTTCCGTCTGCTTTGCAACAAGTGGTTTCTCTCTCCCCTTGTTTTATAAAGATATTTTGCATGTAGCTGTGGCACTGAGGAGATGCTTTGGAGGAAGAGATTTCTGATTTGCAACATTATTCTTGCTCATGTCAGTTTTAAAGCAGCATAAATGCTCAGTTCATACTCTACTGGACTCTGTTTTGCTGTCCGTTCCATCATGGGGATAAATCTTTGAGAGCTTTAGGGAGAGAGAATGTGTAGGACCCAAATACGGAAGCCCTTAAGTGCTTCCACATACCCCAAAGAAGTCTATTATTCCAATAGCTCAGGGTGCAGGATTTCATTTATTAAACCTGGCAAATCACTTGTACTTCTGTAATGAGAAGTCTTATAAAAATGTCGGGTATTAGTATTAATAAAGATTTTTTTTTTTGAACTTAAATCTTAATAATTTTAAACTTACATGAACAATGTTTTCTTTTTAGGCTGGCTTTTCTCAGGGATACTTCATTCACAACAGCACTTCATTTACTGTGGATATCCCTGGAACACTTTCATTAAGGAATGACACAGAACTGGACAGGGAGACTACATCTGGATTCACTTTACAAGTAAATTTGGAGAGTGACTCCGCAGTTTTGGCTCATCTCTATTTCGTTTCCTTGAATGCCTTTTTATATCTTTATCAGAGGTTAAAATGACAATGCAGTCAACTAAAATTCCATTTTTTTTCTTAATTTGTTAGGTATGGGCAGTTGATAATGTAACAAATGGGCTTAATTCAAGTGCCTTGTTCCACATCACTGTTCTGGACGTCAATGATAACAACCCTGAGTTTCAGAATCAGCCATACAGCTTTGAGGTTCTGGAAGGGGAATACAGGTTGGATAATCCCACTAGAGTTGGACGTGTGGCTGCTACTGATTTGGATGAGGGCGAGAATGCACGAATTACTTATTACTTGTCAGCTGAGGATGGGGATAATCCATACAGCATCCAGCAGGTAAGGGTTTGGCTATGATGAAAACAGTATTTAGATGCTGCTGTTCATGAAGTGACTTGGCAGAGTAAGATCCATCAGGTCAAAAAGAGTAGGCAATACCATTCCAGTATACATCCAAACCAGCTCGTGCCCTGTAGGCTGGAAATATATGTTGGTATTCAAAACTAAGAGGTTCCTGGTCAGGTGTTGCTTGGAACGTGAACTAGTCCAAAGGAGAATAGATTATTTCAATCCCTCGTGCCTTTTGAGAGTTCATTGTACAAGAGTTTTCAGAATGATCCGTGCATTGAACCGCTGCCTTCTCTAGGATGGAACCATTGTGGTTACTGGCTCTGTAGACCGAGAAAGTAAAGAGAAGTATGAGCTGCTCCTGGTGGCATCTGATAACGGAGTGCCTCCAAGGCAGGTAAGGGGTTACGCTTTACCTGGACTCCCTTTTCTTTGTACACTTAAGTGCCTGTGCACTTTCTGACTCACGGTTTTCTCCTGCCACACCCCAGAACTTCACACACGTCAGCATTCAGCTGTTAGATGTGAACGACAACCCTCCTCAGTTCACAAGGGCACAGTACTCAGCCAGCGTCCGTGTGGCAACAGCAAAGGAAGGAGAGTTTGTCCTGTCAGTGTCTGCCACTGACCTCGACCTTGGGAACAACGCTGTCATTTCGTACAGGTACATTTCTGTGGGTTAATAAGTACCTGTTGTCAGAGAAACAGAGAGCTGTTTTTATTGACCTTAAGAAGGATAAGGTCTCTTCATAAATATTTTACAAGTACTAGAATCGGTCATGATTCCGATACTTAGAAAGAAGGACAGTCATTACTGGGTGTTTTAGAGCTTATTGAATCATGATTATATCACAAGAAAAGGCACAATCAAATGATAAACTGGCCAAGATTTGTTTGAATTTCTGAAATTCTGAATAATACCTTGGAGTTTCTGGGTAGGAAGTAAATGAATCTCTGACTCTATTTACGTATCTTCTGTTTGCTGGGAGGAGGAGTTAAGAAATTAACTTCTTTAATGCACTATGCATAGAGAAATAAGTGGAGAAAGGGATTTCTATGAGCCCTATATCATGGAAAATACCAGGATACCTTGACATGAAAAACATAGATTGAGGAGGACAGATGAATGAACAATAAACTTGTGGATGTTTAAAACTATTGCCTTGAAAGAGGCTATTTTTAACTATGAGATGGCATTCTACCTAAAACACATAACTCGTGAGCAATCCAGTTTTCTGTGAGAATTCATAGAACACCAGGAATTAGCAGGTCTTCAGATAAATGTCACCTGGGTTTCCCCTGCTGCTGAATATGCAGCTGAGTGTGCAAGATCTGCCTTCTCCTAATGGGAACATCAAAGCCTTGGGGTATAATGGGAACTGAAGGCATGAATGCTGTACATTTTCATGATGGAAGACTTACTTGGAAGCAAAAGGCCAATATATTTTAGGCTGAAGACAGCAATTAAAAGCTGTTCCTTTTAAATAGGCAAATATTGTCTGTTGAGTGCTCCTTACAGAGGTTGCACTAAGTAGATGGCACTTCCAAGGTTATTAATATGAATGCTCTCCTGATTGCTCTTTAATCAGCCTCATGAACCATTCTGATGATTTCCATATAAATAATGGCACTGGAGAAATCACCCTCAGCAGTAACCTGGCCCACATCACAGCTGACACAGTTGTTACACTGACAGTTGTTGCTACTGATCATGGAGTTCCTCAGCTTACCTCAAATGGTAAACCACCTTTTACCCTTTTTTCCTTTCCCTTCCCACATAAACACAACGCTTGCAAACATTTAAATTTGAAATTAATCCCATTGCTGTCAAGTCAAACTGAATTTAGAGGAAAAAAACCATGTTACATTTCAACAATGATGAATATTTGCTCTTTACCTTTTGATCTCCTCCAGGCTGATCATATTAACAGAAAGCTTGGGTTTTAGTAACCCTGATTAGAAATAATTTTTTAAAATATTCATTTATTGCCATTGTACTTATGGTACAAAAACCAGGACTCCCTAGTTGTAGTCACTCTAAAAAGATGTATTCAAATAATATTGATGATGTGTTTCTCTTTCAGTTTTCTTTTATCTTCTTACAATTAGGAACACTTAAACTAACTAAAGCTGGCAAATCACCCTCAACTGAGTTTCTGTTCTTTCAAAAAATATCCAATCACATAGTATTTTTTGTAACTTTTTCATGTGTTTTCTGGAGGTTAACTTTGATTTATTGTGAAGAGGAGAAACAACTGATTTTCTTAAAATAGGACAAGTGGTCACAACAGAAATTGTGCTCGTGGGTTTATGTACATCCCTCCTCTTTTGCTACAAAGCAATCAAGGGTCAGATTTTTAAGGAGTGTGAAACACCTGCACATCCCATTAGTTTCAGATTGGTGATCCTTGCTCTCCTGTCACACTGAAGCAACGCTTCTGTCATCAGGGAAGTGAGGTTATTTTGGAAAATCAATTAGGTATAAAAACCATCACGTTCTGCGTTACATATTAATCCTTATTACTATTGATTTATTTTTTCTTATCATTCCTCTTTCCTATGTGATATTTTCTATAATTTCCTACTGGTTCCTCAAGAGCTTAAGGAAACAGAGCACGGATCATGATGATTTTAGCAGTGATTTCACTATTTTAATTTGTTTTCTCTCTTCAGCCTCTGTCACTCTCTCCTTGCTGGTAAATGACACCAGCTTTGGACTGACTTTTGAGAGCTCCAGCTACGAGTTCAGCATTGAGGAAAATAAACCCCCAGGGACTGCAGTGGGCTCTGTGAAGGCTGTGACTGGAAGCATAGCTGTGAAAGTTGGGTATTTCCTGAAATCCCACTGGGACGAGTTCTCCATCGGTGACCAGGGAGACATCGTGGCTCTTGTCAGGCTGGATCGGGAAGAAGGAGACCTGTACAGCATCCTTGTGGAAGCTGTGGATTCTCTGGTGCCACCCAACACAGCTGTTGCTTTGGTATGGAATACGCATTTCAAAATAGTTTTTATCAAGGAATGGGAAATACCTTTAAAAAATATTACCAATCGAGCAAAATCCTGATCAGTGTCTTCTGTCGTGCAAATGTGAAGCTTTGAGAGCCTTCTATTTAATTTCCCTTTTCTTATATCCTGAGGAGATATTACCATCTGGGGATATTGTCAGCTTCACAGATTGTGTCACTCCCTGAGAGTTCCTTAGGAACAACCCATAGCCAGAGAAACTGATTAACGCCAACACTGGTTCTGTGCACAGCTCTGTCAAATGCATGAGGCAGATGAGCCAAAAAGCCCCAGGTTATTAGTTCTGCTCATCTCTTCCAGTTAGAGTGTGCTATCTCACATATATGTTATCTTGCGGCTGAGAATAAAGAAAAAATCAAAATGCAGAGGTCGTGAAAATGCTCAAACACTGAAAAATGCTGAAGTTGTTGTGTATCCCTTTGGGTTTTGTTCCTTGGTTGTGGGTTTTTTTTTTTTTTTCCCTATAGGCTTCCATGGACTAAAATGAATCAAAATTCTCCTTTGGACACCATTTCTACAGCTCAAATTTGTGTCTCATCTCCCTTTTGTTTCCTTTCTTTTTTTTAATATAGGTAACTGTGAGAGTCGAAGACATCAATGACAACCCTCCAGTTTTCTCACCATGGATCCAAACTAATTTATCAGCTCCTGAGAATGCACCTGATCTAGACTTGGGCACATTTTCTGCTACTGATCTGGATATAGGAGATAATGCACTTATAAGCTACTCTCTGCAAGATGATTTTGGTGGAACATTCCATATTGACAGTTCTACTGGCAAGCTGATGACAAAAAAATCCTTAGACAGAGAAGTGATGGACAGTTATGAATTGAAAATAACGGTAAGTTGACAAATTTGATACAAGTTCACAGAATTCTCAGCTTTAAAAAAAGAGAAAGTACTGAAGCATCACAAGAAAACCACTTAATCTTAGAGAATTCCATCAGAATTCATGAATGAATTTTGACTGTTCCTTATGTTTTGTATGCAGAGCTCTGTTTTCTGATCTGTAAATTGATAATTAGTGAATAAATGACTTATGAACCCTAAATTTTAAAAGTCACAGTCACACAGCAGCTGACTGTGACATCTGCAAAGCATTCCTGGGTCCATTTTAGACCACACAGCTGCCTTGCCAATCCATGTTATTTGTCCCTTTCTCTCATTTTTTTCATTTTTGAAAATATATCTCCTTAGATATTTTTTAAAAGTACCTGAAATGAGATTTTTCAAGCAAAAAAAAAAACCACCAAAAAGCATAAAGTTTCATTTAACATCTATGAGGTTATCTATTTATTCTAGCTGATTTCACTGATTTTTACTGCTACTAATCAGATCAATTATTGTGCATACAAAGAAGTGTTCTAGCACTGGCCATCAAGTACAAATATAATTTGAAGGACATCTTTACAGGTCAAAGAACTTGTGGAAGATACAGAGGAAACATACTAAAAATTGAGCAGTGTCTTCTGAAAAATTTCAAGTTAATAGAAATGGACACTTTTTAAGACAAATTGAAAATTGTGTGTATGTCCCTACAGATTAGAATTTTCTATGGAAGATGTTTGTGCAGAGTAAAACTGACTGTGAATTTGCCACATACTGGATGCTCTTCACAACTTGCTTTTTAAGGCACATTAAACCGTCAAAATGCAAGGGATTTCCTCATTCTTTTAACTGCCACAGCACAGATATCTGTACATCACAGCTGGGTGTTGATTAGTGCCACATCTGATCACGTGGCATGCTTGATCTGCATCCAGGCTTGAGCTTTTGATCAATTGTTAATGAAATGAGGCAGAACATGTGATGAGGTGAGGACACCAGCTGCAGGAAGCTGTGGCAGCTAATCAAGTACAGGGCTAGAGAAGTGTCACTGGGGGATCACTGGTCCAGCAGAAAGACTTCAGAGGGAAAAATTCACAATTTTTGGAGCAAAATCGAACTGGCAAAGTAAGTCTGTGTCAAAGCAGTGCTGTTTTTAATGACAAGCTGTTCCTTCACAGGCCACTGATTCTGGAGAACCACCACGATCTGCAAGCTTAGTTCTGAGCATTGCTGTGGAAGATGTGAACGACAACCCACCAGTGTTCCCCCAGAAATCCTACTCCGTGGCTGTGAGGGAGAATGAGCCTCCGCACGTGGTGTGTGGCACTAAGAATAATCAGGCTGCTCTGCACTTGTTTTCTCTCTGGGCACTTGGAAGGGGCAGTGATCTCTCATGGCTGTGCCTTGGCAAACATCATTTTTTACTTTGTGGGGCCTGTAGAATCACACGGAATGTTTGGTTTGTATGACAGTGGAGTACCTGTCCCACTGATTCTTCCTAAAACTCTCACAAAGAATGAGAGCTGCTCCCCCTTTGCCTCCTGTCCCGAGCAGTGATGCCACGCTGCAAAGATGGAGTTTCCACAAGATCTATGGGCAACATGTTTTAAAGATGTTTAGTGCTGTAGGTGTTGTGCACACCTCCAGCATCCCTCTGTTCTTAAGCTTTTCTGTCCTGCAGTCGTGGAATGGTTTGGATTGGAGGGGACCTTAAAGATCATCTTGTTCCCAACCCTCCAGCCATGGGCAGGCACACCTTCCTCTAGCCCAGGCTGCTCAGAGCTCCAAACAGCCTGGCCTTGAACACTTCCAGGAATGGGGCATCACAACTTCCCTGGGCAACCTCCCAGTGTATCCATTTCTGGCTCCATATCTGCCTTGCAGATGTGACCTAATGGTTTACAGGAATCAAGGGAAGAGGTATCACCTGACAATCCGTAACTGCCCTGCTGCAAGCTGTGCCAGAATCCCAGCAATGCCATTAATCAATTAATGAGTAATTCACTCAGTAAACACTCTGTGGGTCAATACCAGCCTTGTGTGCATGTTTTGCCACTCTTTGTTCTGCTCTAAACCTTTTTGTTTCTGACTTTTTCTCCTTCTATTTTAGATTTTGAGTGCAGTAGCCACAGATGAAGATCTAGGGTACAATGCCATCATTCATTACACCATAACTGGAGAGATGACTTCATTTCATGTTGGAGAACTTTCTGGAGATATTGCAACCCTTCAACCTCTGGACTACGAAAGTCATTCCCAGTATATGTTTATTCTGAAAGCTTTCAATCCCGGAGAGCCACTTCTCCAGGACACAGCAAACATTACAGGTAGCTCTACTTCACCATAGAAAATGAACTTTCATTAACCTTAGGGAATATTTCAGCACATGTAATTATGAGGCATAAACCAATACTAATGCAGTCTGCTAGAGTTAATTATCAGAAATGATGATGTGATCTTTCCACTATAGCCAGACAAAATTTTTCTCAAAAAAGTTTGCCATGTCAAAAATGAAGATTTTTCACACAAACTGACATTACTTCCTTCAATGTATTCACAATTTTTTTTCTATTTTCTGAGAACCTATTGACATTTTGATTGAAAAGGTTTCCAAAAACATAATTCAGGTTTTTTTCTGCTTGTATACAGAAGGACAGTTTCTAGGGTGATAAACAGTGTTGACAGTGATTTTTAGTGTTGTGAAAATAACAGTGCTTGATTTGCTGGCTTTTTTCCTTAAAAAAATTTAAATAAGTTCATTCTGTTGGGGGAAGAAAGACACAAAGATTTCTGTGAAATTGGTATCCTAGCTTTTGGCCAGCCCTACTTTTGATCAGTATGACTGGATATATTCTCATTCAGAGGAGCTGTGTTGGTTTATATTAGCTGAAAAAAATAACCTGTAACCATTTAGGTAAAACTCACCAAATGTGATGATTCTTTCTCAGTTACTGTGGAAGATGTCAATGAAGAAGGACCCGTGTTTGACCAGTCCTCATATTACAAGATGCTTCCAGACAGTTCTACAGCTGGCACACTGGTAGTAGATATCAATGCAAGAGATGAAGGCAAGGGTTATGATGAAGGCATTTTCTACAATATTTCAGGTATGTTAGTAAAAAATCTTAGGGCTGCTTATTGCTGGGATAGTTGATACCGCTAAACCAAGCTGCATGACACCAGAATGAGAGAGAACAGTCATAAACTGAACTGGCAGGTTGTGACTGGGTAAAAGGGGGTAAAAAGTCCTCTGTGAGGATCAATAATTACTGAACAGGTTGCTCAGAGACGCTGTCCTTGGAGCCAAACCTTGAACAACCTGTGCTGAATTCACTCCTGGCCATGTTTTGAGCCAAAAGGTTGGACTAGAGGGGGTGTCTTGCTCCAAATCACACGTACAAATTAGGATTTCAACCTGTCTCTCTTTTTTCCTGGGCATACACCCCAGTCACTTGTCTCTGCTGATTCCAGGGAACATCTCCAGCACTGCTTTTTCTGTTTTCAGGTGGAAACTCAGAAGGCCTCTTCAGTCTTTCCAGTGCCACAGGAGAACTCAGCTTAACAAGAGACTTATCCAAACAAACTGTTCCCCTGTATTACTCCTTGAATGTCACCGCTACGGATTCGGGCCTGCCGCCTCTTTCAACCTCTGTAAAGGTACTAAAATTTCTACCTTGCACTCTGTTGGCTGCACAGTTAATTGCCCAGATTGTTTTTTTCTAAACTGAGCATAACTGCAGCAGGAAAGGGGTGTTAATGAGGCAAAATGATGCAAACCAGGAATCAGAATGTCAGGGATCTGTTTCAGGCTATAAAGTAACAGTTGGCAAGTTATGCTGCCCTAGCGATTGCTGGCACACCATCCAAAATGGTTGTGATCATTCCATTTCAGAAAAGCCAGACAGAAGCTCCAGGCTGTGAGGGAGGAGGATTAGAGCAGGGGAGACTTCTGTGCAAGGTCAAAGAGTGAGGCAGCCAGAAAGGATGTAGTGGAAGTGTGTGATAAATAAACAGGAGATGGCAAATAAAGCATTTCTGTTTATTTTCCTATAAGATAAGAAAAAATAATTTCTAAATTGAAGAGTGAGAAATGCAAATATGATTTAAAAAATTATTTTTACACAGTGCTTATAACTTGCTGGTGATCTTTTGCCACTAAATATCACGGCAGAATTTAAAAAAGAACTAGAAATCTATATGGATAAAGAAGTAGAAAATTACCTTCAATAACTGTAAAATGTAGATTTACAAGCCATCATTCTTCAGAGGACTGGAGAGCAGCTGTCTGGCAACAGACAGAAATAAATTACCTTTACTTTTGTGAAGCAGTGGGCATTATTTATTTACCACCTATCACCTTTTTTAAATCTATAAATCAGTTATAATAGTTCTAAAATACTGCACGTGCAAGCTCCTGCTCTGGTTATACCTTCTTCTGCAGAAGCCTGGAGCTGAGTGCATCTCCCGCAGAGCTGCTTAGTTAGACAAGTCCTTGGAAATGTGCTGTACGTGAGGAACTGGAATCCCCCTCTGTATTTAGCAAAGCACCCAGGTGAACCTGAACTGATGGGGCTGCTGGCATTTTCCACCAAGATTTGCTGCCTTCAGGGCAGGGTTAAACTCAGCGTGCAGCAATCCCAGGCTTTTCCTCACTGCCCAAGGCCTGGACTTGTGCTGTCTCACACCTCAGTAGGAAAGTTTTTGCTGAAGCTGAAAACATAACCCCCATGGCCATGTCCTTTTCTCTGCAGGTGTCAGTCATGATAGCTCCCACGGACATCTCCTTCCCGGTGTTCTTGGAAGAAGCCTACCACCCTGCCCCTCTGCCAGAGAAGACACCCATAGATACGTTTGTTGTAGAGATCAGTGCCGTGTACAAGCTCCCTGTGAACTACAGCATTGCCTCTGGAGATGAGAAGGGTGAGCCCTTGATGTGGAATAACGGGAAGAGGGGCGGGAAACAACGAGCACAGCACCGGGCGTTGGGATTATTTCTTCTCTCTCCTTTTGCTCATCTCTCAGTTCCTCAGCCATTAATACTGGATGTGGATGAACCCAAAGTACCAGTTTGATCTGCATCAGGTGACTGAATTTCTGTCAGCACAGCACAAGCCACACGATACAGGGCTGGCTGCACCAGCTGTGCGCTGTGTCTGCTGCAGGACGATCAGGTGGTGTCTGGTCAGGCATAAAGTTACTCTGGCTGGAGAAAAAATAACTAATAGCACAAAAACTACTAGTAGAAAAAGTAACTCAGCAGCGTTTTCTTCACAAATGTGAGTGCCTAGAGTAAGGTTACATGTGGTCAAGTGCATCAGTGCTTTGTCACATCTCTTTTTTTACTAAATATAGAGCTGATTTTAATCTGTCATCAAACAGCCAATCTGTATTTCAGTTTTATGAAGTGTTTTGTATAAAGCTGATCTTGAAGTTTGTTGCAAAATTCCTCATCTTCATTGAGAACAGGATTTCTTAAGAAATACAAAAATTTTTAACTGAAACAGGGGCAAATAATCTCTGACTGTTTCAGAGGAAGATGAAGACCTGACTGGAGAGTGGTGGACTGAATTTTCTCCCCTTTGATTCCCATCTGACCTTCTGAATTATTTCTTTTTTGTTAATTACAGACCTGGATATATCTGATGTTCTTGACAAGCTTGTAAAAATGTTGAATTTCATTTTGTTCTTTGAAGACTATTATAACACACAATATTCATATAAATAATACTTTTCACTGAAGGCTTCATAGCTTCAGTTTCAACTAATGAAATCATAACCAGAATAATTTCTGGTTGATTTTTTTTAAAAAACAGGATATTTCATTATCCATTCATCCAGTGGTATCATAAGAACAAGTAAGAATCTAGAAGTGGAAGATTTTCCAGTAAATTTCAAGGTACGAGCAACAGATTCGTCTAATGCTACCATATTTAATGAAGTTGAAGTGAGGGTGGAAGTTATCGATGAAAACAATTTCCCTCCAGTCTTCCCATCTTCTCTACTAGAAGAGAAATTGGCAGAGGTAAGAAAATGTCATCCAGACTGAATCACAGAAATAAGTCTTCAAAATAATAATAATAAAAACAATCTTTTGTTGAGTGTACAAGTAAACCTTCTGGAACTGGGCAGACTTGCTGTTCTGTTCTGCCATAGGATGTTGTGAGGTTATTTCAAGCTGAATATCCCAATACACAACAAGAATGATCTAGAAGTGTGGACTAATTGAAGGGAAAGTGCATCTTTTCTAATAAGGGGCTCCATGAAGGAAGAACTACCACTCCATTTTGAATATTTTTACACAGCGAATATTCAGGCCTCTTCCAAATCTACTGGATGTGCTGGGCACCTCACAGGCTCTCACTCAGCCTTTTTAAAGGGAGCTTCATGCAGAGAAGTAGCAGGGAAAAGTCTTGAGTTTAGCAATACTTCTCTTGCTCACGTACAATCTGTTGTGATTTTGCTGCCACCAGGGATCAGCAGCAGAGAACGAGCCAGATTTCAGTCAGATTTTCAGACATTGTAGTTCTCTACAGAAGAAGCCACAGCATTTAAATATGCAAAAGCATCTTGCTCAACATTTCACTCTTCAATTCTCAAGCAACAGTTTTCACACTTTAATCTGCTGGTTGCTTTTTTTTAAAAAAAAAAGAAGCACATTGATCATGTTGATATTTTATAGAGCACATACCTTGCCTTTGAGATCCCCAGCTGATGCACACACGTTCTCAATAGCAGCCACAACTGACTTAAAATCGAGTCCATTTCTACCACTGAGTTAAATATAGGTTCACTTATTACACCTAATTTTAATGTTCCCAGTTAGTTTAATGGAGGAGAACTAGAATCACATTTCCCAACCTTAAAAAATTGATTTCCTTGTGAAATATTTACACAGTGGGAATTGCTGGATGCCCTGTTGGATCAAATAACTTCAGATCAGGTCTCAAATGGCCCTGCAAGTGAAACACTGATATCTTCTGTCAATCCTGGTGCAAATAACATTGCTAAAAAGGAAGAATTAGATTGTTTATTTTGATAATTATTAGCCAAATAGTGTTCAGAAAGAAACGTGATTTTGGAGTTGAGAACGCCCACTGAGTTTCATAGGAGAAGAGGCTGTTAAACAGAAATAACAGCAAGTCAGATGCTCGAGGTTAACATTTGGGCTGTTTGAAATCATTTTTCTTCCTGAAAATAACAGCTATGGGTAGAGACATGGGGGGAGGAAAACAGTTATTTTCTGTAAATTAGAGAAAGCAAAAGACTCTCTTACTGTGCTGAACAAGTTTTGTAATTTTGATTTTAAAGTGTCTATACTACTGTAAGTGGATGCAATATCTGTAACTTTCCCCCCTTTCACAAAATTCAAACAATTGCAGCAAAGCAGTCTCTGAGAGCCTCAATCTTTCTTCCTCCACAGCATTTACCTGCTGCTCAGATTGTGCAGCTGAAAGCTCAGGACAATGACACAGGTAGAAATGGTTTCCTAACATACGGCATTCTCAATGGACACGGATTAAAATTCAGGATAAATGAAACAACTGGAATCCTTTATTCCACTGCCCCCTTTGATTATGAAGAGGAACCTACAGAGTATCAGGTTTGCTTTAGATTTCTTAAATCTTCTTTATTCAGAACTCTTTATCTTTCTCTTGGAAAACAGGTGACACTTGGGCTTTTGTTTAGCTCGATAATGCTTGAACATTTTCTGCCCTGGTTTAGAATAGGAGCATCTCAAGGTGTGAGGTGTTATTAAAACAACCCACTGCCTTTTGACTATAATGAAATTCAAGCACAGCTCATTGTTCACCTGCCCTGCAAACACTTCAACACATGAATAACTAATTTCACAGTGACAGCTCATGTATTCAGTACTGTCTGTTGCTCGAATCTGTGCTGGACCAAGATCTTGCAGATAGGATTCTCAGTTCATCTTTTTGTTGTTGCCACTGCTGGATATTTTTTATGATCTTATTTTGCTTCAAGCAAAAATACTGGTGAATTTGTTGGGTCTACATAGAAAGACTTTTTAAATTGACCCCAATACTCCTTAAGTTTTCAATAATTATTTTGAGGTGAATTCAGAACTGGGCTTTACATTTCTAAGAATATTTCAAAGTTCAAACTTCACCAAGATTTTTTTAATCCCTATGCAAGAACCTCTTTGTATGATTTCTCATTACCAATAACTGTGTAACTTGCAGGTTGTGGTCTATGCTGAAGATGATGGAATCCCTGAGAAGAAGAGGGGTTACTGCACAGTTGTGATAAAGATCACTGACATTAATGACTGGCCACCTGTGTTTGATCAAGTGCCTGACTTCAGTGTCAATGAAAATGTGCCTGTGGGATCCACAGTTGGAAAAATCACAGCATCAGACAGAGACACGGGAGACAATGCCTTTGTTCTATATAAACTCACAGGTAACAAGGAATTCTGTCACTGCACTGTCACTTTGTTGTCTGTGCAATTATGAGCATAAATAGTATTATCCACGTTATTTCCTAACCTCTTTGCACGAAAGCCAAGAGGGTGTCACTTTCACCTGGTTTGGAATGTTACTAATTTATGCTCACACAATTTTCAAACCGAGTAGGAACTTTGCAGATACTACAGATTTTTGTGCTTTTAGTTGTATTCTTAGTCCTGTTAAAAATCAGCTTTATAAAAAATCTTTAGCTACTTGACTGCCATAGCCGCAATCAACAGGAGTAATTTTGATGAAAAAGGATAGTTTTCTGAATGAGGAATAAGGGCCTAATTCATCCCTGCCTTGTAGAACACAACAGAGATGCAAATTTAGACTCCTTTGGGACAAAGCCTGAAGGAGCTGAAGGAGGTGATTTAGTTGTAAAGACCATCAAGAGCAACAAGAATACAGTTCATATGTTTTTACTCCTTTATTTCCAATATGCACACAAACTTTGAGGCTGAGCAAAACCAGCAGGAGTCACTGCCACATCGATTTCTCTTTACACCTCTGAGTCACTCAGTCCCACCTCCGTTAGAGACAGAATAAATTCACACAGCTCCTCTGAGAGGTCTTGGCAGGAGCACTGTGTTCATGACTGCTGCAACCAGCAAACATGAGAGTGAACCTCCAGAAAGTCAGAACGCTGCAAAAGTACCTTGAAAAGTTGCACAGACCTGGAGGAACTCGTTGACTGACCCCAGAACCCCAACTGTCCCTCACCAGGGTGACAGATGTACCTGCAAGATTCACTGACCCATTCTCTTGGCTCATGTTTCAAATGCCCATCCACTCAAAATATTTCTGCTCTTCTTCTACATTATCTACCTGATACTTAAAAAAATTGTTTTAATGAGTTCAGGACACAAGTAAACATGTAATTTAAGAGGGCAGTTAATGATGTGTTTCTAAGATGTACTAATGGATGATGCTTGTTTAAATTATGTCAGGTGATGGAGAAAATATATTTGAAATAGATGAAATACAGGGCATCATTAAGATAAGGAACTCTCCAGACTATGAAACCAGGAATAATTACAAGCTTACAGTGACTGCAGTCAACAATAAATCTGCCCCTTTCCACCAGGTAAGAGGCCATTACTGTAATGAACAGCGACCCTTCAGAGTGGATTTTGAACTATTGGGAGGGAGATCTATCCCAGACATTTACTGTGTGGAATAAATGAGTCACCTCATCATGTTTAGAGTCAGACTTCTACAGCCTTTTAACCACACTGAGTAGCTTTAATTATATTAACTGAGTATACTTTAATTGTATGAAATACTTCAGAATCATGCATGGTAGGCTTTGACCCTGAATTTTTTGCTGACTGATCTGTGCTGGGGAAGGGGAGTTTGCCTGCTGCTGTTAGAACTGTAAGTGATATGATCACTTTTCATGGGAGAAGAAGTATTTTCAGCAGATTGTTCTAGTTCTGCTGTATTTCTTTTATCTGAAAACATATTAGACACTTCTTTAACAGAACCAGAACATATGTGGTCTCCTTAACTGCATGAAGGACATGCTGGTCTCCCAAACATATCTTGTTCTTACTCATTCAGACACCTTTCAAGCAGTGGAATCCCACTGCAACATTGAATTCCTGCCTCTCCTGTTAAAATCCTGTAGTGATCTCTGATGCTGAGTTCACAAAATTAAACCCAATCAACATTTCACTGCAGTGTTTTCAAAGACCGATTTATACTTTTCGTTGTATGTGCAAGTAAGGAAAAAACAATGCTAAATAAGAGATTCTAAATACTCTAAAATGCACGACACCATTTTGTTTTCTAGACAACTACCCATGTCAGCGTTGCAGTGATTGATGTGAATGATAATGCCCCAGTGTTTGCCCAGAACTCCTATTTCGCTTCCATAAACATGGTGAATCCTGTGGGTGCTCCTGTCATCACCGTGAGCGCCACCGACCGCGACCAGGTAACTCCTCCTGCTGGGCCTCACGCTGCTCTGGGCTGCAGCACAAACACATCCTGCTCCTCTCTCTAGGCAAGAAGCACCACATGTAGCAGAAAGTGAATCCTGCTTAACTGCCAGCTCTGGGAATTGGAAATTAGGAGTTTTGCTTGCTCTGCCATGACACTGAGGTACTCCCCGGCTTTGGGAATGTTTCCTCAGCTGTATCTCCTTTAATTTTTCCCTTTACTACACAGAGCTGCACCAGTCCTTCAGAAGTATGCAAGGACTGAAGCAATTCAGTGTCTCTGAAGTTATTTGAACTTTTGAGGCAGAAGAATCTGTAAAAACTAAACATCAGCTGGTTTGAGCAAGGAAATGTCTGCTTGCCAAACTCCTCTGAAGTGTGGCACCCCAGCTGATTCTCTCTGTCCCCATCTTTAAATGTAATTTTGTTTGATATATCTGTACTACACCCATCAAATAGTATCCAGGCACTGACAGGGATATCCAGTAGTCAACCACATCACCATGACAACATCACCAGTAATTATCTCATTTACAAGATGAAACATCTCAAAGTGACAACAAAATAGGTGTAGCAGGTGCCTTCCTATTTTCTTTGTGCATAATTTTGGTTAGAATAGCTGCAGCTGTGGTACATTGCTGCAAATCATCTAACAGCCCTTTTTTAATCAGCCTTTTCAATGATCTTGTATAAAAACTGAAATTGCCTTTGAAAATTGCTGAACTGTGGGAGATCTGCATTGAGACCCCAATGAAACTCCTCCTTCAGCTGTGCAGAGTGGCACTTGTCCTCCCTGTGCCACCCTCACTACTCTGACTGTCTCCCTCTACACAACTAACTTATTTTCATTAGAGACCTTTTTGCCATGTTTTTACTGTGTAAATGACCAATTCATTGTGTATTTTCTTCTGCTTTGTGTTTTGGTGGTTTTTTTGGTTTTGTTTTTTTGGTTTTTTTTGTGTTTTTTTTTTAATTGGCACACATCCTACCATAGCTAACCCCAAGTTTTCATTCTTAAAAAAAAAAAAAAATCCCTATTTTCAAAATAATTTCACTAGATGTTTTTTGATCTCTTGTTTCAGTGTTTACCCTACCCTTCCAAATATCCTCCCAGTACCATGAAATTGTGTTCCTTTCATGGCAGGGGCAAAATGGCCTTATTGAGTATTACATCCTCGCGGACCCCAGCGTGAGCCCGTTCTTCCTGATAGAGGATGTCAGTGAGGGGAAGA
Source organism: Dryoscopus gambensis (assembly GCA_013389985.1). Lineage (NCBI taxonomy): Eukaryota > Metazoa > Chordata > Aves > Passeriformes > Malaconotidae > Dryoscopus > Dryoscopus gambensis. The sequence goes on from WEIT01006353.1 coordinate 1,118,791, forward strand.
TAATTACCACTGGAAACCTGTCTAGATCTGGAGAGATGCATTTAGCAGTGATGGCAAAGGACAAAGGTTCTCCTCCTTTAAATAGCACTGCTGTGGTTACTCTGGATGTGTTTGACAACCGGCCATTCGTTCCTCGCTTAAACAAAAGTGAGATCAGGTGAGGCTTTCATATCAAGTTATATAACTGGGATGTGTTCACCAGGTAGTGCAAAACATAGCAAAGTTGAAGGTCATTTTCGTATTTTTCCATGCAGAAGAAAGGACATCAGTTTTGGGGCTTTTTTAAGCAAAACATAGGAAATTCTGCTGTGCTGGGGGTTCTGTGAATGTGAATTAAGGCACTGCCTTTTATTTCTCTACTTTGCAGCTTTTATAAGCCAGACTCTTTGTCCCTTTCCTCTTGCACACTATAAAACATTCTTCCTTAGATTGTACTCAAGGATGACCCAAAATCTGGCTGGAAAACCAGGGTTTGCACTGCACTCTGAAAGTTGGGCAGATCAAGCAAACAGCTGAGGGTGGGGGCAAGATTTTCCACGGAGACCTCTCTTTTAAAGAGTTAAATTTCAAAGCCTGCCTGGGCAACATCTGTTGGCAAATTTAACATGATGACTTACCATTTATTTCCTGCATTAGCGTTTCTGTTTCGGAAAACACGGGAGTGGATTATTTAATTTATGATTTTGCCGTGGTTGAAACTTCAGGAAAACCTATTGATTACACTGTTGTATCTGGCAATGAAAGAGGTGAGTACTATCCCCCTAATGAGTTAAAACAGCCAGGAGAACATCCTAACCTGTCTTTTGCATGGCTGTGCATAAATGAAGACATGGAGAGCATGGATAATTTTTTTTTAAAAGAAAGGAGTACACAATTTCTTTCAGAGCTTTTCAGCACTGACACTGCTGATCTGTGGCTCTAGAAAGGGTGGTAACTTGCTGAGAAATGGGTTCCTTTAGTCTTAAGCTAGGATAATTTAGAGACTGGGAGAGCCAAAATAGAAGGTGTTGTAAACAAGCAGCTTCCTCCCTGCCAGTCACTTATAGTCCATCATTTCCTTGCACATATGTTAAGGCACTGTTATGAATGGATGATGTGGGTTTAAATAAGTCCCTGCCTTTTGCCCAGGCCTCTGGCAGCAGGCAGTCACGTTATGGAGGTGGCCAGCACCCCACGACCCACTTTCATTTGCAAGTTCTTTAATAATGGCTGGTTCAGTCTATTATAGAATGAATTATTTATTAATAGACACAAAACAACAGACATGAGACTTAAAACAGACTATTACTTCACAGGAGAGAAGGGTGATATGCCCTGCCACAGGCATCTGCCCTCCTGCAGCTCTTGTGGCTGTTCCCAAGCTCCACTTGGCCCACAACAAAGGAAGTATGTAGAAACTGAGAGAAAACTTGGAAATACATAAAAAAATGGAGTTGTGCGAGAAGAAGCTGCAATTCTCCTTATCTGTGAAATAATGTGAAACCATTTTTCATGTATACTGTTCCTTTACATGTTTAAGAGCTGTTTGGTGTGGGGTAGGAACCCAGCTGTGATGCCTTTGCTGCTTGGCCAGTGGAAGTGTTGAATTCCACATTGGTGAGAGCAGGATCCATGGAAACATCCCAAGAGCAGCTAAGACATGAGAGGTAGGAGGGGTACAAGTGAAATGACAGCTGCAACAGCAAAAGTGCATGTTTTTCCTTTCAGGTCACTTTAGACTGGATCCTAAAAGTGGTAAGCTGAGAACAGCAGTTAATTTGGACTATGAGGAAGTTTCTCAGTATGTGATTTTAATTCAAGCCAACAAAGAAGTCTCCTCTGCTGCAGAAGTCGAGCGTTCAGGTAACCTTTTGCTTTGAAGGACATTCACATGGCCACATGTTCTGTACTTGCAACCCACATAGGAGTTGTGATTCTCTTTAACTTGTGAAGTTTGACGTGAAAGGTGACAAGCTGACGGTCAAGGTTGTTCACTGGTGTTTTTTCCAGGCCTGTTTGCTGAGAACGTGGCCATGCTGACGATCTCCGTGCAGGATGTGAACGAAGAGCCCGTGTTTTCCAGCAGCTCCTACTCCGCCCGCATCCCCAACTCGGTGCCCTACAAATATCCTGTCATTACAGTCCAGGTAGAGTATTTCCTGTGCTCCTCACGAGGACAGAAATCCTGTTAAAGGTCTGGGTTTCTTTCACTGGATTAAAGGAGCTCTTAAATCAGCTCTTGAGAGCTGAGTTTACGGGTTGAAGAGCAACGTGCAGCCCAAAAGCCACAAGCTGAGTGTCACAAATCACCTTTTTTAAACCCAGGCCACAGATCCAGATTCAGGAGACAATGGACTTCTGCTGTACAGCTTAGTAGGAGGTCAAACCAATGAATTCGACATCAATGAAAACACAGGGCAGATTTTTACAGTTTCTGTAGCAGGAAAGGCTGGAACATTTAATCTGCAAGTCCAAGCTGCAGACCACGGCACAAGAAGACTCACAGCCCGGACAACAGTCAGTGTAAGGAAGATTTTTATGTATAATCCTGATTTATTTCCATGTCAAAATTGTAAACGAGAAGGGCTAAGTTTGGTAATGCCAAAACCAAAAAATTACTTAACACTGTCGATAGGGCTGTCAGATAGATGAATGTTTACATACTAGAATTAAGATGCTGCCATTTTCATTGACACATAAAAATATTTTGGCACAAAACCTGGTTTTTGGAGGACAGTTATTTTATATCAGAGGTTTTTTGTTACTGATTAGTGGTTATTTTGTTTAGTTGTTATTGTTTAGTGTTATTTTGTTTTGTTATAGTTTGTTTGAGGTTTTTTTATCAATCTATGAGAGGTACAAATGCTTTAGAAAATCTTACATGTGATTCTTTATTAGGTAACTGTTGATTCCAGTTCCAGCAGCAACATTGTGATGCTGGTGCTTAATCAGAAGATCAATGTGGTGGAAAGAAACAGGGCTGAAATACAAAGGTATTTTTGAAGCCATGAAGCTTATTCTGGTATAATATCTAATGATAAATTTAGAGTCCTTTTGGGATAGGGGTCTGACAGCCTGCAGGGAACTGATACAGCCAGTGCTCAGGAAAAGCCAGGCCTTCGGTCTGCCGTTGCTCAGAATAGTTTGAGGGAATTCACAGGAAACCACTAATTTTTGCCTCGTAAGTTTTTGGCCTGAAGCTGACAAATCCTGAAGAGGTCATATTGGACTAGACAATTTCAAGAGGTCTCTTCCCACCTCAATGTTTGTGTCATTTTTAAGTGCCTAGGATAAGGGTTTTCATGGATAGCAAGATAAAAATGTGAAGACACAGGACAGACACCACAAACCAAGGCCACCATTGCTACAGGTGAAAATCCCCCCTCAGGGCCCAGCAGCAGAGCTTGTCCACGCCATCCCAGCCCTGCAGGAACAGGGGATTAGCCAGTGATGTGTGATGGCCACCCTACCATAAAAACCATAATTGGGCCTTTTTGGCATGTTAGCCACGATGGAAGACCTCTTGTTTGGCTATACATAAACATCCATTTACATTGGAAAGATGGAGGCCTCTGCTTAGGAAGGGAAATCACTCTGAAGGTGGGAAAAAAGGAGTTTGTGATGTTGCTGCTATTATGGCACCAGCTTCTTGTTGGTAAAAATTAAATGGAAAACTTTCTTGGAGGCAGCTGGTGCTGATTGCTACCAGAATGATGGATTCACTGGCCCACTGGTCCAATCTAGCATGAAAATCTCTGGAAGGAGAGGAGAAAACAATAAGGATTATAAAACTAAATTCCCCTCCTCCCCACCTTTACTGTTTATAGTAATCTATAGATATTGTTTTCCTCTGCCACTCAATCACCCAACAGTTTTGTTGCTATTAATAAATAGCTTATTTCCTTTGCTGATGATAATCCTGCATTTTTACATGCTTAGGTTAAAATACCTGCCAAGGTATTTTTATTAGTATCAATTAATATCTGCCAAATATCTTACTTCATTTAACTTCCAGAGTAAAAGAATCAGTCATTGCCTAGTTAATTAAAAATGTTTTCTTCATATGATGTCAGGGTCCTGGAAGATAAACTTGGATGGAATGTATACATTGTTGATGTTTATTCCAAGGAGACTGAAAGAAAAGCAAGGAGCAGCCCTGATGAAACCCAAGTAAAAATCATGGCTTTTGATGAGGCCCACCAGGAAGTACCTGCAGCAGATGTAAAAAGGTCTGTATGGCACAGTCTGCCTTCTGGGTGGCAGGGCTTATGCAGACAGGATTTTTTAGAATTCAGAAAGCTTTTTCAGTATTTACTGAAAGTTAATTTTCAGAGATTGCCAAAAACATGAATAAGGCTGTTGCATTGTGCAAATTAGATTTAAAAGTCAGTTTAAGAAAAAAAAAAAAAAACTGAAGCAGAAAGAATGAAAATATATATTGACTTCAGAGTGGCAGAATGTTGATTAAAAACTCACACTTAAGGTGTATTTTACATTTCTTTGGTAACATGGCAGTGATGTGGATCTGCTTCAACTGATGCCTTGAGTGGCTCCCTAGAAACACAGACTAGACAGGAATAAGGGAATAGAGGTAGGTATTTATTTCAAAGGCCTTCAAAGGTCCACTCTGGGGAGCCAAAGGCTACATCCAAAAGTGGAGCCCAAGGTGGACGAGTCACGAGTTGTTCCCACTTTTATAGGTTTGGATCATTTGCATATCAGCATAAAGTCACCAATTAAAACTTAAGCTAATGATGTAATTCCTTCAATTTCTCCACCTCTCCAGGGGCCCTAGAGGTGTACCTCTCCAGGTACACCTTTTGGGCCTAGGACAGTCTGAGTGTCCTTGAATAACAAGCTCGGAGAGGTTTTGTTATGTTTATGTGGCAGAAGAGAACAGCGGCCACCGGGCTACAAGAAACTTCAGAGTTACACACTAGGCAGTATAGGATTTGAAAAATATAAAAAGTTAAAACCTAAGGCATCACAACCGCCTGAGCTTTGCAGCATTTTAGGTCACAAGCACCAAGGCTGGTTGCTGGAAAACAGAGCTGTTCCTGAATGAAAGACATGACAAGTCTGAATCCTCAGAAAAGGTCTTGGCAGACCAGGGAAGGATATTCTGTATTTTCTTCACTACTCCTCCAGCCAAAACGAAGGTCTGGTAAATCATGCACATTTTACCCTTCTATCCTCAGAAAACTGAGGGAGAAGAAGGGTGACATTGAGGTGGAACTGGAGAAGGTGTTTTCAGCACCTGTCAGTGCTGCCATCGGGGAGGCTCCTGGAGCCCCGGCATCCCCAGACCTCGTGGCCGCCATCGTGCTCGGGGTCCTGCTTGCCGTCACCTTCGTCGCCTTCCTGGCCTACATCCTGCTGGATCTGAGAAGGAAAAGGTACAGAGGGTTTGCCTTAACAATATCACTGAGATTTACAGCTGACTGGTTTAATTAAATGTCAACTCGAAAAATATTTATCTGAGAAATTACTGGTATGTGCACGGAGCATTGCCCAAGCTTTGCTATGCTGGACGCACCACACACAAGTGAAAGTTGTTTCTTCTCGTGTTTGTCACACAGCAAAAGCAGAAATAAACACTTTTAAAACAGAGAAATGTGGACAGCAGAAATTTTAACTGTGAAGGGGGGCACATGAGTCTCTTCCAACCCCATGAATGATGAAATCAAGGCAGGTTTTGCTGCTTAACTTCAGTGGCAGCAGGGCCACATGGTAGAGGAAAACAAATAATTTGCAGAAGGGAAGCAAACATTTACACTGCTACCACTATGGAAAAATAGGAAATACTCCAAACTAATCCCCAGAATAATACTGAAAATAAATGTTGTGTATTGAACTTGTAACACAAATACTTCATCTTCTGCTTCTAAAACACTGTAAAGCCAATCTTCAAAAAATTAATTCTTTTAATATATTATGATTATTATTTTAATGTTTTATTTTCAGAAAGTATGAGAAACAGGATTTGGTTAAGAAAGTCGAAATTATGGAGGGCATTGATAACCCATGGGCAGTTGACAAAAATGCAAGTCTGAAAAGCTTAGAGAAACCAGAGCACATGAATAATGGGTAAGTAGACTGCTGCTATCACAAATTTATAGAAAATTGCATATAAAAGATGTGGTTCTAGCTTCTTCTGGTACCATAGAATTTTCCTTGGACCTTTCACTGGGCTATAGGTCCATTTTTAAGGACCCTTAAAACTGTAAGTTAAAAATCTGTACATTGAAGGAAGTTAGTGCCCTTTAATCTTGTATCAAAGGCAAATTCCTACTTGCTCTTTAGCAAATTGTTAATCCTAATGCAGAGAAGAACCTTTAGGATACAAGAAGCTACTTTAACATTCCCCTGGGTAAAATCCCACTAATTTTGAGAGCAGTGTACATGTTGCTTTTGGTTGTAGAGAGGCTGAATTTTTGTCTCAGCTCAAGGTGCTGTGAATTCTCTTAACTCTCTCAGGAGAATTGAGATGATGTCATTTGACAACCTGGAAGGCACCAGAGGAGATGATGCTGAAAAAGATGAAATTCAGGCCCCTGAAACAGACAATTACCTGGAGTCAGTGCTGCTGGATTACAAGAGTGAAAGTGAGCAAAATGGAGCACTTGAAAAAGCTGCTGAAAGCAGAAATGCGGAGGCCCAGCCCACTGTGGGACTCACAACAAAACAGGTAATGAGCTTTTTGATCGCAAAGCATGCAGTGAAAGGTATTTTATTGTTATTCATCAAATGCCTGAAGGAATTATCAAAAAAGTAAATCTGATGGAACAACAACAACAACAAAATCTTGTGAAGTAATCCCTGGAAGTGTTCAAGGCCAGGCTGGACAGGGCTTGGAGTAACCTGGTCTAGTGCAAGGTGCCCGGGCCAATGGCAGGGGGGGTTGGAGCTGGACAACCTCTTAAGGTCCCTTCCACCCCAAACCATTCTATGATTCTATAAAAATAAATCTTAGAGGAGGGGCTGTTTGTCCCTGCCTAGAAGAAGAAGGAGGGAGGACTTTGATCCAGAAGTGATGACTCTCTTCTGTCTTTATGGAATGTGTACAGTAAAGGGATCTCAGGTGCTGCTCCTAAAACTTAGGACCTTAAAAACAATGCTTTCTTTGCTAGCTCTGGAAACAGAACATGTATGTACACATAAAAGTTACACAATTTTATGCTATCCACTGCTGAGAATTTGTCCATGCTCAACCATTTGTAGCTTTCCGCCTCACCGGCGTTACGCTTTTTTGCAGGATTCCTTTCTGACAGACACAAACCAGAAGCCAGCTCTTGCCTTAACACGTCACCCCACATTGCCTGCCCCTGAGAAAGAACTGAAAGGAGTAAAATTTTCAGAGGTGGCAGTGATTTTGGACACAGAGCCTGAAGATTATGAGCCTGAAGATGATGATTCTGAAGATAACGAGTCTGGTGATGATAAATCTCTCTGATAAGAACACTCGATGAAGAAAATTTTTAGGGAAACCACAATGAGACTCATTGGAACAGCTCAAAATTAAATGAGCACTAAGAATATGGGAGTGTTACCCAGATTTTAATTCTGCTGCTGTTGTAAGCATGGATGAGAACAAGCAACCTGCGGGAAGGGCTGCAGTGCTGTACTGGAGGGTTGCTTCCCCAGCAGCAGCGCTGCCTCAGAGCGTATTTAATTTCTTTTGGCACGTGTCAAATGGGCGAGACAATAAACCCGATTCCAGAGGCGTTGCCTTGTCATTGCTTCAGATGGAGTAATTTTGGGACATCAATTATTCTGTTCTTTTGCGCAGAAGTGTCCGCCGCAGTGTTTGAAAACGACAGTCTGTTTTCTAATTTTCCTGTTTTCCTTTTTTTCCCCCCTTCTCTCCTCTTTTCCAGCCAGGCGGTGCCTTCCCCCGGAGCCGGGAGCAGCCCCGCGGAGCGGCTTTTCCTGGGCGGAGGAGCGGCCGGTGAGACCCGGGGCGCTGCGGGGGCTCGGGGCGCTGCGGCCCCGCTCCCTCCGCCC
>WEIT01006353.1:1127181-1139728 GCA_013389985.1 Dryoscopus gambensis
GGCCGCGGCAGCGTGTCCCGGGGCCCGGCGCGGCCCCGCCGGGGAGGTGGCATTGGCACGGGTGCCGTGGGGTCTGTGCCGGTCCCTGCTGCCGTCGGGAGCCGTCTCTGTGCGGAGGAACCTGTCCCCTCCGGGCTGGGAGAACGCGAATGGCTCGGTGAACTGCAGTGACTCAGAGTCGTGGGGAGACTGCGGGAGCCACGTGGGCCTGGACTGGATAAATGCGTATTCTTAAATAACCTTGAAACCCGAGCTTGGCTCTTTCCCCTTCAGCCAGGCTTTTCCCACCACATATTCCTTAGCGCTGCGCTCCCGGTGTATCAGCGCGGGGTTACTCGCTTGGCTGTGCGAGAAGGGAATGCCCGCATTGTGGCGGTGCTGACAGCACAGTGCCGCGGCTGCTTTAGTTCCGCTGTGCCCAAATTACGGCTCCGAGTTACAGCGGTGGGCTCCTGCCTGTGGAGAGCAGGCGAACCTAGGAAGCGTCAGATTACAGCTGTTTGCAAACACTTAACAGCAGTTTTCATTGAGGATTACGAATTACATGAGGATAAAGCTCTTTAGTGGGAAATAAAAATAATTGTTCATTATTTGGGATGTGCCCGTGCATTTTTTCGGTGCCATATCCGTTTGCAATCCCAGCTCTTGGAGTTGTCCTCTGTGCTTGTCCCATGGCAAGCTCTTTGTTTGCAGTTCGACTTTTGGTGATACCAAGGAATTCTTTCCATTTATGAGATGCCTAAAACGTGACAGCAAGTTGTGGCCAGTGTCTTGCACTGGAGTAAGACTCAGGAGCAGCTGATGGAATGTCCCTGGATATTGTAGTGCCAAGTGACGGGCTGTGCTTCCCCAAACACTGTCCTTATTTCTCAGCCCTCGGGTGTGGAGGTTTGCCTCACTGGAGTATTTCTGAGACCAGATGTGGAATTGAAGTCTGCACCCACAATAAGAGGGGACTTAAAACTAAGTACTGTTGTTTGTTTTAGATAGTTTAAAATGTTCCAAGTGTGTTACAAACTAAGAACATACTTAGAGTTGTGATGTAAATGTTAACAGAGAGCAAGGCAAGTATTATACTCTTGTGCAGTTGAAATTAGTGTAGATAAAATAATTGTAATCAGCTTTTTGACTTCTTTAAGTTCAGCTAAAATCACCTTAAGCTTTAAACACACGTTGGTTTGGCTTTGTGTGGCTTATTTCAGTATAAAATTAGAAGCAGGCAGACAGTATTTTGTTTGTATTCCTGTGTAAGATCTTTCTAAACTGTTTCTCTCCAAGGTCTTCATGCTGGTCAGTGTTTAGAGACAGCTCTGCCTTGTGCTGGCTGCTTTGCTACACTGAGTGAATCGTGGCTTTGAGAGTTTAATTCTAAAGGAGTTGGCTACTACACAGGAAATTCTAAAAAAACCCCAGAGGCTGATGATTTTTTTTTTGTGATAGCCATCGTGTTGTGTGTTTTGAGAGCTCTAAATTAGAAGTGAAAGTTCAGACTGAACTGCTAAAAACCGTAATTGCTGTCATTAGTTTGACAGGTCTTCAAGGATAACTAGGGCTTCAAGCTATGATTAAAATGTGGCTATGTAAGGACAAATGATAAAAATCCTGAGATTTGCAGCTGGTTTGGAAAGTCCAGTGTTGGAAAACCATTGTGCTTAGGAATTTAGATAAGAGAGAAACAAGAAAGTGAGGAACTGAGGGTACTTAATGGCACTAAAATTGAGCAAAATGGCTGCTCTATCATTTGTTAGAAGATGTAATGAGGATTTTAATGGCTTATTCCACATCGTGATGGAAACTTTGTGAAAACATGTTTGTCCTTTTAAAGCAGGTATTTCAACAGTGTGTTATAGGTGGGTCTTTCTGAGATGCGTGTGCTTCACACCAGACTGGCAGGAAACCAAAAATCATTTATTCTCAGGTCTGCTACTGAATTCCAGGGAAATTCCAAGACATAATTTGACTGTTTGATAAAAAGGTAGTAAAGCTTTGTTTACATTACAGTGGTACTGAAAACGCAGCGCTGCACCTGTGTCACGTTAACCACCAGCTCTGTTTGTTCACTGGTTGGACTTTGCTGCCCAGTGCAGACACTGTCACTGTTCTTTGTGAAACCCTGTTTTAAGAGTTGTGAAAATTGCTAATGGGGTTAGCTGAAGTCAGTTTGTGTTCTGCTCCCCAAAACTCCTTCCTGCATGCCTGCACTTCCTTTCTGTGGAGAGCAGCCAAAAATAAGATTGGCTTTATTGCAAAGACCACGTTGTGTGGTTTTCCTGTACTGATCCTGGTGCTGGGAGGGAGCAGGGGAGAGCACACTGAGGTGGCTTTGTGGGCCCAGGAGTGTTTCAAGGATGGCATTAGCCAGTTCCCACGGCTTTATTGAGTGACAGGTTCTCCTGGGAGACTCCGAGGTGTAGGTCAGCTGTCCCTGTGTGGATGTGGTGGCGTAGTTGTGGATTAACAGACTTTGCACCTTGTGCAATCCCTCGTTGCCTCAGACCCAAGTGGGGAGCGATCTTTGCACTTCGTGTTACCAACAGCCCTTCAGCTTCTCCTTGCCAGGAAACGCCTGGGCATTGCTTGAGTCCCTCACTGGGATCTAGACCAGTTGGGTTCTGTTGGTACCCCATGCTCGGATGGGCATTCAGAGAAGTAATTAAATAATGAGAGTGATGTTGAGGAGCAGTGGGATCCCCAGAAATACTGCATCTGCCTTCATAATTCCCCTTCTGCAGTCGTGCTCAGCCCTGGCCTGTTGGAATTTGAGAGTTCTGCTGATGAAGCATCTTGTTGGATTTTTTGTGTTCTGACACTGAGCTGACAGACCTGCCTGTTTCTGTTGTTGCTTTCTGAAGAGATTTTATCGTGATCTAATTAGTGAGTTAATTTAAATAACAAAACGCTTTTGCAAGGCGAAGGGAGAGAGTCTTCAGTGTAATGAAAAAAGCGCCTCAGACCTTAAATTCAATTTTTGCAGTGGAGATGTGAGGCAGAGCAGCACAGGGGCAGCTCAGTGGGGTGGGCCCTGGCCCCAAAGGATACAGAAATGGAGCATAATTCCTGTCCTTGCTGAGTCTTTCTGCAGTGTACAGTGATTGTAAAGAGGTTAAAAGTAATACCAAGTGCTTTAAATGTGCATGTGAATTTCCCGTTTTAAAAAATGTCAATTGTATGTGTCTCTGTTACACACATGTACGTTTCCTGGTATCATGCCTGCATGTTGGGAGCTTTCACACAACAAAGAGGCCGTGGTCGGCATTGCAGGGAGCTTCCAGAGCAGACACATTTGGGGAGAAGGAGCTGATTTCCCCTGCTGCCAGCCCGTAGATGCACGTTCAGTGTTGATGACAGGCTGTAAAGGGTGGCAGAGCAGGTGCCAGCTGCAGGGGAGAGCAGTGCAGGGAGCAGGCGGGGCCCTGTCCCTCCCTCGGTGCACCTGCGTAGGGAACCCAGCTCCCAGGAGAGCCTCGGGCTGCTGTTCAGCTCCTTAAATCAGCCTTGAGGCAACTCCCTCAGGTAACACCTCTGTACAACTGAGTGTAAAACTCTTGCTGTGGGGGAAAGAGTTTTTAATGATGCATTTAAGAATTCGTTATGTTAATACAGGTACAGTGAAAGAGTCGGGTGAGAAACATAAGGGATCTGTTGAAATTCCTAACCTGTCAGAAGAAAATGAGGTAGATGATACAGAGGTAGGTGTGCAACACTGGTATGGCTGTATAGGTCCACAATTCTTAAATAAAGTATTAATCAACCTATAGGCATCACGTTTTGATATATCCTGTTATTAAATGGGATAATTACATGTGGATAGTTCATGTCATGCTTTTGTTTATTATACTTGGAATAATGCCTTGTTCTGTTCTCAAATTTACCAATGAGGAATGTGCACACTGCTTTGCTAATTACTGATTGTGACGATATTTTAACTGCAAATTTGAGAAGAACTCTGCTTTGTAGTCTTAAAAAACCCCCAAACCAACCCAGCAAACCCCCCCCAGCCCTAAGACCTTAAGGAATCTGTGTTGGTTGGGTAGTGGTTGATACGGGGCTTCCAGAGATCCTTCAGCCTCTGCTGAGAAGCAGCTCTTGGCTATATTTGATGAACTAGACTGAGTGGAGAGACTACATTTATTTATGTCTTAAGAGGACTTATTTTTAGCAAAGGTTGGCTAACCCAAGATCATGAATTTGAAATTGCAGCTGTCCTCTGAGCATAGTAAACAAAGCCCAAATGCTTTCCTTTGTTGCCAGAACCCAAAAGGCTCACGGCTGGGATCTCTTAGCTGCTGTTATTTTTCTGTTTCTAGATAAATGTTAGCAAGAAGAAAGGGGAAGGTGATGTTCTGAAGGACCTGATGAGAACTGAAGGTACCACCAAGGTCAGAGAGGCCCTGAGGGACTACCTGACAGCACTTAAAACAGGTAAATGAACCCGGGTGAATTAGTGAGCACCGTGGGAGTGTTCCTGTGCAGGCGCCTCTCCTGAACAGCTGGGTCAGATTCTGACAAATCCCTGCGTTTGCACCGGTTTTATTGTTAAGTGTCACCAGCTGAGATGAAATAAGAGAGTCCTGACACTCGGGATCTTTCTTGCTCTCAAAGTGTCCAGAAGGTCGTGCAGTGCCTGAGGCTGTGCTGGGTCACACAGGCCCTGCCGGGGCTCAGCTTGGCCTTACAGGATTGGCCAATATTCGGATTTCTTTTGTTACCTGTTTTTAAAAAACTGCCTTCCGTGCCTGAACTGCTGCCTTATTTTTGTGTCCCTTTGTTTTAGTTATTAATTAAATCAGTTATTTCCTGGAATTTCTGAAATGCTGTCTTTATTTCTGTTTTTTCACTCTACAAATACATTCTCTGCTCATCCTTAAGCCTGCCATTATCATTTGAGAATCTAAGGTTTTATTATCCCAAACTATTACTAAATTTATACATTTTCACTTGTTCTTCTAAACCAGAGGTGAACTAAATTTAAATTTTCCTTTCTATTTTTTGAACTGTGGTATTTTTGTGAATTACAGCTAGTAAAGTGTGCTCAAAAAACTCTCAACCATCATTCATATTTTCTAGGCAGGTGTTTGCTCTCAACTGATTTTAATTGTTGTTGCTTTCACTCCTGTGAAACTGCCCCTTTAAAATGAGAAAGGATGTGTGCGTGTGGGTGTATGTATAAAATTTGGACTTGATGCATTTACTGATTGTTGTAATCAAATTGTTACCAGGTGCATCTCTGTGATTGTGAACTGCTTTGTTAAATTATTACCTCTTCTTTTTGTCAAAGGCTGTGTAATCTTCCCAAGTGGGATCCAGCAATTTTTGGCTTGAGAAATGACTGTCTGTGATTTTTAGGGCATCCAAAGATTCTTTAACACTGCAAACTCAAAGGGAAGCAGCCTCTGACTGTATTTAGTTTCACTCCAGTCTTCTGCCAGACTCAGAAGAATGTCTTTGGCTATTATTGCTCTTTGATCTGAACATCTGCTGTGCTGCCAGAAGTCTGTGCAGATGTTACTGATTTGGGGTCAGGTAACTTGGAAAAGCCTTTTTCAGGGAAATTGCTGTTAGGTCTGTTCCTGATGGAAACATAAGGGGAAACTGGATGGAGTTTTATGTCCTGCAGAGTTGTACCCATTCCCCAGGGTTTTGGTGATCTTCAGAGTGTATGTGAATGTCAGGGGGGTTGAACAGCTCAGTTTCACACTCAGAAGTGCTTTTTTCTTCATTGCAGAGTTCACCTTGGGAATGATTCTGCCAACAAAAGCTCCTGTTGGGCAGGAACTGGCCACGGAGCGGAAACCAAGTGGGAGCACAGTGCAGGTATGTTGGCTTCAGGTTTTTCCACTGAATTTAATGACTCCTGATTAATAATACTGCTGAGTTAATACAGAAATACACTGTGGAATTACCATGTGTCCACACTCTGTCTTTGAGAAGGTGCACGTGACAGCAGTCCTGCCCTGCAGCACTTTTAAGTGTTAAGATATCACACTCATTCCTGTGAATATTTTTTTGCTTTGCAGGACTCTGTTACACCACAGTCTCTGGATATTGTTGGAGTCAAAATTCCAACAGTGAGGATACAGATGAGGGAAGTCTTCAAGTCTCCAGCTGAAGAACTTTACAGCATCTTCACAAAGAAGGAAGTAAGTGATACTTTCAGGAGGCATTTTAATTCAATGTGGATGTTGATGCAGCTAAAGTTTTGTGTAAGTAATAAACATGTCACAGTCACAGTGTCAAGTACAAATCCCATTTGATAAGGGTTTATTAGGTTGCCTTAGACCTGGTTTTGCCAATTGTTACCTTAACAAAGCCAAGTACTCAGAGGGAAGCTGCATCTTTATGTGGTTTGGGTGTGGATTCCTTGTGCTGTCCTTAACCAAAAGCATTGCTGTTTGATGCTGGTGTCGCTCAGGAGCCTGAAGGGCTCAGTAATGGCACTGCTGTTACCCACAGCTTGCAGGTTAATTAGGTTAATTACTGGAGGTGATGGTGCTTACAGGGTATGAAATACACAATCACTCATTTTGGGTTTGTGTCCTTCAAAAGAGCCTGGGCTGGTGTTTGGAGAACTTTAAATTGCAATCGCAGGGCTACCTCTGGGAAACAAGAAATGGCTCTTGGCAGCTTTTCTGCACCTTCCTAAAGCTGCTGCTCCACTTCCCTCCTGTCCCAGTCTGGGAACAGCCAGTTGTGTCTGTGCCTGTGCACGTGCTGGGGGCAGAGTCTGTGCTGTATTTACCAGTGCAAGCTTCTCAGCGTTTGCAGTCTCACTGTGGCACCTCACTGGCCCCTGCCACCAGCCCAGCAATGCTGTGTAAAATCCAGAGCCTGCTGAGTGTTTCCAGGTGTATCAGAGTTCAGTTAATTCCTTCAGCTCCCGTCCCTTGTCTCCCAGCATGGTGCATTTTGTGCTGTGTTCTTGTTTTGCTAGTTGGTACAGAAGTTCTCCAAGTGCCCAGCTGTGATTGAAGCAGAGAAAGGAGGCAAACTGCAGATGTTTGAGGGTGGTGTCAGCGGTGAATACACAGAACTGGTAAAAAGCTCCTCTCTACTTGAAAAATGGGGAAGGGGGCAGGGGGTGGTGGCTCCGTCTCTGAGCTAAAAAGCAGCATAAGCTGTGAATTTCAGCTTCTCTAGTGTGTATTTCAGTTCCTCTGTTTCAAAACCAAACAGTTGCTCTTTTCTTGTGTGGTTTTTCTGTCCCGTCAACAGAGCAGGGGCTGACCCCACGTAAGGACCTGCGTGGGGAGGAGAAAACCCAGCACAATGCTTTGTAACTAAGAGGGAGGGAGAAGGCAGGTTTAAGGGTTATCTCCCCAGTCTGTATCCCTTTTTAACTGGGCAAGTGAGCTCTGTTCTATTCAGGGCAAATGTTACCCTGTCCCAACTGAACGCTGGTGCAAATAGAAGGGAAAACCTGATAATTAGAGCTCAGCTGCATTTTTGAAATGTCCTAAAAACCATTTTCATCTGCAGGAGTGCCCGACTTGTGTATTGGGCCAGGCTGGGTTGTGTAACACAATCACTCGGCCACACTTTAAAATTTCAGTGGGGAAAACTGGGCTTGCCCTTGTTTCAAAGTCTGCAAGAAAATCAGTGTTTTGTGTGCAGTAACCAATGAGCCCTGACCCTTTCCCACAGCAAAAACAGAACAGTGGAATGCAGCACGCTGAGACCTCCATGAAAAGAGTTTATTTCCAAAACAAACCCCAATCTTGGTCTTGTTTACATGCATGTGTCCAATATTCCATAAAATAATGCTCCTCTCCCTGTATTTCAGGGAGAAGTGGAACGGGAATTCTCTCCCGTGCTAACGAGGAGAACCTTCTTATCTTCCACAGGTCCCAGGCCAAAGAATTGTCCTGAAGTGGCGGTGTAGGAGCTGGCCTGACGGTGAGTTTTTCCATGGATCTCTGAGATTGGAGGGCTCCTTTGCAGGGAGAAGGACCAAAGGTGGCAGGGACCAGCCTTGGCTGGATGCTCCCTTGGTCCAGGTCCTTTGGAGAACAGCCCAGCCCAGAGAGCTGTGAAAAGAGGCTGTGCTCAGGTAGAGCAGGGAGGGAATCAGCAACAACAACAACAGTCATTCTTTAAGAAACACTTCACTGAAGGGTCCTGTTTTCCTCCCTCAGAACATTATGCAACAGTGGCCTTGAACTTCCAGGACCTGGCGGCTCAGTCAGAACTGGAGCTGGAATGCAAAGGAGTTCCCGTCTCCCATGAAGAGAGTACAAGACAATGTTGGAAGAAGCAATATTTTGAAGAAATACATATTTTACTGCAGCAATCTAAAGACAACATGGAATGATAACAGCACTGTAGTTTTGTTAGGGCATTACTTTTTATACTTTGTTAACATTTGGTTTTCTAAAAAAAAAAATATATAATTTATTTGTGGGAAGAATAAAGACCCACTTCTATGAGACTGTACATAGTTTAAGCACTATTTATGGGGTTTTAGGGAATGAGAGGCAAGTCAGACTGTGTATATAACCAGCTTTACTGGGGGCGATGAGCTCTGTTCTGCTTGCCTGCAACTTCAGAGGGTGACAGTGACTCAGCTGCAGTGAGTCCTGCCCTCAGAGGTAGCTGAGCTACACCAATCAATAGGAAGCATTTCCAATTCCTTAATACTCAGTGTATCAAGTGGCAAAATTGAATTGCTGTAGGAGATGGAGTTCCCAGCAGAGGTGAGCTGAAAGGGATTACAAAACTGCTTTCAAGAAAGGGCGGGTATCATTTACTGCCTCTTGGAATACTTGCTAGATGCTTTTAACTGCAGCCTCTTTTCAGCTGCAGTTTTAGGAAAGATAATTAACAATGTCCATGTAATTATTAGGTCTGCATGCACTGTACTCCCTTACCTGACCTCAGTGTGACATTTATTTAGGAAGAAACAAACAGTAATAGTGCTTGCTTTCTGCAGCTCTGTAAAACCTTCCACTGAAATGATTTACAGCCCTCTGCAATGCTGTACCTCAAAGAGAACAACTGTTAAGAGAATTTTGACAGGAACAAATTGTAATTCCTAATTAAACCATCTCGAGGTGAGCAAGGATAACTTAGTTCTCAAATGCTTTATAAATGAAGTGTACAAATGGAAGATGCAATCTGAAACAAACTGGCCACCATAGGGCAGGCTGCCTTTGGAAAAACATGCTTGGCTCAATAAAAATGTGACTTCACATCAAGCTGATTTTCTCCATAAACTGATACTGCCACACTAAATAGGTTTCTTAGAAGTCCTGTATATTTTATATTTACAGAATGCCAACACATGGCAACCTTACCACCAAAAAGCTTCCGTCAGGCAGGGGAGACAGAGGTGCTGCTCCCTGCTGCAGGCCAGGGTCTCCTGGCAAGTTTGCAGTCAGTTATTAAGAACCCTGGCGAGGCGAGGGGAGGTGTGTGGCAGTGAGCAGAACAAAGCCCCCCAGGGACAGGAGAGGCACAGAGCAGGTACTGGGTGTTGCACTGCTGCTGCTTCAGGTGCCCAGCTGGTGGGTGGGGAAGAGCCTCTTGAGTAATGCTGTATTTTAGGATCTGTTTCTGAATGCTCAAAATTTAGTTACCCTTTTCCCCCCCTCAATATTCAAGGAAGAAAACCCTGATGTTTTGAATACAAAAATGATTTAGGGTAATGGTTGACAAAGGGAAACTAAGGTTTAAGACAGTTCAGGCTCCGGCAGGTTTGTGGGTAGATGGTTGAAGAGATTTTGCAACGATTTAATACTTGAGAGTAGGTGGTTCTATGCAGTTCCAAGTTTCTTCAAACAGTGAAACTGCGGCCCCAGTGCTCTCTGGGAATTGTGCCTCACCCATTTTCCCTTGTGACTGAGATCCCCTTCTGTCTGTGGGTCACAAGCAGGTTTGCTCCTCTTAAATTTTCCTGTCTCCCTGCCCTCACTGGAATGGAGCACTGGTGTTAAAAAAAGACAGGACTTACTTGTGCTTCCAGCATTGCAGTCCCCGCTCCAGCTGTGGGGCTGCCAGAACCACTGGAAAATGAGGAGGAACAGCCCCATGGCCCTCCAAGATGGGTGCAAAAATTTCTCCGAGACCTCCTAATAAAAAGTCAAAAATATTAAATGATTAATTAGCTGAGAATAGCAAAGGGAAAAAGAATTCAACAAGAAAAATATGATTTGTAAGATTATGGCCAAAACTCTTTACAGACCTCAGCAGTGTGAGTGCCAGAGGAGAGGCTGACTGTGCATGGAGAAGGTCTTTAAAAGCTTGATTTTGAAGGAGTTTAGGAGTTTCATGGAAGGTGGCACTTCCAGGAGGAAATAAGTAATCATAAATGAGAAGTGGGGTAAAGCCTGGAAGAAAATCAAAGCTTTAGGAGACTGAGGAAGCCAGTGGAAGATTAAAGGGTTTAGGGTTAAAGGATTTTCAAAGGCGGGACAAGGAAATATTTTTGAAGGTGAAAAAATACAAACCAGGAAACTGATTTAGAAGTGAGAGGGGGAATAGAATGGAAGAAATAATGACTTAGAGAGCATGGAAAGTGAGGGAGACAGAGGACAAACACCCTCAAACAGGCTCTGGAAAAGCAAGACATGTTTGTGCAGGTACTGCTTGATTTTCAAGTTCAGAAAACACTACTGCAACAAAAAAAACCCTCTGTTAAAAATTGCAGGAATACTCCAGAGGGCAAATAGGAGGCAAGGTGAGGGAAGAGCAGTAAGAGTGATCATACTTCTGGTAATCCTGATGTGATTATTGGTGCAGTATTTGTGTATCCCATATGAAATAGTTATCAAGTACTGTTATAATAGTTGGTCTGCTTGAAAATGAGCTAAAAAAAAACCACCCCAAAGGCCAGAACGCCACAACTCTGGAGTGATCCCATCCTGCAGGAGAAGCTAAAGCCAGCAAAGGGCACCAGCTCAGACACTATCGCAACAATCAGCTGCACAGTTCTAAAAAGGGTAATTAATTAATGAAACTACTCACCCAACGGGTTCCAACAGCTGCTGCATCCCAGGTTTTGATCCACAGGCCAGTGTTTTCCCTGACAGATAAATTCTGATTGTAGAAGTTTTCACTAGAAGCTGTTGATGATTTCTCTGGAGTTACAATCTGAGGAAAGCTAATCAGGAAAGGTAATAGAATTATTCCCAAAGAGAACAAAACTATAATGATTTCATGTCTGAATAATGAGGAGACCACCTTAAGCACTTACCAGTGTTGGCAGTGTCTGTAAATGCAGGATAAAAATGCTAAATAAACAGGAATAGAAATTGTAAACTTGAAGCATTAATTCCTTACAGAAGGTTAAAACCAATGAGAGTAAATTCAAAGGCAGCAAGAGCATCACAGACTCAAGGAGCAGCAAGTGATGCAAAACTGCAGTGAATGGTAGATGGAATGAATTTGGAAGAAAAAAGACCAAGGTAGATGACAACAAGGGAAAAACAAATGAGCTGAGCAACTGGGAAATGAAGCTGAAAATGGAGTTTAATCAGATCTTAAAACCAGTAGCATTGACAGTCCAAAAGGTCACACAGGAAACTGGTATTACTCAGAAATAACAGGAGGAAATATGATTGGAGAGATGAGAAAGTCATTCAAGGGGTGCAGAAACTGTCAAAAAGTCAGGGAGCACAGCCAGATAGAGCAGAAGGAAAAAAGAAAGGAAGTCTGCAACTGGTGCAGGAGAAAAATGATGTAAGAGATGTTAAAACAAGGGAAAAGGGATGCCAAGTTGCACTGGCTTTTGACAGCACTTCATGTTCCAGCACCAACCACCAGTCCCTCTCCACTGTGGCTGGACGTGTGTGCACAGTAAACAAGCACCAAAATTTACATCAAATCTGAGCCTCTGACCATCATTTCTCTCTGCTGCTCTTTCACTTAGGAAGTTCTTAGCTGAGAAATCCAAAGACTGAAGCAACATATTATAAACAAATGAAAAGTCATCACAATCAGTTTAATGAAGTGCACAGAATAGCAATTGATCATGTCAATAAAAATAAAACAATTAATTTTACATCAAGTGTGCTTTATTTCCTCCACAGGTATTCTGTTAAATAAAGCACCATATATATACTGCCAGGCCACAGCTAAAGAGGATTCTTTACAGAATCAAATTTCTTGTGGTTGTTTAGTATACAAGTAAACTTAATTTTGATAATAAGAACCACAGCGATCTGAGGCAATCTGCCTCGATTATAAGGTACAAAACTGGCACAGAGGACACCATATTATACACAGTAAAAATGCCATAAGTTTAAATTACATCATACAGGGCCAGGAGGCCCTGTCTCCCAGACAGCCATATTAAATGAAAGCCACTACAGTGAACTCTTAATTACATAAAACATAGCCATTATCTGATTGCCCTTTAAGAAAGTGTACGGTAGATGCAAAATAAAATAAAATTTAAAAAAAAATTTTTTTTTGAGTTCTGCCTGACCAAGAATTAAGCATATAAATCTATCTTGCCATTCAAGCAGAGAGCACTGGACAAACTGAAGCACAAAACAGAAATAAGCAAAACTTATACAAACAGCATTTTTTGGGGGAAGAAGGATTTAAAAAA
>WEIT01006353.1:1139735-1204264 GCA_013389985.1 Dryoscopus gambensis
AAAAAAAAAAAAAAAAAAAAAAAAAAAGAGACTTAAAAGCAGACATGCTCCATCTAATGTCAAGAAGCAGCTTGGTTTCCTTTCCCGGATATCCGTGTGACCACGTGAATTGTAGACTCAATGGTCCTGCACAGGATGTCTAAAATGTCATGCTGCTGCATGTGACTAAAAAGTCCTCTGGAATGGCCACAACTGATTGATAAATTAGTTTCGGGGTCCTGGGATGGTAAGGCTTGGCCATCGCAGCTCCGCAAGTCTGCGAGGTCGGATAAAACCGCTGAAATCGACGTGGAAGGAAACTCCGAGTCCTCCTCGGCTCCCATGGAATCCTTGGAAGTCTGCAGCTCTTTGAACTCTTTGCATTCTTCAAATTTCCCGTTCCCCGGCTGCTCCTCCGCGTGCTGCGAGCGCGTGGCCAACATTATGTCTTCGGAAAACGAAGAGGGCACTTCCATCCTGTACTCCTTGACAGAACTGTTCTCGGGGGAGGGCGGGTCCTGCTCCGTGCCCGGGTCGATGATGGAGGAGTCCCTGGTCTCGTTGTCCGAGGTGCTGGTGGGGGTCAGCGCCTCGCGGGGCTCGGCTTTGATGTCGCCGATGTCCACGGTGTGCTCCTCGTCGCTGCTCACCCGCCGCCTCTTCACCGGGGTGGCTCCTTCATCGTCTGCAGGGACAGGGCAACGCACTCAGGGAACAGGCACTGCTCGCATTCCCACCCTCTCCCACATTCAACACAGCCCTTCAAGAAATACTTATTTCCTTGCAGAGAATTCATGCAATTCGTGAATTTTAGCCCCATAATAAAATGGTATTTTTGTGTGCTATTGGGAATTGGAGCCAAGGGATGGTGCCCACCCTGCAGGGATAAAATATTACATTCATTTGATACAAGTTTGTAAAGGGTTCATTAGAGTGACACCAAACCTTTAGTTTTTCTTTCTTTGGCTTCTTGCTCTTGTAATGAGTTCCTCTGTTGTTGACAAGCTCTACATTTGTTTAAAAGCTCTTGTAAAGTTGGAATCAGGGCCGAGTTGAGCTGTTTGGGAGTGTGCACTGAGAGCAGCAAGGCAAGTGCTCGGAGGTCCTGGAAACAGAGAAACAAACTTCAGCCTTACCTCGAACTGGTGTTTGATGAATCCTGCACACCGAGACTGCAATGAGGAGGTGCTGCTCATGTTCTGAACAGCCCTGAGATCCCATTCTAGAGCTGCTCGCACCACTCCAATTCCCCGCTCACCATCTGCTGACCTGACACAGCTCTGTCCTGGGGTGCCAAAACTGTGCGGGACACGAGCCCTTGCTGGGTCACAGCTCTCCTACCATTAACGCTCCTGCGCTCGCATTACTCTGCTCCCCACAGTCAGGTTAATATTGCCAGCTTCCCACGCCCTCCCCAGGAGCCCAGCTGAGGCACAGAGTGCCTGACACCGGGCACAGGGCACTGAAGGGTTTCTGTAGGAAATGAGCTGCCTCCTGAGCTGCTCGTGTTTGTTAGCAAAGACTCACCCCGTTTAATGTAGAGCTTGCTTTGGAAATTTCGACTCGCTGGTTGCTGAAGTCAGATTCTAGGCTTTGATACTGATTTATTAGATTTGTAATTAGAGTGTTGATTAAGTTGGCACAGTTTGCTTCAGAAAATACCTGCCCTTGCACCTGTGGAAACAAATTATTTTTTTAAAAGCCACAAAAATTTAGGACTCTGAAAACAGCATCGCAAAATGAAGCAGCATCAGCACCTGCGCTCCTTGGAATAATAATTATTGCGAAAAGACCACGTACCTTGAGAAGAAAATGGGTCAGAAAGGTGTAGACAATGTTGTTGTTCAGAAAGGTCCTTTCATCCATCAGAATACATTTGATATATTCTGCAAAAACTGGATCTTCACAGAGGAGCTTCACACAGTTCTTGGACATGGCAGACTGGCAAAGAGAGAGCAGATGGCAGAGTCAGCACTGCATGTGCACGCCAGGCCCACTGAGAAATAGTTCAGGTCTCTTGGGTGTCAGTAAATTGGACGAATCAGTTACTGCCAATTCTTCTTTCCCATTTTCCCGTGATGAAGTTCCTTCCCCAGGAAGGCCAGTTCATCCCCATCAGCATGTATGGGCAGGGACAGAACCTCCTGATCTGTGAGCCAACCACGGGGTCCTCTGCAATGATACCCAGACTTTGATGATATCTAATTTTTCCTTCGTTGTCCCAGTGTTTGGGCTACATAAAAATCTGGAATTTCAGAGGCAGGGTGAGGTGCTTTCTGCACACCCACCATCCCACCAGTGCTACTGGGGGGAGTTGCTGTGTTAAGCTTTTGTAGATAATTTACCAGATTTTTATATTTGAAATATAAAAGGTTTTCTCAGATGGCAGCAACATAGGCAGAGGTATTTTATTAAACACCACCCAGCAGTTAAAACTGTGGGTTCTTTGTTCCACATTCAGTGTGTTTTGCCTGTGTTTCCATTCTGTTGGTTCTAAAGCTGACTCTTACCTGAGTCTGGCAAAGCTCAGTCCAGAGTTTGGGGAAGAGCGCAAGGTGAAGTGGCAAACCTTCATAAGCAACCAGGACACCTGCAACGGCATGAGGGAAGAATTCAGTGTGGGAGAACTCAGAAAAGCAGAGCCAAGGTGCTGTGTCATTTTACAGGATCACTTTCCAAGCATTTTCTGTGGTCAGAAAGCTGTAGGGTCTGTCCAGTTTTTACAGTTCATTTAATAAAGACATTGGAAAAGTGTGGCAAACAAGTAGATGGGTGATTTAGGGGATAAAAGGACATTCTGTCATTGCTCTTTGAACAAGGTTACTGCTGTGACACTGAGATCTGTGCATACTGAGGAACTCACCCTCAGGTTTGTGTGGGAACACGAAAATGTAAATATTGCCAATTAATTACCATTGCTGAGATGCTGAGGATCCAGGATCTGATCCAAAGCCATTTAAACTGCCAACCACCTAAAAATAGCCTTAGTGAGTCCTGTATTAAACTCTAAATGTACAATAAGACTGAATTCTCAGTGGTTACCTCAGCCCCTTTGTGGACAGGCACAAAACATGCCAGTCATGTGGGTAAGGCTGCACTACCTTACACACAGATAACAATTTTGTGGATACAAATAATATCCAAACACAACAAGCTTCACAAGCTCTGCTTTTTTTAAAAAACTTTGAATATAACACTTAGTGGAGAAGGACTCAGAGCTATCACAGAAAAAAAAAATCCCTTGGCTGTTTCACCTTGATACTTACTCATTTTAACTAAAGTTTCAGTAAACTTTTCACAGTTGATTGCAACTCGACACAGGAGGTGGATGAACTGGTGGTAGGAGAAGAAATAGTCCAGCAGCATCCGGTCGTAAACATCGTCTTTGCCCTGAAGATTTAAGAGAGCCTCATTTAACCTACAAAGCCACAGGACAGCTCCCAGATTCCCTGAGCATCTCCCTTCCTGTCACTTGCCCTGCAATGTTTCATCCTGGACCACAGGGACACAGTGGGAACCTCCAGGTGCCTCCGCACCCAGCCCTTGGCAAGCACCAGGGTGTGATAGGAGGACGGATGGCAAATGCAATTCCCTGCCAGTAAAATCTTTTATCAGAGAGTTTTGAGCCAGCACCGAGGAGGTGCAAAGCTGTGCAAATACCACGGCTTGAAGAGGACAAGAAAAGAATGCAGTAACTTTATATCACATACAGACACCTAAATATATACACACTACTGCTTTTTAAATCATAACTTGTCAGTTGTGATCTGTAGAAATCAGAATTTTCTCGAGACTGAGCTTCAGAGTAGAATTTTCATGATACATATATGTCAGTATTTTAACATTTTGGATGTGTATAAGCTTAAAAAGCCATCAGAGAGCCAAGAGGAAACCTCTAAAACTCAAGCAAACAAATGCAACCTGATACAAAGCAACTGAATGAAAAACAAGCATGCAAAACCACAGGGCAGTGTGACTGTGGATGTGGTTCTAGAGGTTTAAAAATATTCTGCTTCCCACTGTATCAGGAATTCGATATAAAGGGTGAAATACTGTGTCATGTGACAACTTTTCAAGTCCAAATATTTACATTATGTAGTGTCACTTGTGGATGCGTGACGGGGAAACCCACTAGAGACAGTTTGTGGCTCTCTAACATCTTTCCAAACACTTGGATTACACAGTCGATTTGATGGTGCACAAAGAGACACAGCATCATTCTGAAAGCTTTAAAAAAGAAGGGTTACTTACCCTACAGTAACCGTGCTTCTTCGAAATGTGTTGCCCACACAGATTCCCATCTACGTGCACATAGGCCCCATGTGCAGGAGATTGGATTCTTTCTGAATAGCTGTGTCCACTGGGGCTGTGCCTGCACCCAGTGTGTCCTTGCGACCACTGTACCTGAGGGCACAAGGGGTATGGCGGCTTCAACCACCACTCAATTCCTTCACCCGTAAGAATCCCCTAGGACAGGACTCGGAATTAGCACAGCAGGAGGAGCACAGAATCTGTGTGGACAAAGCATCTTGAAGAACCACAGTTACCGGACAGCAAGTAACCAGTTCTCCTGCTTCAAATGATTGTCCATACATATTCCTTTTCGGGTGGGATTCACCTGACCTGACTTTAGCTATCTAAAATCTAGCCGCTGGTGTTCCCTGCACTCTGTGGAGAGGGAGTCGCCTCATCCACACCCAGGTGCCTGGGACAGGAAGGAGGGGAACTCTTTCTCTCCTTCTCAGGGTAATTATTTATGGCCATGAGCCCCAGGAAGAGCTGGATGCTGACCTTTTAGATAGGCAAAGTGACGTGAGCTGAATCCCACCGTTGCTGCAGCTGTAACAACGGGACGTGGCAAGTCACTACGGAGTAGCCCCACCAAAGCTGGCATCCCATCAGGAAGCCCACAGAAGGGAAAATGGGAAGTGAAAAGACTTAAAAAGCCCTCTATGACATTTCAGGCACTGGATTTTACCCAAACAAATAGGAGATTATGCCTTAGTCCCAGCTGAATGGACTCTAATGGAACCTGCGGGGTCTGCTTGGCTGGCTGGCAGTGAACCTTAACACAGTGTGAAACCCATCTGGACAGTCCCTGGGTGGTGCCTCAATTTCCTTTACAAATGCCACACACAGACTGGGGAATTACCAAAATGTGTGCTATGGGTTTTTTTCCTACCACAAGGTCCAAACCCTTATGGTGTCTAGAGTATGAAGCTGTGTATCACCAAGGGCAGGGAAATGGTGCTTCTGGAGTGCACATCTAGAATGGAGTATATGAGGACAACACATCTTGAAGAAGAATTATGCTTTGTTTACAAAGAAAAGGCAAATCCATTGAGCTACTGGATTCTTTGAATACTTTTATAAAAATGGGAAAACAACAGAGAAACAATTCTTTACAGGACCACGTGTTTACATACCTTGCTGGCTTCCACCATGGTGGGCAAGAGGCACATGTTGAGTTCGGGACGCGGAGGACGAATATTGCTTTTCCCCCCTATTAATTTCAAATTTTCACGACATGGAAAATAAGGTCCAAGAGACACTGTAGTGTAAGTTCGGATAAAATAGGGATATATTAAAAAGGTCAATATTTGACATCAGCAAGGAACGCGACAGAGTAATAATAGTGTAAGAGAACTTCAAAAGACAATCACTGAAATACCTACTTGGGATATTACTGTGGTGGTATGTACAATGATTGTGCTGTAGAAATGGAACCAGAGTATGTAGGAAATCATGAGGACTTAAAAGTACAAGCTCCTTGAGGACATCTACAAACAAAAAGTTGTTTTTGCTATTACAAATTGTTATTTCTTAACAGCAAACAGTTCAACTTAAGGCTCATGCATTTGCAAACTCTCTCTCGCATCCCTTTTGCCGCAGCTCCGCCGTGAGCAACACCTGAGTGACACCCCTGACTCCAGCCCGATTCCCTTCACCTCTGCCACTGGAGGGAGAGACCCTGCTCAGTGGTGCAGCACCCACCAGGGAGGGGCCAGCTTGGAGAATGAGAACCTCAGTAAAATTACCCTCTTTGCCTCTTCTTTAACAGAGCAGGTCTGACACCTGGAAAATGGCAACCAGCAGCAATCAGGAAGACAATGAGAAAATACTCAAAAGAGGGGGAATGCATACAAATCACACAAAAAAAGGTACTTTGGACAGAGTGTTAGGCCTTTATCAGCAATCCATTAAATAATTTTAAAAAAGCCTAACCTAGAAAAAAGCTGGACCTTTCTGAAATAGCTCCGCTAATGCAAGAGAGGCATTTGTATACAATATCTCTGTCTACACTTTAAAAAGCAAATCCCTTCCTTTCTACAAGCTATTTGAGCTTTACTTCCACTACTACACTGCACAGTACTGGACCATAAAAACGAACAGGAAAAGTTTCTCAGAGTGACTTCGTCTCCACTTGGTCTTTCTGAGGGGGAGCTTTAGTTCATGTTTGAACTTTAATGTCAGATTTGGGATTTGACTCTAAACTCTCTGACACCTAAACTGAGGAGTCACTCCTCAGTCATGCCCCTTATCAGGTGGCAAATCAGTCACACCAAGTGACAGGTGACTTTTTGTGCCCCCAGTCTGTGTGCCTCACCTGAATACAGGAAAATTCAGTGAAACCTGACAAACCCAGAACTCTTTGGAATAAGAACCCCAGTACTGATGCACGGACAGTATTACACAAGCAATCCCGACCTCCAGAGTTTCTAGCAGAGCACGTGCACTTGCATGAGTGGCATTTCCATCTCACAGGTCCCTGTGCAGGACAGGTCCTGCATGGCCAGGACTTACCAATGCAGGCGTTTCTAAGCTCGGGAGGACTGTAGGAATTGAGCAGAGTTAAGAGTTTATGGGCAAATTCAATCCGCTCCTGCCACTGGATGAGAGCTTGCTTCACATCTGCAAATGCAAACATCCCAGGAGGCTGCTTAGCTCATGCCTCAAAAGCTCATTAAATAAAGAATAGAATTTTACTGCTGAGGAATCTCTTTTTCCTCTACCGTGATCTTAATCCATCTAAGGAATCTGTTAAATCTCACTGGTCTACTGCTATTAAATTTATGAAATCTAGTTTCATATAAGTTAATAAGTAATTTAATAACTAACAATTTAATATCCATTAACGGCCACATATCCTACTGTACAACAAGTTTTTAAACACAGCCATTAACCAAGACAAAACACTAGGGTTTGGGAGAGGAAAATTAATTTAGAGACAAGAGGCATAATCCCTTCCAGAGTTATAATCCAACCTTTTCTTTGCAGATACGGACGTGTGGACTTCAGAACTGAAAGGAAAATGGACAGAAGCTCCACCAGGTCTCCAGTCACATGGCAAGCTGTGGCCTCGTGGTACATCATGTGCAACGTGTTAAAGGACTGGGAAGAAGAAAAAAAATGCCAAAACTTAATGTGGCCAAACTAGGGTACTTGTTAGTATTCCTCTTGTTATCCTGCAGATCCATTTACATTTATTTTATGCTCAAACAAGGTCTTTTATGGTCAAAGAATAGAGGATGTTGGATATAATAATACTCTTTATTTGTTTTCAAGGTAAAAGCTTTGTGTCACCAGCTCAAAATAATTACCAAGTTTTCACACCTTTATCTACAACCCAATGAACAAAGTGTCATTTGAGACACGGTATTTTTATATCCCTGTAATCTCAAACTTTCTGTGCCAGCAGACAAAGTGATACAAAAGGTGCACAAAGACAGACACAGATGTATGAATTTGGGGAAATAAAGGTAGGATTAAGATAGATGCCAGTCATTTTTCAAAATGCTGCTGAAGGACATCAGATGAATCTGATGTTGTACATCTGATGAATTACTTCTCCTTTTATACCTTCTGGGCATCTGTGATTTATAGAAATATTGGGAAGGAAAGGCAACTCATTTCCACACTGCAAAAATTCTAGTACAGGATGTAAGAAAAGATATTTAATCTGCTGGGGTGTTCGAAAGATAAAGAAACAGCCTCAGTCCCTAGAATGCAAACCCTTGCCAGGTCCTTTTCATATTACAGTGAAGATAAAAGACACACGGCCACCCCTAAGTGGAAAACTTTCCTCGATGTGACAACTCCTTAATGCAGTTTTTTGTCACCAGGTAGAACATTTCCAGCCAACAAGTGACAATATAAGGCCAGCTAACCCCAAGCAGTAAAGTAACATCAGTGTAATCTAATTTCTAGCAATGTTTTACACAGGACAAATTCATTTCAGATTACACACTCTTCATAAACCTAATTATCCATTGTTAGTATGGATGAGGGCTAACTAAGCTAAACAATTTATTTTTACACATCTCTATGTATGTACCTAATCTATTCATGTTTCATGGATGGATAACCTTATAGCCCAGTTCCTGACTTTTTACACCCAGCTTCTTGGATGGAGGCATTTTCATAACAAAAAGGAACAGATATTCTGGACTAATTAACTACAACTAATTAATCTATAGGCTTATATTTATAACAAGCTCCTGAAAAGTCAATTTTCAAATAGGACTGCACTATTTCTGTAATTCCAGCTCCTTCTACCACACCTCTGAAATGCAAACTAGTGGCATAAAAAGGGTTAAAAGAATTTTTCATATAAACTATATAAAAATGGGACTGGAATCAACCTCAAAGCATCATCCAGTCCAGCCACGTGCCTAAAGGCAGACTAAATATCCTTGACAGATGTTTGCTCCAAGACCTCTTGACGACTTCCAGTTGTGCTGGCTGCCCCCTCCTGCAGGAACCTATCCCAAAATCCCATTTTCTGTACAGCCACAATTACCTCTGAGCCACTTGTCCTGCAGCATGGATTTTCCCAGTTTAATATCTCTCCTGAATACACCGTTCTACACGTGCCAAGAATGAACTGAATCTTGTTTTTATGCTTTCTCCAACACATCCAGATTTTTAATTCTTGTTTTCAAAGAGATCCTTCCCCACGGAGCACTGCCAGTGCTTTCAATGAACACAGGTTCTCATCCATCACCCCGGTAATGGAAGTGCTGAATGGAATCCAGGATATTCCACTCATCAGGACATGTGGATCTGCAGAGTGGAACTGCTGGGGGCAGAGGACTGACATTCCAAGTGCATCCATTTCAGAGGGGCATTATTTAACTTCTTTTTCTTTCCAATTTTGAACTAATTCTGGTCTGATCTCATGGACCAAAGCCCCATTTACAATTTGAATATATTAAATGTGCTTCAGAAATGCACTTTAGGTTTAGTTCCATCAAAAAGAAATTGAGTTGATGTGTTTTCAGACCGCTCCTTGCAAATAAAAGCACAATAGCTGGGAAACAAAGGGAGAACTGCCTCAGGAGGGCCTCAAAAGGAGGGTCAGAAATATTAACCACAACTGCAGCTGAGCATCCTTTAACTTATTTCTGGTGTTTAACCTGTTGCCTCAACACTGTTTAACTAATAACAGTTGCGTGACAGTACTCAGCCATTCTTTCCCAATTACCTGTAATAAAGAGAATCATACTAAAAAGCGTACATTTATTCCTCTCAGCATAATCTATTGGTTGTTTTCCCTCTGTCCTGAGAGGCAAACAATTTCCTGATCTTTTTAGTTCTAAAAAGAAATCTTATTAAAGCTGACAAGGGAAGTACCAGGGTGAGATGTTTGCTGTAATTAAATAAAGAAGTAATTACCTCAGTCATCAGAATCAATCCTCTATTGAACACAACAAGAAGTCTGTCTTCATCAGATTCTAATAATATTCTGAAGGCACTAGGAAAAAAATCCAAACATTGAGAACACTGAAAATTGCATCCCCAAGCTTAAAATTGTTACACTCCTGCTGTTGTTTTGGAAAATTATCACACAAGAACAAAGAAACCCCAAAAGAACATAATTCTTCTCATCATTACCCCCCCTACTTTTTAATTTAAAAATGCCTCTGCCATCGACCTCCTCTATGCTATGGAAAGTAATTTATAAGTAACCTTTACAGAAATATTTCCCATACAACCCCTGTAAATACGTGGAAAATAATGTTCTTTGAAAGACAGACGTTTCTGCTTCTTAAATGATACATTTAAATAGATTCAGTCAAGCATGTGTTTGGCCTTTTAAATGTCTGAAAACATTTAAATCAGAATATTTTATGTTTACAGCAGAACAGAAAGGAAAGGATTATGCTAATGAATGGTTTCTCCCAACATAAAGATTATTTGGGACAACGTGGCTGCGCTCTGTGACAGGTGAGTGCTTGTAGCCCCTCCAGGTAACACAGTTTGTCCTTTCCACAAGGGTTTCAGTGCACCAACAGTTCCACTTAAAACCCAGACCTGACCTACATGCACAGGCAATTTTTAGCTCTGCTAGAATGCCCAAGCAGCACTTTCAGATGTACTTCCTACGACCAGAAATGAAAAACTCTTTGAAGACACGATACAATAAAACTGTCCCACAGGCACCATTTCTACATCACATTTCTGCTCCCAAGTAACAACTGCCAACAAGAGCTGCTGGAACTACAGCTCTGCTCATGGGGGGAGGCTGAGGAATTCCAGCTGAGATTCTGGATGAGCACAGGGCTGTACCTTATGAGAGTCGTCCAACAAGACCGTCCGTCCAAGCAGCGCAGGTAACAGCTTATGGTGGTTTTCTTAAATTGCTTTATGTCCTCTATCTCCTCCTCTCTCATGTCTGGCCTCTGAGCTACAAACAGCTGCATGAGGTTAAACAGCTCTTCTACTGCCTAAAACACAGAAATACTTGGTTAGAGTCAGCTCTCTCAGTATGGGATGGTTCAGACTTTATTTCAAAGCTATAAAATTACATGTCTTGATGCTTCCAAAGAGCACAGCTCACAGCCACATATATATGTACATCTATGTATGTGCAAAGCAATCTAAAATCTCCGTCCCTGGGACCAAATATTCAGAAAGCTGCTTGTGCCAAAACCTGCTGCAGTCTCATGCCTGGCAAACACTAAACACAGTGGAGGAACTCAGGTCCCTTGCAAGACAAAGTGAGACTTCTGAGGGGAGATGGCAATGAGGAGAGCAACAGGACTGTCAGAGCATAAAATTTCTCTTGTGAGCTGATCTGGGCAGAAATTCAACATGGAAGATTCCACGCACCCTCCTCTTGTCCACAGTGATGGGAAGCTTTGTATTCTTTCTGTCCTGCACACCCCTAAAGGATCCTGCAGCAACATTCACTGCGTGACCATGCAAACCCAGGCCCCTTGTCTCTTCCAGCCTCTCTAAGCCTGTGGCTTGACCATCACACATGGCCTGCTTTAACCAGCACCTGCTCTCTGCTGCAGGTGTCACTGGGCTGTAGTGACAGCACAACTCCCAGTTCTGCCAAAGGTATTGTGGTTCCCCAGGGGAACACCAGGCTGTCCTCCAGTGGAGGCTAAATCTTGGCCCTATTCCAGAAACTGAAAACAAAGAAACCAGGAATTCCTCCAATTTTATGTGTTATAATGCAACCCCCTTTCTACAGACCACCATCAAAGGTTATTCCTTGCTTCTCATGACTAGTTTGGAATATTGCACAGTGGAAGAACCAGTGTCTGCTCCCAGAAAACAACACCTGCCCTCCAGCTGCTACACAGCAAGGAAAACCCAAACCAATCCCCCACAAAGTCCAGCAAATGGATCTAAAGACACGAATTACTTCCACCAGGAAACCCACGTGTAGTACATTTGCCACGGGATGTGTCAAGTTACAAGAGACACTGGGCGAGAGGGGACACAGGAACAACGCCCTGGTGCATTCTGGTGTCGATCACTTACTCCTGGGTACTGACTGGCGTGAGGGGTGAGATTCTTGAAGGCCCACTGGATGTTCTGGTGAGAAGCCAGCTGCCTGGTGAAGGCAGGCGACTGCTCGCAGCACAGGCGCAGGATGCCGTAGTAGGCGGGCAGCATCCCGCGGTTGAAGAGCACCACATCCTGGTCGTCGTGGTCCGCGAGGATGTAATTGAAGGCAATGTTCTTGGTCACCACGGGGTTCTGCACGATAAGGCGCACGTTCTCGGGACAGTCCACACACACGTTGTACCAGAAGGACAGCAGGGCCTGCTTGTTGTGGTTGGTGGCGATGGCCGGCTCCGAGAGCTTCGGCTGGAAGAGGTTCCACAAGTCCATGAAGTAGGTGGAGAACATGAGTTTTTCGGTTTTGGAGATCAAACAGTACGTCATGAAACTGAAGTAGGGCACCAGCTTGGTGGTGCCGTGAACAGCAGCGTCAACGTAGAGCTTGGCTCGTGAGAGCAGGCCAAGGAGCACGTTGTAGACCTGGTGCAGAACTACTGTGGTGTCTGGGCTGAGGGGCAGGTCCCGTGTGGGGATGTGCAAAGAGCGGGTCGATCGGAACATCTGACGGAAGGAATTGCTTGGAATAAGCGACACCAAGAGATAGGCTGCAGCTTCAAATAAAAACAGATTTGTTACACCTTTGACAGTGACATACCTGCTTAACAGCCATGTAAACAGCAATTAAATTGCACTGCACGTTCCATTTACAGATTTCAAAGCATTTTACACAACCTGGTATTACTATATTCACGCTAGAAAAACAATCCAAGTAGCTAAGAGTAGTAACAAGCTTGTTAAAGTGGTGCTGGGATGTGCTTTCAGGCCTCTTCACCTACGGCCCTGTCTGCTGCCTGGTTCTCCCTGTGCTAACACAATGCACCCCACCACAGACTGTGATCCCAGATCCCTGCACACAATGCATCCCAGAGGTTTTCCATGACTGAACTGGCCACTGCTCAATCAAGAGGTCATTACCTCCTCAGAGATGTTTACAACTGGAGCCTCTTGCAAAGATGTACCTCCAGTTTTCATGTCTCTCTCAGCCACAAAAATGTGTTAAAGGTCAGTGGCCTGTGCTGTGGAATCTCCTTTGTAAAAAAAATTGACACAGAGAAGGCTGAAAATATTCTCTGGCAGTGTGATTCCTGGCAGAACAAACCAGAGAGCCAGGATACCCTGGAATCTGGGAGAAAGCACAGGTAGCTTCTCCTTGATCCACAAGTTCAAAGGGCTCAGTGGAAGATTACTGTGAAAGAACAACATGTCCTACTCCCACCTATTGTACAGCCATGTGATGGACACAATGGAAAACCTCTGGAATTACCTCTTTTCCTCCTTTAAGTATTCCTGGACCTTGTAGATTAACCACTTGAGATAAAGAACCTACCAAAGTATCATTCAAGGTACCAAATGAAAGCACAGTTTTCATCAAAACTGCTAACACCTCCGGATGAGGCACCACAGTTATCCTAAGATTTTAAAACCCAGCAATTCTAAAATAACTGGAAAAGGAAGAAAAGACAAATACAGGAGCATGCAACTTGCTGCAACAGTCAACTGGTGACAAATTTCCTTCAATTAAAATTCACTTACAAGTTCTCACTCGAGGGTAGTTGTGTGCCAGGAGGAAACGTTCAACCCAGTTCTCCATGTTCTGCAGGACCCAGCTGTGAGCGAGTTTGTTCCGAGGGGTTTGCACAGCCAGCCAATCCAGGCACTGCGATGGGTTGTACTCGATGACCTAAAGGAGAGGGGAAAAATCAAAAGGAATACATTAATTTTCCTACTATGTACTGATTGTATTAAAAACCCTAAAATCACTTTGAACATTTCTTTTTAACATCACTTAGGGCTATGAAAGCACCTGCAAGACTGAGCTGCTCGGCACACAAAGAAAAGCCTTATTAAATTTCACTGGTTTGTGCTTCTGAACCTTGTTCACAGTTTTGAAAGTTCAGTCTGAGCCCAGGCAATTACTCTGCCTATTCTTTCTGCATATTATGAGATATTTAGGAGTTGAAATAACTAAAATGGAACATCCTTGTCTTTACAAACAAGTATTTTTTAAAAATATCTAACACAAAACCTTAACAGCGAATCAGTATTTTTGTAAGTTACATCAAAAGAACATAAATGGTATGCAAAGATTTTCACACAGCTTCATGCTGAGGGTAACTATTACATTTTTTACTGAATATACAATTTCAAGGAATAAATTCATCCAGCACTTTCCTAAGGCAATGAGTGCTGCTGTGCAGCCAGCAAACCTTCAGAGAATACGGAGAAAACTTGTTACGTTTTTGTGGCTCTGTGTAGTTGGAAATCTGTTGACATGAGGCCAATAAATGTAGTTATTTCTTTTGTTAGCTTTTAAAAACTACTTTCTTTTTACCTAAAGGCCCAGGTGCTCAGCCAACAAAAGTTCTATCCTATCCAAAGAATCAGAGGTAGTAACTGGGCTGCTGAAGCTGTTCCCAGTTCCTCTACTCCACCTGAAGAATATGAGCAGCTGACATGACCATAACTCTTGCTTATAAAATTTTAATCTCATTTTAAAAATAAACACCTTAAGAACAATCTCCTCCCTTTATTTAGAAATGACAAATTGCTCTGTCAGGTTTCCTGGGTAATGGCTGGAGGGAATGTCCAAGAAAGAGACAATCATTGCTCAGTTTCTGCAGAGCTCCATCACTTCTTAATGACTTCTAGAAGCTGGAGTGGCTGTAAAAGAAGGTTCTACACCCCAAGTGTGGGCATTCACTGCTGGATCTCACATCCCTGCCTGCACCATTTATATGCCTGGACCTGTGTCACCAGCTGGGTGTCACTGTGGACCCTGAGATGTCCCTTTACCTGAGGTGCAGCCGTTACAGCTCATCCATCACATCACTCACACCACTTCTGATCCTACAGCTGCTTTGGAACAGCAATCCATGTCCTACCCCACACTGCTCCAGCCCCATTTTTTAAGGGGAATTAAAGGGAATGAGCTTGTCCCCAGCAGCCTCCAGGCTGGACATGCTGCTCTCAGCCAGGAATAAAGACAGGAAATTGTACTGGCAACTCAAAGAGCACGTAGGTGAAGAGAAAGCTTCAATTCCTCATCTATGGCTCAGATCAAGGAATTTACCTCTGTGCCAACTTGGTTAAGAATTCTCTTTCTCACTTTAGAAATACAAGCAAGGTTGGTCCTGCTCATGGCAATTATCCACCAGACTCAGTTTAGCACTATTTTATGAGTTAAAAGTGCTAACGGATGTTTTACAGAGAACCAAAAAAGTCAAATGAATATTTAAGGAATCTGTACATAAAGGCAAAAAACCACCACAAACAAATTATGGGTCTTGAAACATTTTATAGGCCTTGCAAAAAGGTAACTGAGAAAATTATGTGGAATTTGTCTAGAACAAGCATTCTCGACCCTTATTATGAATCAATTAATTTCTCACTAAATTAAAATTTGAAGTTAAACTGAAAGAGTCAGCAACCCAAATGTTGCTAAATACATTAAAAGTCACAATAGAACTTTTTAATGTCTATTGGCTGTTGCTGTTCATTCGGAAGAGGAATGGTAATAAAAAAATAACATACATCATGATGCAGGAAGGATGATAACAAAATGCAAAACATTTTGCAAAATGCAAAACAGACATAAAAGAACCAACAAGAGAAAGACAATTTAGTTTCTGTTTTACTTTACATATTGTACCTCCCATATCCTCTGCAGAATGTAAGAAGCAAAGGGTGGCATTCCTGGAGGTCCACCAGCAAATTCCATGAGCATGGTGAGCAATTTGAAAAAAGGATTGGCTGCCTGTAATGCAGAAAAAGAAAAATAACCAATTTGATCTATTTAATTTCATCCACTTTTTTTTTAGAGTATTTCTTTAAAAATCCCAATGTCTGTAAGATTTCTACGAGCTTCAGACATGAACATTTATAATAGTTTAATCCTTTACTATTTAATCTGTGCCTAATCCACATATATCTAAATCCACACGTGGATACAGCAGATTTAAGCCACTGGTTACAGTTACTGCAAAGCAACAGGATCAGTCTAGAAGTTGTTATAGGAAATAGAGATATTTTATATATTTATATAACACATATATTATAGGAAATATATAGGAAGTAACAGTAGCATTTTAAGTCAGACATTATTCTGGAAAAAAGGAAGGAATCAAGCTGTCCATTGTTGAAGAAAGTTGTGGAAATTTTATCCAAAAGCATCCCATTCTGAGCTTTTACACTGCCAAGACTCACCCAGCTTTTAACAACGCTTCAACAAAGTGGTTACAACTATAATTATATATTTTGCGTCTGGAATCCATTTAGAACTCTCAGCACTTCTGTTATTACAAGTGCAGGAATTTACTCTGAATGAGAAATTTGTTTGCCTGCACAAACCTGCAAAACAGTGCCCCAAATCTTGAACAGCCAGATAATAATTACCTATCTCCACTTATTCTTGCACATATATTTTAATGTTACCAATTTTTTTTAGAAGAAATTCGTACTGCTGGAGAATCTAGAAGTGTTATTTGATTTGAATAAAACTTTCATCTTAAGTGGCACAGCAAATTTCTGCTTTAGAAAACTTCACAGACAGTCCAGTTGGACTGCATTTACGGGCACAAAAGCTTCCATGGGATCATCTTCCATGCAAGATTTTTGATGAGCAAAGGATTATTTATGCGATTTAAACCAGGAAAATATGAATACAGGTTATTTACTAGTCATGGAGTGTGTTTACATACCTCAGGAGTCAGCTTTGCTATAGATGTGAACAGCATGGACACAATCTTGAAAAGACAACAAACAGAACTCATTAGACTTGTGCTTACTCAGTTAAAATGGTAACAATTACCCCGTGACAGTTACTGGAGAATATTTCAATAAACACCTAGAGGTCCCTGACACTCACATGCTCTGCCAGGCGATTGTTGTACCGACACAAGCTGAAAATGAGGTTGCAGGTCTGCCTGATGTTGATCCCATCACGGATGTGTTGAAATAAAAAAGGGAAACCCTGCAACAAATAAGCAGATGCAGTACACTGCCTACAACGACACGCCCCAGAGGGTTTTGGAGGCTAAAGCAGTCGTTTTTAACTGGATTACCTTTCCTCCTGTCAGTGCTGCCATGTCGTTTTGTGACAAGGTCAAATGCCTAAAATACAAAAGAAAATGATCATTTTACTTCAGCCATGATTGTGGTGAGGGAGACATTCATGACTGAGTGTTAGTTTATATATTCCAGTATCACATCATACAAGAGACAATAAAGGTGTTGATGCAAAACTGAACCAAAATTCCAAAATTTTGTACTTAAGACCAGACTAAAAAAAGGAATCCAATGTGGGCAATTGAATGTGTTCAAGTATTTAGCCCAAGTCTTACATTTGGTCAACATCATTTTTCTTTTAAATGGTTAAAAATATAATGGGCTCTAACACAAGCTCATTTATGCTGTTAAAAAAGCCCCGAATAAAACCCTCAGACAAACCCATAAAATCTCAGACTCCTTTTTGAACCATCAACTCTAAACCGATTTTGGTTTTTCAGGAGCTCTTGCCTTTCTGAGCGAGATTGTTCCACCAAAAGAGCAATCAGGGCAATCATCTTTTCAAGTGCTGCTGGCCTATATTTCTCTTCTGCTAAAGAAAGTATATCTTCCTCTTCCTCCTCTTCCTCCCCTTCCTCCTCAGAAAGCACTTCAACCTGGGGCTAAGGAAATAAAAGAGAACTTTAGTGTGGACATTCTGAGCCATCATTTCAAAGAGCCTTTTTATATATCCTGTCCTTTATTCCAAACGACTTCATCAATTTGCATGAATCAAAGCAGGTAAATGTCTAATAAATTTTCACAGTGATACATTCATTTTGTATAAGCTAAATCATATTTACAAATGCAAGAGGCAGGCTGGCTGAAGATATGGTCTATTTAACAGAAAAAGCAGGTAAATTTAAGAACCTAAGTTGTACAATAGGAGCAAGCAATCAATTGTTAACAACACTACCATTAGTATTAGGGTAGTGTTAGTGGTAGTGTGCCTTAGTTGTTAAGGGCAACTTTAATTATTTTTCCTCAGTACGTATTTCTATACTAAACAAAAACAGTTAATTCAACATATTTTTAAAATATTATATTCACCTAAAGATTGAAAAAAATGGTCTAAGTGAAGCAATTTTAATTGAACAGCTGAAAGACGATTCAAGACACACAGCACCAGTGATCATGGATGCAGAACAGGAAAGATTAGTTCTCGTTACATAAAATACTCAAACTTACATTCTCAGGCCCTTTGGTTCCCATGTAGAAATGGACCATGGTGGATATGGCTTGCAGAGAGAGCAGGAACTGGCTCTGAAAAACGCAGGGACGGAATCACTTGGAAACACATTCGTGCACGGACACCACCAACTCCCCAAATGCAAGGCTATACTCACTTCCTCCTCTCCCATTTTGGCAAATTCATAAAGAAAGGCAAAATACTCGGTGAGGTGCTTGCTGTGGGGTTTGACGCCGTGCTCCATGATGGACAGCAGGGTCTTCACGAAGCGCGTGACGCACGAGCGGCTCCCGATGTCCTCCACGGGCCCGTCCATGTCATCCGAACTGCCAGCAACAACAAGAGCCAGTGTGGGTACTTCACTCACCACGCACGGCAAAAAGTCATCCCGAGCCAGTCCAAACAAAGGAATCCACCAAAAATTCCTGTTTGCTGCTCTGTCCTGCCCTCAGATCTTTCACCCCTATCCAAAGCCCCCCATAGAACAACACAGCTCAACCTAAGGGAGCATCAGGCACTTGAAATGCTGAAAGGTTCATCAAATGAGTGCTCTGAATCAAGGTTCTGGTCAGGAAAAGAATTCTGAGAAAAACAGTACTGGGGATCTCTTACTTAAAATCATCCTCTTGATTTGCAAGGCAAATTTCATGAGAATGCAATTATAGCTATTTGTGCTGTGGGAGCAAGGCAAGGCACCCTCCTGAACGCACAGAGCACCCCAGCAAGGCAGAAAACATCCACCTTCAGCCTCAGACACCTGCTCAAAGCTGGATCTTATCACTGAACAAAACAAGTCACAGACTCTTTTCAAGTAAGCCTTCCAGAGCAAATTAAATTCTACTTTTTGCCATGAAAATTGTATCTTCGTGTCCTAGGTTTTGATATGGCAGCGTAGTTATTACTAACTCTGCCATTTGCACTCTGGGTAACAAGTTATTATCACAATCACAACTCTAACACAAGAAGTGAAAGAGAAAAAAAACTTTTTTCTTCTTATCATGTATCAAAAAGAGCTTAAGCATTTTGTAGTTGGAGATAAAGTGATGATAATAAGCAGAGCAAAGTAGAATCCAAGAGGGTTCTTCCTCCTTTTTGACAAAACATGTGATTTACAGGATTAACCTCTTCTCTCCAAACTCTTTGACTGGATGTGCAAATAAAAACTTCCACCTTTGTGCCTCCAGATCCAAGTCACAGTAGGACTCTCAAGTCCAAGGAGGGAGATTTACACTTGCAGTGTCCAAGTGACAGGGAAAATAAAGACCATGCTGAAAACCTATTCCAAGGGAGCAAATGTTTCAAACAATGTCTCTTTGACACTGCCTCTTGCAACCCCACTGGTATTTTTAAATAAATCAGAGTGGTTTGGGCAGAATAATGAAGAACAATTAGCACTATTTCAGCTTTCCATGACTGTTTTGAGTAAATAAAATAAAAAGCAGTTGCAGCAATGCACGGACTAAACAGAGGTCTGCAGGTGGTTTATTTTACCAGTCTTCCATTCCCGGCTGCAGATAAAGGTGCGCATGCACTGGCCTCAGTCTCTGGATCACGTGGATACACAAGCGCTGGAACATCTGCAAACGGAGAAGGGAATGAACTCCACATCTACAGTCCTTCACAAAAAGATCAATGTGTAATTCCTAAGCAAAGAATATTCTGCCTCCAAGTCCCACTGCCAGCTCTTCACAGCTTCCAAGTTCGAAAGGCAAAGCTGAGATCATATTTTAACAGAATAGTCAAACCTGGTTTTTATGAACAGATCTCATGAAGGAAGCCTAAACCCAGCTTTTAATATTAGTGTGCACTGAAACATGACTATTTTTTCTTCTAGCTCTATTTTCTGAAACATTTTGATATTTTTGGCGAGATGTTTTTTAATTTCACTGCCGGTTCACAGGAATTAATATAAAAATTGGAAGGAAATTCCTTCCAGTAATTTTGATTTTGTAAAGCATTCATGAGAAGACCTTGCCTAAGACCTTGCATAGAGTTTTCCCACGAAATATATTCCTTCACTGATGCATTGCATACAAAAACTATGTACGGGTCTGTATGGAAATATCACTTTAATAACCAGAAATCCAATTGAAGAGCTCAGCTGAGATAAAATAACTGTTAAAGTTTATACCTTAACTACTTGCAAAGAAAGTACACTTGTAAATGACACTATTAATAGCAAGATTTGTGAATGTCCAAATGCTACTGATATATGAGTTTTTAAAAAAGTATTTCCAGAAAAGGGTATTAACAAAGCTTTGTGCCATAATATTGTAAAATTAACTCTACCCACAAAAACTTACTACAGAAGTTTCGAATTGGAGCTTTGAGGAGTACTGAATGTAAACAGTTTATTCTTCTTTGTTTTCTGAATGTGGATCTTGACGAACTATTGTTGAACTAATTCAGAAAATACCCCAGTTTCTTAATGTAAAGTGTTTCAGATTTGTAGAGATCACAGTGGAGTCGCAGAAACCTTAATTTGCATCTCCTGTGATTTAGTGATCCTGACTGTACAGCTCTGCTGGGGTTGCTTCAAACAGTAACACTGCCATGGCCAAATACCTTCCCTCAATCATTGCAAGAATGGAGAAGAATCAGACAATTACAGGTATTCACTAAAACTCTCAGAATCACTCTCTCTGCCATCATAATTGTCTGTTTCTGGTCCCGGGTCAAGCAGTCACCTGACTTGGAAAGGAACATTTTTTCTTACCTGCCTCACAATCTGATTGGGACACTTTATTAGAATCTGCATTGGCCACCAATCATCATCAGCCATACGATCCAAAAACCACTGCAGAAGATACATACTGTGTTAGTTTTGTTCCACACTTGCTCTAGTCCAATCTTCTTTTTTGCATGATATTAAAGTCTGAAGAGAAATCGATTATTATTAAGGAATAGGCAAGTTTTAATCCAAGGGAAATCTACAAGTCTTCTGTGCATGAAGGAATAAAGAAATAAATATCAATAGCAGTAAACAGCAATATAAATTTATATCTGGTATCTTCTTATCCCTGTGCTCTGCATGCCATTAGAAAATGAGCTGGAAGAACACACTTATCCTGCAAAGCCATGTCAACAGAATAAAAACTATGCTCACAACAAAGCATTAGCTGAACAATCTTGTAGAAGAGCGATAGGATTAAACAGTGCTTCCCAAATCAGATCCCTTCTGCATTTTAACACA
This sequence comes from Dryoscopus gambensis, assembly GCA_013389985.1. Taxonomy (NCBI): domain Eukaryota; kingdom Metazoa; phylum Chordata; class Aves; order Passeriformes; family Malaconotidae; genus Dryoscopus; species Dryoscopus gambensis. The sequence continues at coordinate 1,160,999 of WEIT01006353.1, forward strand.
CAGAAAAGCCTCACGGCCTCCAGAGACCCAAAAAGTGTAAAACTAACAGAGAATGACTCATTCCAAGTTAGACTCAGAAAATAATGCAGCTCAGTCTCCTGACTCCCAGAATTTTGTTTGAGCCACAAGGAAAGACAGTTTAAAATAAAGAATCAACATTCTTACTTTTATTTTAATTGTACCTGAGTATTCCCTACTATATTAAATGTCTTCACTCAAACATCTTAGGACTACACCCCACTGAGACAACTGTACACTCAAATACTGAATGTCACATAATTTATCAACCTAGAATCAATTTATAAAAGAATAATGGATTTAATTCCTTTCTACTGAATAGTCTAATGCAGGACACAGTCTGTGCTGGGCTCCTTGGACATTTATATTATCCCAGAAACACTATCAAACTTCTCTTCAGTATCTCAAAATTGCTATCATCAAGACCACAGCAAATTCTTTGTCTGTCGTTCCACATCTCTTGTGTGACTTAATCTAAACACGTTTTAATTACACAAATCACTACATAATAATTAATCAAATCAAGAGTTTGTGACACTGGCTCTCTCTTATTCCAGTGACAAAATGATTTTGGCCTGTGGTCTCAACATAGGTTTCTGCAAATAAAAGTTAAGTCATTCCCCAGAATCTGCAGTAATCAGAGAGGATGAATTTTATCTCATAGAGCACAAATATACCAAATACAGTAGTTCATAGTCCAAAATATTCCAGGGATACGAACCTCCAGGAAAGTTAAACAATATATAGAAAGTTGGTTTGTACTTTGCTGAGTTCCTAAGTCACTTACTTCACAAGCTGCCTGACTGTTATTAAACTGTTTTGTTAACAGTTCAATCCACTGAAGCATTGTAGGCTGTGAAAAGAAATACAGAAAAAACTGTAACTTCAAGTAATAAATTCCAGCATAATCTTTAAGCATTTCTAAATGGTTCAGTAAAGCACCAAACCTTAAGAATATAGTTAGAAACAATAAATATTTTATGGACTAATAATACGTTGCACCTACAGAAAAATACCAGTCCATACATTTTACATACATTTTATATTCCATTGTGCAGTGCTCACTACAAATGTGATAAATGACTCTCTAAACATTAACTTTGCATCATATTTGCTACTTTTACAGCTCAAAACCCCACTTTTAAATTGAGAAGTACAGATATGCTTTTCACTAGACTCATGCAGCTACTTAATGAGAATTTACAAGTAAATAGAATACCTTTTCCTTTGAATGAATAAATGTCTCTAGCACAAAGGAAGTGCTTAACTGGAAAAAAAAATGGCACCATTAATTTAGAATGCATGAATTAAAATGTCAACGAGGAAATAGCTAATAGAAGATGAGACACTTTGGAAATCCTTACCTTTGCTGTCATCAGAGAAACCGCTTTTGGATCTGGGAGTGTGCTTGGGATGCTACTACACAACTGCCACATAAACCTAGAGTCAGTAATTTTATTTGTTAATTAAAATAAATAATGATAATCTGCAAGAAGAAAAGAAGCATTAATATTACATTTTTAAAGAAAAACTTACCCAAAATATGTATGTTCAAAAATGTTCTTGTCTTGAAGGAACTGCATGTTATCATGCCATATCCACTGAAGAAAAAATGCTACCATCAGATACAAGAAAGCAGTTTATTTCACTACTTAAGCATGATTTTAAAAATATTTAAGTGACTGCCAAGGCTAAAAAAACCCCTTTTTTTTTGGTATGAAAAATTATTTATGGAAATACTTTCTTTAGTTTAAAGAACTGGCTCCAAGTTGTTTTATTCATACTGTATTGAGTATTAGTTTTGCCTGCCATGGGACTGCAAAACAGAGCTTCAAACCTTCTCCTCTTTCTGTGACCTCATTTTTACAATTTAATTATTCAGAGAACTGAACCCAACAAGTTTAAAAAGAACCACAGCTGAAGTCTAACCCAAAGCTTGATGAGCTCTGAGAACTTCTGATAAATTCCTAAAGAGTAAGATTTGAATCTCCATCATTAAACCAGAACAGGATTTCATGCCATGTCCCCCCCTGTTCCTCTCTCCAAAGTGATGGTTTTGATCCAATCAATTCAGAGTGGTTTTCACAGCAATATAGTTCAAACATTTAATGCTGATAAAATCTATTAATATTTTTAAGACTGAGAAGGATAAAAAGCATGATCTGATTTGCTGGCTAGGAATGAAGAGTCCTTTAAAATTAAAAATCTAAAATGTGGCAGATGCTGAAACAACACTTCTGGCCAGAGGGAGCAGGGACATTGGATTTTCCAGGGGGTAAAAAGGGATTTATTCCCTACAGAGGCCAGAATGAGAAAATGTCTGAAATCCACATAAAATGTAAATCCTAATTCTCTTCCTATCCCATGACAATTTCCTAAGGAAGACAGTGAAAAGAAAGGACTATCATCTTAGTGATTTAAATTATTTTTGATTTCCTATTTATTTAGGATTTCTGATATTTATTCAGATTTCTGATGTGTTTAGGGTCTCCTAGAGTGTTTTAAAATTACTGTTAAAACAAATCAGCTTGTACCTCCAGCAATTCTGATGAAACATCAAATTTGTAGTCTTTGCCATTTTCCTCCTCTGGCTCCATCCGTTTATAAAACAGCATGTAAGCACTGTGTGTCTTGGAGAAAAAAACATCTGTATAATTTTTGCTTTGAGAGAGAAATCATGAAATCAGATATATAATCACAGAACAAGGATTTGGAAGAGAAATACCTTTTCAAAGGAGAAGTCCATAAACTTATCAGTAACAGAATCATAAGTTTTTGTCTGTCAAGAAGAAAGTAAAACCATTAATTACAAGCTTTTTAATGCAGTTTGTGATAGTTCACTTGCACATTTATTTCATGACATTTATGAGGCCTGCTGACAATTCAGTTCTTGCTCAAAGCAGTCTTGTTTCTTTTTTTCTTCCACAGTGACCTATTCTGAATTTTCAAAGCTGCTATGCAATACTGTACCTCCATCCCAAGCAATTTCCTGGCTCATCCATCTCACTGACACCTCTCCTTGAGAGGCATCGAAAGGGATTTTATCCATTTGCCAAACAAAGGAATTTTTTGGTTTTATTTCAGCATATTCTCTTTCCCAGAAAAGTTGTCTCATGCACAGGAGTGCTTTAGTAAGATATGGTGCTGTTCATAATGTGCTTTATACCATGTACACAGCTATAAATAATGATCAATTCGAGCACAACTGAGAACATTTGAGTGTTGTTTGTATTAACAATGTGTAAAAATATTCCAGCTGATGTCATAGGCAGTGACACAAGGCAGAGACAAAGATCAAAATGCCCTTTTCTTTCCAGAACACACCTCAGCTTGAAGTAATTATTTGTTCAGCAATGGTCTGAGCAAAAGCAGCCACTCAAGCAAGGATTTCTAAATTAGCTGCAGACTCACTTTTTTATACCTGAATAAATGGTATGATAAAAACCAGACAGAGTAAAGAAATACCTCTTCTTTGGAGAGACACTTCACTAATTAACTTTGCTTCATCAGTAATACCTGTACTCTACTTCTGACAACTTTCTTTTAAAACCTCATAGAAGACCTGGATTGCACCAGATTGTAACAGGTGTTAAGAGTTGAACATGACAAAAATTCAGGTCATAACTTACAGTCATTTCTCCACCAAAACACTCGGAAGCGAGCTGGGCAGAATCAAAGGGTTTAACTTCAGCATCATTGAAAAGGTACCTGCAAGACAGGAAGCAGCTTTGGAACAACTGCTGCTCACCTCTAAGGGCAAATAAAGCCTAACGAGCACTTTCAGTGATTCCTCGGATTGAAATATTCCTAGTAATTTCTGATGTCTTGTTTCGATGCCAGCAAATGAAAATGTGGTCCCAAAAGTGACTTCCTCATAGGAAGGTCAGAGAAGGAGGTACTGCTGTGGGTCCCCACTGGAGCAGGGATTAGGTCACGAGCTGGTCCTGTTTCAAAAATGCTCTGAGCTATTCTAGAGAACAGGAATCGAGGAAACCTTGTCTCCTATTCCAGGGCTCCAGTGACAAACAGAGACACCACATCCAAAAGTAACAGGCAGAGTGTTCCCTGCTTTCTTCTGTCTCCTAGCAGGACCCTCCTCCTTTCCATGCCCATGTCCCTTCCCTTCCCCAAATTCTACATCCATAAACGTAGCTGGAACCTCATCCAAGGTGCCACGCAGACCTTATGAAGGACAATCTAAGAAATCTTCTGTACTGAAATCATTCCAATCTAGTGCTGCCAGAAAGCAAGCCCTGGCTGTGGCGAGGCCAGCGCAGCACTCCCTGCCACCCCCGTGGCCGAGGGACCACACAACTCTCCTGGCTACAACACTCTCATTTGCAGGCTAATCAATTAATATCCTTACACCTATCAAAGTCCAACATGCTGTGCTTTTCAGAGCACAACCTACAGGATGTACCCCCTACTGAACTGCATCTAACAAAGGCAACAAGCTTTAGTTATTAAAAATATGGAAATATAAATTGCATTGCTCACCACTTGTTGTTTTTGTAAGCATGAGGATTGACAATGTCCCTGATAAAACTGTAGTAATGCCCCCCGTCTGCTGTTCCTGTGTGAACTGTCACACCAATCAGGTCATACTCATAACTCTCAGTTTCTTTCAAATATCCACCGTCCTCCTTAAAACCTGAAATAATTCAATACAACATTGAATCCGTTATTTCCTAAACAGCCAAACTTCAACATTAGCAACAAACTCTATGTAACTATTTGCAATTTCTCTCATATTTTAAAAGCAAATCTAAGACTAATTCAGACTGAACAGTATATGAAACCAAAAACTGGCTGTTTTTCTTATATGAAACACAGTGTGTGACTTGGGGAACATAGGTTGATTCAAGCTATGTTTGATTTTACTTGCTTCTGTTCTGTATATAGCAAGTGATACACAGATAAAAGAGCCAAAGCTTGCTGAAGCCATTTTATGAGCATACCTTCTTTTCTGTCATTTTTTCCCATGAGGAAATCTTCAGTGTAGGGTGTCATATCCAAACGTAAAGGGAATGAAAAATGGGTATTGACTTTCTCCTTCATCATGGTCACCATATTAAATGTATATCTCATGGTGTTGAAGCTTAAGATACGAGGTAGTTTCTTAAAACATGCCCTGAAGGATCAGAAAAAATCATGATTTACAAGAGCTCAGCAGGGTGCATTGTATTTTCACAGAGATTTTAAACATTTACTTGAACTGTAACACTGGAGATCTATTGCTAAGACACATAAATATAAAACTCAGCTCTTGTAGTGCCCCAGAGCAGGGCAGACTGACCAGCAGCAGCAAGGTCACCTTTAGCCCACTGAACAATTCTATTTAGGCTGTCACTGGACCTTGGAAGAAACAGCAAATTTACTCATACGGCAGGAAGCAGTTTTCTAAGATAGTATCATAAAACGAGCCGTGAATGAATTCAACAATGCAAATCCCCTCACTGCAGGGAGTTACTATCTTCCAAAAGAGAAGCTTCGAGGCAGAACATCTCCTGCATTAAATCTCATAAAATTTGCAATAGTGACTTTCAAGTAAGTTACTCTTTCACCCAAGTATTAAATTTCAAAAACCTTGTCATTTAAAACAACCATCAGGTTTTCCAGCTCTAACAAAGAAATCTGTTAGCTGCAATACCAAGACAACAGAAAATTTTAATATACTTTCTCTTTACTAGCAGACTTTTCAAAATGTGCAAACATTTTTAAAGCTACACACTTTAATGAAGAAATTTGGGGTGATGCATGAAACTTAAGAAACTATCCTGCATAATGAGTAACCAACCTTTGAAAGCTTTTAATATTTTAAATCCAGGACTAATGTTTCAAAAAGTACTCATTTATTTTTTTTTTTTTTTTTAAATTTCAAAAAGGTCATGAACATTTTCCTGTCATCTTTTGCTAAGATATTTTAGATTCTTTGTTTTGGAAGTTTGATTTCCTTCTTATTTCTGATTTGCAGAGGGATCACATCCTTAGAGGCCTACATGGTATAAACTGAACAAAAGAGCAGTCCTGTTCCATCTAAATGATTACTGTTATTGCCAATGTAATTTTGGTAGATTTCCTAAAAAGAAACATTAAGAATATTTATTTCTCCTTAGCCACACCTTTTCTCAGCCCGCACTTTCTTCCCACAATGGGAACACGTGTACATGTTGTCACCTTCCAAGGTATCTTTAATAGTTACTTCATCAAGAGATTCCTGCATGGAACAAACAAAAAATGAGCTCACATTTATCTTGGATATTTAGACCTTGTGCTTACATGGCCTGCTTTCCAAATCCCTCCCTTTCAATTTTACTTTAATTAACATTTCCACAAGTTATGAAGATAAACGAGGTAAAAGGCCCCAAAATTTTTCACAGAAGAGGAAACACTTGAATTAAGAGTTTAACAGGAAAACCAGTTCTTAACCCATACACAGAATCAAGGACCCAACTCATAAAAATGGTACTCAATATTCCAAGCTGTCTCAAAGAATTCCAGTCCTTTAAATTCAAATTCCAAGTATGGAGATTAATGGTTGTTTAAAAAGCTTGAAAACCTAGAATTATGCTGGTGTAAGCTTTAAATTAACTTAATAAGCAGTAGTAGCTGAAGATGTTAAATCTTTCGACATTTACAGATCTCATATAAAATGGCCACAGCATGTTTAAAACAGAAATAAATAATGATTATTGACTGGAAAACAATAGTCAATGGCAAATGGCCCCAGCTGATAGGACGCTGCACTGAAAAGATCAAACTAAATTACCTCATACTATCAACCTAAAAACACCCCAAAACTAGAGTTCAGATAAAAAGCACTGACATCTTCACTTGTAGGGCGGTGTTTCATGCCCTTTGTAACTGAGATCTACCAGACTCATCTCAGCCTGGCACCACTTACATAAATATTCTTCATATCTGCCACCTGGCACCTCACTGTGTAGAACTCCTCAGCTGTCTGACTCACATGCTCACAGTCCTGAATAAACAGAAGAAAAAAGCAATGAAATCACTTGTTTTGAGAAGTTAGAAAAAAATAATCCTTCGAAGAGCAGGGTAGAGAAGGAACACTTACCAAAGAAACAACGTTGTTTGTGATAACACCTCCAAACAAGCTTTTCACTGTGTTTTTCTGTGAACGAATGAATAAATTCTGTCAAGGAAATTTGAGCAAATCCCTAAGTTTTCAAGCTCCCTTTTGCTCCCTCTTAATAACTCACCAGTTCTGGAGACATTTCCTCTATTTTTGTTATTAGGTCAGTAAAGAACTCAGTCATATCTTTCTGCTCTCCAGTGTTCAAGGGCTGCTTATCCATGGTGTAGGTTTTACAGAAAGGCCTTGGGTTGTAGGCCTTACATTCACTTTCCTTTGGATGAAAGAAATCAGACAAAACCAAATCAACACAAACCCCTTTTATTTTCAAGTTACACAGATGTACCACACACACATACATGAGTATCTGTTTTTAAAAATATATACTTTTACATACAATATGCTTATTAGGCAGGACAGTTTCTTAAATGTTTAAATGTTTCGGATGAAATGCAAAGCAGCTTTTAACTAACAGATTACCACTATTATGATATCTATTAGTAAAATTTCATTAGTAAAAAAGTATTAAAATATTTAGTAAATACTGCATAAAATGAACCATTAAAATAAAACGGCTTGGCTGAAGACGTGGCACGTGCAGTTTCTGCAGATCTGTTCTGACACACAATAAAATGTGAGAACATCAGCATGTGTTTATGTATTTCTGGACATTGCTGACTTCAATCTTGCCAAGTGCTCCATTCTCATTCAGACCCCGTGTTATCATCTAGTTTTCAACAGGATGTGTTTAGCCAGAGAAAGGAATTTGCAGTATAAAGCAGTTCTTCAGAATATATCTCCATTCCGCTGCCTCGCAGTGGGAATGCAGGACTGACTTACTCTGTTTTCTTTTAAGGATGTGCAGCAAGACAGTACCTCCCGTAAATATTGCCTTTTTTAGCATAAAGTCTTTCTTCAAGAGTTAAATAATGGTGAATCTTTGTATGACTTTATGTTCCTGTATTATTTTCTGCTTAGGTGAACACCTAATCTGATAATTTCTGTGATTCATGGCAGGCTTTACAAGGCAAGATTCTTCTCATTTGTCTTCCAAGTGGCTGTGAATTTCTTACACAAAACCAAAACCAGTGTCAAGACACTCAACTCTCCTCAGGTTTTGTTTTTCATTATTTCAGAATTGTTTCAGTGCTTTAACAGCAGTGAACACCTGGGAACTGCTTTAATTCTGTTTAGTCCTGGAATCTCAGTATTTTGCTTTATTTCAATGGATTAACCTTTAAATACTGGAGCAAGGAAAATGCAACGAATAAAAAGAAAGTATTTTATTTTATCCCCAGGGAACCTCCACATCCCTGGCACCTCTGTAATTCAGCACTGTTGATTCAGCTGAACTATGCACAAAGAATCTCTTAAATATTTAAAATCCATACACAGGACTGTCCTACGTGGTCATCTCTGCAGGGACAGTTTTTATTGACCGTTGACCAAAATCAGTTTGGGAAGTGGCCAAGACACAGCAAGACTGTCCCAAATTCCCACCTGGAGGGCTGCTGTAACAATCAGACAAACCCTTCCTTGGGAGGATACAGCCAATGACCCAGTTTCAAACTGGTCCATTGTCTCAACTATGATGGTTTTGCCTTCCCCACCCTCCCCCAAAAATCAGGATACTTTCTGAAATACTCTCTTTCACACCTACCATTAGGTAAGTGAACATCTTCTGGAGTTCCAGTAGAGTGGTCTTGTGTTTCATATCTTCTGAATACTAACAGAAATTAATAGAAGAAGACTTTATGGTTTTGGTTATTACTTTTCAAAAACAGACATTAAAGAGATGTAACGTTCAAATAAAAAACCAATTACTTTATTATGGACCATTATGAAAAACGATTGTGTACAAGAACACACACTGTACTATCTTACGTTTATAGTTTTTATACTTATTTTACACTTTTTTTGGCATGTCAACATTAAACCTGAGACAAAAATAACTACTTTCTAAAAATTTATTGCAGGTAGGAGCTTTTGGGAAAGTATTACAAAGTATTAGTGGTTTTGGAATATTTTTTTTTAATTCACAGATGTTGCGAGGGTGCTGAACAACCCTCTCCATAATGCATTTCATGTGCAGACCAGTAGCTTCTCTTACTTAGCTTTTTATTTTCACTTATAAATGGCAAGCCCAGAAGCTAAGTGATAAGTACCAGCAATTAACAATAACAGAAAATAATGAGGTCACTGCCAATTAGGGTGTTTCACACATTCTATCTGCCCTGCTGATGTCAGGGACCAAAATGATGTTTTCCCTCTTACAATAAAGAGCTAAAAGTAAAATACTGCATTTCTGGAAGTCAGCCCATGTATGGTAATTTACAGCACCTGCTGTACTTCAGGTAGCATGAGATACGTGCTCTGGGACTTTATAAACATTCATGACAAAAACATTTGTTAACAAAATGGCAAATCAGCAGCTGAGAAACAACAGACCATTCACATAAACCCAAACCTGAGTCCAACTAGTTGAAAGCACCAGAAATATGACTTTTAGAACATGCTGTATTCCAATGCCACCTTAAGAACCTACCACATTACACATTTAAGAAAAAAATCACTTCACACACAAGCAAAAGAATCCAACTGAACAAAAAGGAACCTAACTGCTGAGGAAATATTCTTTATCAAGAAGTCTTAGAAGTAAATCTGTATTTTTTCAGCGCTTGCACTGATTTTGAACGTAAACCCGAGCCCCACACTCACCTTTGCAGTGAAAATTGCTTGTCTGGCCTCCGGGATCATGTACAGCTGCTGAATAGTGGAGGCCAAGTAACACGTGGCTCCAAGGTTGGTTAACCCCACAAACCTGCACTCAGCACGGACATCATCGTGTGGCCAATAATCCCACTTGTAAGGTGCATGGGAAGCTGTGAGAAACAGGAACCACACAGGCAGGGAAACAGTCAATTCAGAGTGCAATCTGCAAAAACAGCAATACAATCAAAAGCTTGATGCTCACACTAATAAAAACCTGGTTGTGCACTGTTCATTTACAGGCACGAGCCAGACTGTGCCCGATCTTTAGGAAAATGGATTATAAATTCTTCAGGAAAATCTTGAAAATCTTTGGATAGAGCAGCAGCCTTCCTGCCACACCACTTTGGGCTGCAAGGGGCTCGCTGCGCTCTCCAAAGCAACAAGTGAATCAGATTGACAAAGCCATTTTCTTTCCCTCTAAGCTTTCTAATCCTCCGTATTTCATACCAGATGTAGCGATGGATTTCTTACACGGGGAGGCACCACACAAGTTTGGCAGTTCTGAGTGACTCTTTCATCAGCCTCCTTCTGATATGGCTGCCAAGAACTCAGAAGAATGGGAAGGTTCTCCTCATCTGCCAGTCAGGAAGATGGTAACCAGCTCAGATAATCTTCCGTGGTATCCAAGAATTTGGACACAAAAATCTGCAATGCGTCCAGCTTTGCTATTCATCCCCAAAGGTATCATTCTCCAAAAACACAGTGTCCCACAAATAATTCAGTACCTCTACTGAAGTGTATGTTCAGACAAAGAGGAAAAGAAATCTCCCAAAAATGTAAAAATTTATTTTACAATCCATAAAAGCTATGTGGGGTTTGAGATTTAAACTTTAAATCCTTAATGACTTTGTCACAGGTGAAAGACTCATTAGGGATTCTTCTCAATTCACATTATGAGATAGAAATTCAGGAAACTATTTGGCATCCTCACATCTTCAGAGACCAGACCCACAAGACATTCTGTTGCACAACAAATAATAGTTGTAATCTTCATTTTGGCATTGGCATCAAAACAACTATTAGCCCTGAAGCTCCAAGGAGGGAAGGAAACAGGTTTAATTCTCCTGTTTCAGCAAATCTCAGTGGTGTGACCCCGGGTTACCTGGCTCCACGGGCTGCTCAGCCAGTTGAAACAAAGCTCTCCTCCAGGTTTCACCTCCTAAAGAAAGCCATTAGCATGGCAGAATAATCCAAAATTCCTTCTTTTAACTGCAATCCCTAAATTACGACACCCTAATTCACCCTTTCTGATGCAAGGACTCAGCATCTATCAGTGCTTAGAGCTCATCGAGCTGGAATTGCGAAGCAATCAGTTGACTTCTTTGTACTTCACAGAGCAGCTGGGAGTATCCTCTACCTCCTTCCATCTGACAAAGAGCATTCAGGAATTTGACAAGGACTTTTCTCAGGACAGTCCTGTGCTCCCCACCCTGAGATTTTTAAAGTGACTGTCTTCATTTGAGTAATAAAATTTTTCCTTCTTCCATATGGATCTTGACTGGAAAGGCAAATTTGGGCTTGTTGATGTCTATCTTCTTTATTCCTCTCTGTTGTTATAGAAACCAGCTTCTTCTCAGGAAGAGATGGGGAAACTTGAAACCAAACTTGCAATGTTCGCATTCTATTTTAAGCAAAATAGAGCTGAATTTTTTCCTCTCAGAATGATCGTGCATTTCTCTATATTCCAGCTCCTGATGATGCTCCTGCTCCACCCATAACACCAGACATGATCTTAACCTTGCTGGAGAGCAAAGCACCTGCTTTTTGAACTGAAGGGTTTTATCAGTCTTTAAAGAGGCCAAACTCTAAAACACTGCATGAAATTTTATGAACAACTGAAGGTTACTAAATCCACTCTGCGGTAAGATCAACCTGAATGAATTGTGAGCCCCCCCTGTTAAGAAAACACATTAAAACCAAAGACAGGATGAAAATTCCTAATATTTCCCTGAATGTTTCTCCTAAGAATGATAGAGAGATAGCCTAAGACCAAGATTTTTGAAGACTAGTAAGATTACAGGGATAACAAAGTGGAAAATACCAGTTTCAATAATCTTTGGATCACATCAATGAATAACAAGCCCTTAAACAAATGAGGCATCACAAGTCTTGTGTTGGGTGCACATCCCAGAGACAACAGCACTCTGTCAGCTGTAATAAAATCAACATTCATGCAAGGGAGAAATACTGGGTATGGAGCAGGAGCACAGAGCAGATGGCTCTGGGAGAACTTGGGATGCAACAAACAATCCGAAGAGTGTTTGGAAGAAAGTAACAACTGTGGTAAATGTTACAGAAAGCTTCCACATCACGGAATTTCTGAGATTTGGAGTGAGGAAAATACTGATTGTAAAAAATGAATCACTGCACCTGGATACAGACAACCTCAGCAACAAATAATGCGCTCAGAGCAAACATAAATATCCAATATTTTCATAAAATACATTCTTAATAATATTTCTTCTGAGCACAGGAGCCCTTGGAAGGCCCCAGGCATATGAGAACAGAACACAAAGCATTATTATGATCAGATTTCTCTTTTGCTTCCTGAATTGTAAGGCAACAAAATCAATTCCATAGATTATAATAAATTACAGAACCTCGGGTTAACAGGAATTTAAACTGGGCACGTGAAAGGAAATCTAGCAAGCTGAACATGCATAATGAGGATTTGCAAATCAAAGATAAAATATGAACTAACTCGAAATTTTGGTGATTTCCATATTATACATAGGAATTGTGGTTCCAAAAGGCAGAAAGCATGGAAGCCAAGAGGCACAGCAAATCTGCTTTATGCAGATATCTGGGTAAAGACTGAAGTCAACTACAATGAGATCTGAAAACATCACAGTGCTGTTCACAGCCAGCACAATTCTGATGCCTTGAGGTGGCCACCTCAAAACAGAGACTAGACAGGAATAAGGGAATAAAGGTAGGTATTTATTTGAAAGGCCTTCAAAGGTCCACCCTGGGCAGTCAAAGGCTACACCAAGATGGACGCCGGGTCACGAGTTCTTCACACTTTTAGAAGTTTGGTTCATTTGCATATCAGGGTCAATTCTCCAGTTATAGCCTCCGTTAAGGATGTAATTACCCCAGGTTTGTCCCCCTCTTCAGAGGCTTTCAGTTTACACATTTTGGGGCCTGGTGTCCTTGAAGAGCAAACCTAGAGAGGTTTCTTACGTCTAACCAGCATGAGAGAGAACAGCAGCTAACAGGCCACATGCAACTCCAGAGTTACACACTGGCAGCACAGGATTTGAAAAATACACCAGTTGAAACCTAAGGCATCAATTCCAGTACCTCTGTGTAGCTTATATACTTTGGTTTATGTATAGCTATTCCATGTTTCTTCACGTTAGAAAGGAAAAAGAGCAATTCAAATCCAGCACAAGAGGATGAAACATGTAAAATCCAATGTTACCCGTGTGTACATGCCATTTAACAGGACCACACACTCTAAGAAAACCATATTCAAGAACAAGCAATACGGAAATTATTACGAGATTTAATTTGGTAGGTGAGCAAAAGATGCCAACACTTGTGTGACGCTACCCCAGGTGATGGGGGATAAATAGCAGAGCTATAAAGTGGAATTCCCAGAGCAGTGTTAGTGGCCACAAAACACTCCAAAGCTGTGTGTAACTAAGGTTCTTACACTGCATGTGCTGTGCCATGACCCAGTTGTGGAGCAGCCTGTAATTTTCCACAGAGCCCTTCACCATTTCCACCAGCAAGTCGTAAGCAGCAGCCCTGGAGGAGTGGGACTTGCACTTTGGCTGTTGTCTGTCCTTCAGACTGGGCAGCAAGAACAGGAGATTGAAGATGTCCCTCAGAAACTCCTGCAAAACAGTTAAACCGGCACGTTTAGCAGCTTTAATGTATTCTTAGAAGATAAACCATATATTAACAATTTTCTAGGAACTTCTGTAGACTTTCTAGACCTCTATCACGCAGAACTTTCTGACTTGAATACAAGTTCTGAATGACGAATTTCAACAGTTTATTCTGCATAAAGTGTATGTAAGCATATTATAGTCTAAAGAGGAACACGTCAACTGAAAAAGAATAACAAAATATGATTGGTATTTGACTGATAACTTGACAAACCAGACACGTATGTTCAGTAACTTTTTAAGACTAGTTTCTCATAGTGAAGAAAAGGCAGAGCAGAACTTGAATTCGCCAGTGTATTTTCCTGGACATTTTTTCACCAGCCTTTCCTCAGGGAGAAGCAAGGTGGTTTCACAGTCCTGTTCTATCGCACTGAACACGACACAAACCTCTTCACCTATGCACTTTGTAATGTGCAGTTAACAAGTGTTCTTAACTGTACACAATTAAAAAAAATAATACTAGATGAAGACTTAGTCTCAGAAAAAGTTCTAAGTTCCCATCTCTCAGCAAAGGCAAATTCTTTTTGAGGAGTTTGCTGTGGACACTGCTCTGTTCACGTTCATCACTGCACATTCCTGGCCTCCCCGTGATACACTCCATGCACACCATGTCCTTTAGGATTCTAGATACTATAATTCCTTTCTGCTTAAGCTTTCCATACATCCAAGCTACATAAATCTGACCTTTGCATACCTTTATTTTAATTTCCACATCCCCCCTCACAGCGCACTCTTCCTCTAATTTAATCTGCAAGCCCTCTGTAAGTAAAATACCCTTATCCAGGAGAATTACAGAAGCAGTCTTTTAAAATGCTGTCAGCAAAGTCACATTTGGACAATCAGATCACCTTCAGGGCCATTTTATGGTAACAGAATAAACAGACAAGATATAAATATCATTAGACACCAGGGCCTACTTTTCAGCTGAAACCTCGCTGGAGGCCCAGTAATAAGTTCTGTACAGTCTACAGAAAAAACCATCAGCCTAAATCAGTTTTTATACACAATCTGCTTTTTTAAATACAATATAGTTCTCAAAAACAAAATAGAAGTTTTTTAGCAACTTCCCCTGCCTCACCACTCCCCCACCTTACAAGCACAGGTGGAATGTAATATTCTTTTAACAGATCTCTGCCACTGCACAGACGTAGTGCTTAAATGTTACTTTTACATCAGACTGCCCAGGACTGCCCTGCTGTCAAAATCGGCTGTTGTTAAGGACTTAAACCAGTTAATGCTGATCAATAGTAAAAACATCTAAAGATAACAAATGAAAATAAATAAAACTTCTAGTATGTAAGAGCTCTATCCTGGAATTAAATAGTTAAAAAGAGAAGTGACTGTACATGCTACTGGTTAATAAAGGAGTACGTGTGCATTTGTCCATCATCCTAAGGCTAGAAATATGATGTACTTTCATATATTGAGCCCTGCAATCAAAATGGTGTAAAAAAGGCTCTATTTTGGTCTCTCAGTGGTCATTCAGTGTCCTTCTCACCTGGCCTTCCCGAGAAAATTTGAAGGGTGGTTTGTGCTTAATAACGCTCGTTGCAAGGCGAAGCAGTCCTGTCAGCCCATCATCTTCTACGTTACCATCCTGATGGTCAAGGATTTCTCTGCTACACATGCACGTACAGGGAGAGAAGGAATGTCACAACTCTGCCCCACTAACAATAAATCCAGTGCAAATTACCAGGGAAACTGCTGTGGGCAAAGCTCACCTCCGAATGCAGTCAGCAAGGTGTCTCGCCAGTGCATCTAAATCAAGCAGGGTTGTCTGATTCAAAATAAAGAAAATGGAATACAAATGGGAAATAATTATGGACTTCTTTTGGAGGAAATTTTATTACTGCACACAGAAAACCAGAGATAATTAAAACTCATTTTCAAACATGCTCTAGGTAAGTCTTCTAACTTATGCGAAGTGGCTGTTAACTGAATTTAACTCTTTCAGCTTTAATCAAGTACTTGATTAGCTCTTCCTAGGAACACACTGAAATTATCAACAATGAATCTCACAGGTAATTATAGTATTCCCATGCCTGTGACCTTCAAGTCAAGTTCACCTTTTTTGTGTGCTATAACAACCCCCCTTTCTTGACTCCAGAGTCACTACCTGAAGCTTCCAAGAGCTACTAAATGCGTATCACAGCAGGGAAGCTGGGAGATGGGAAACATCCAAGAGCTGGTCACAGCAGTTCATCATATCTTAAGAAAAAATGTCCGAAGGCACAAATTAAAAAGAAATCAGCATTGATATGAATGCAAAGCAAACCTACCTGACTTGCATCTTTGACATGAATGTTATCAATCAGTTTGCACAGCAGCCAAAAATATTCCTTGCAGCCAGGGCGCAGCACAGTTTCCTCTTCATAATCTTCTATCTGTGGAAAGAAATTGCTTTTGTTCTGAAGTACAAGACAAAATAACTGTATTAAAAACACAGTGAAGCCAGTAACTGTGTTACAAGAGTATTACTTTCTTCAAGCCTCTATGGTATAAGATCAATGTATTTTACAGTGGTAACAGTGTGTGCTCTAGTTTTCTTCTGCAATATTGATTAATTTTCTTGAAAAATTGTCAGGATGATCTGCCAGACCTGTAAAAAATTTGTAGAATGGCGTGGAGTTCATCCCACCCACTGCAATTTGCAAAAATGTTCAGGATTAGACTGAACAAAACATGAGAAACTTGGGCTGATTTCAATATTAGTTAATGCAGTTCTAATTTTAAACTCTTCTGAAAATGAGACAAATATTGCAAAGCCTTCTGTAGATTGTTTTAATTTAACTCTTTTTTAAAATATCTGTTATGTGGACATTGACATTCAAGAACAAGAGCACTTTTGAAAAGCTGTTCTGCATTTCTCCAGGCACAGCTAAGCTGTAAATTACTGCAGTGTCACAGTTTAACCACTTCTGGAAAGGTTCTGGGAACATCTAAAGCAGAAACCTTAATATCTCTGTGTATCTAAAACATCCCGTCAGACATAATGATAATGTGCTACCATTTTTTAGTTTTCATATTAAAAAAAAGACATTTAACTCGCTCTTTGATAAAGCCTTGTCAATTCTTAAATTCTTACCCTAATTGGTTTCAGAGCTTGAGCATCAGGGAGAAATTTTAACAAGGTTGATGCAGCCAGCAGCAGAAAGGAGCGATTGATTGAGTCTCCCCCATCCAGGCCAGAGAGAGATAATTTGTACAAACCATTGCAAGACTCGTGGCGAACAGCCGTCTAGGAAAAATCATGAAATTAAATGATTACACGCATTATTTGGAAGATTTTTCTTTTTGTGTGTTTTTCTTTCATAGGTAAGTTCCTCTCGTAATATCTATGAGGTTATCAGGGTTGAATCAGGGTTCTTTCTAAAAACAGCTATTACGAATAATGTGCATTTAAATTGCTTACAGAAAAATGCAAAATATGTTGTTCTAACTAAAAAAATGATTTGTCTGTGTCCTGTGTCTCTTGAGTTATGTGTTTTCTACAGGAAAGATCAGTGACTAGAATAGAAAATATCACATCTGGCAAATCAAGGAAATCTATGTGAATCCTGAATTTACCCTTACCCATTCCTAACTATCAATTAATTTAATTTCACTAGAAAAACTATTTTCTTCTTTCTTTTATTAAGAAAAATATTCACAGTCTATGTCTAACCCAGCTTTGGAAGTTTGCACACCCTCATTTCCAGGGATTTTAAATGGAGTCAGCCGGTAAGCTTTTTCTGTGCTTGAGTAATAAAGCAACAGATAAGAATTATCACTTCATGCCCACATTGCACCTTTAAGCAAACACTAGTAAATATAAAAATTTTCTACTGTGAATATATTGCTGCAATTTTTAAGCCTTTATTACCTGAGAAAAAAATTACTTAAAGCTAGACAAAGCATTGGTCATGACAAAGGTTTTTGTACCAATTCTCATTCACCTCATTTTGTGATTCTAAGTAGAGGAAAATAAATAATTTTAAAAAATAATGTAAAAATGTAAGGGGGGGAAGTACATTTAAGCTAATTCAGGTCAGGTGGCATCACCCAGAAATTTCAACAAATTACCCAGAAATTTTAACAAATTACAATGCAAAAATGACCTTCAAGCAGAAGTCAAGAACAAAGGTGAGCGTTTATAACCTGGTTTGCCATCGCCCACAGACGTGCCACCTTACAGTGACCACTTCTTACACAGCACTGCAAGCACCTGAGGCAGATCCTGCCAGCTGCAGCAGGAAAAAACTCGTCTTGAATTTAACGGCAACCAAAGTTAATGGCGCTAATTAGGAATGCAACAACCTCCCCTTCCCCATACCTCTGGAATAAGAAGGGTGAGCTTCTTGAGCCAGTCTTGCAGATGGTCACTGTCGGCCAGACTGGATTTCACCAAGGAGCAGCAGTGAGCCCAGCTCACCAAGAGCCACATGGAATAGTGGGTGACTGCAAGAGGAGAGAAATGCCACCGTAAGTCACAGCCAAGGCTTGCTGGCTGCAAGGGTTGCACAGCCCCCGCCCAAAGGACATTTATTTCAGTCACACTAACACACAAGACCTAATCTTTCCGGGCACATAGGATACAATCTAAACTCAAAGTTTGACCAATATGCTGATTAAATACTGACCACTGTACCAATGATGACCATTTAATCAGGGGCACAACCCTTTCCTGCATCTCTACTTCTTAACCAGTAGCTGATTCTTCATGTCTTCACACTTATTTCCTGTTTTGTACTAATTTCTGTGGCCACATTTGTGTTGCCTCACGCAGAAGTTCCATTTCAATCATCTTGCAGCCCCCAAGTAACTTTGAAAATTCTTATGTAGCATCTTTGTGAAGGAAATTAGAGCAATAATGAGTTTTTTGGAGTGCTTCCATCCAGTGTCACCTGTCCTCTGGTAATAAGGCAGGCATGCTCTCAAGGACTATACTATACCCCATCTTTAAAAGGAATTATCAACGGAGAAACCATTCTTCATCTTTAATTATTTAGGAGAAAGACTGCCAGCAGCCCAAGAGCCCAAGCACAGACTCAGCCAATGCCAGCAACTGCTGGGGTTTGTTCAAGGAAACAAGGCATGAACACTCAGTTACAGATGTGTTCAAGGGTGTCCAGGACAGCTTTATATGGGGTAGGATCCCACCGGTCTTGCCAATGAAGCTGCTTCTCCTGGCAGGATGAAGAAAGCTGCTCTTGGAGTAAGGTCTAATCTCAACTTTTCAGGTGCAACAAGAGTTTATTCTTGGTAGCCCCCTCACCTTATCCTTAACTTCCACCTGAATTTCTTCTTTTCTTCTTTGCAAAGTGTTACATTTTGATAGGATCCTGCCTGGATATCTCTGCCATTGGTTATTAACACGGGATAAAGCGCTGTATGGGATTTGTCTGCATTTGCTGTTCTCACTGAAGCCACTTGGGCTGAAAATTCTCACATGGAATTTCTGCCACAAGCCCAGTAAGAAATATTTAGTCAAGAGGGAAGCAGCTGCTGCCCATGGAAAAGGTCACTGAGCAGAAGATGCCCCAGCTTCACTCCCAAAATAAAACTCAGTTTTCCCCCTTCCTAGTCTTATATAAAGTTTAAGGACCAGGGCTGGGAGCAGGAATGGGGGAAAATCCAGATGGGATTTAGCCAGGAAAGTGGATTGGGAAAACCTAGATGAGATTTCAGCCAGAAACAGGATTGGGAAAAACCCAGACAGGAATTCTCTGGGAAACTTGATCGGGGGAAAACCTGGACCAGATTTCCCCTGGAATTCGGGCTGAAAGAAAACCGGACCGGATTTCTCCCGGGAAGTGGCTCGGGGAAAAACCCGGACGGGCTTCCACACAGAGTCGGGATCGGGGGGAAAACCCGGACTGGATTACCCCTGGAAAGTGGATCGGGAAATAACCACGACCGCATTTCACCCTAAATCCAGACTGGGGAGAAAACCCGGACTGGATTTCGGCCAGGAGGTGGATCAGGGGAAAACCCGGACTGGATTTCACTTGGAAACCACGGAGTAACGATTTTCCAACATTCTAATGGTGGAATAAATCAAACCCATAACTTATTATCATCAATTTGTTGTCCCTGTTATTAGGTCCTGACACAGCTGGTTTGCAGCACTGACCTTCATGCCTCGACCTGTGATCAGACTGAGCCTTCAACACCCTGACGGGAAGAAGAGAAAACCATTTGAACTTTATCACAGAACATAACAGATTATCACTTAGAAATACAAGTACACCCGGGGCACAACACAGTTACTCTTAAGTAACCACTTGGAAAATTATCCATCTCAACAGGATTAATTTCTTGCGGTATTCAAAATTAGCAACAATAATAAAACTACGAAAACCTTCAAGTCACCCCCACAAAGCTTTACTGATTACAAGATTAAAAGTCAAGGAGAGGTACCCACAGTCCCTTTATTTTATCCAAAATAGAGATGTCAAACAGAGATAGGAACTGACCCATACAGAAGAAATCTAGTTTTCTTCTAAAGAAACCACACTCTGAATAAAGATTCGCAAACTTTAAACGTTTATATTTATTTACTTACATTTTTATTAATTACAATAAAAGATTATGAACCCAAAACCATAGCATATATACTTAAAATTATTCCTGCAACTCAACTATTGGTTGGAGTTAACCACACTTGCAGACTTGACTGGAAATGTTTTGAATATCCTTAACAATCTTTTAAAAAGATAGTAAAACACGCTATCCATCACTTGGAATCAATTCTACAACACTGATGAAGCAAAAACCTGACCTCCCCAGCATCAGTCTGACTGCCACAATGCAGCCTTACACAGAATTGCTTTTCTCAGGACAAAAAGGCAACAGGACCCAAATCTCCAATAGGTAAAATTTTGGGTTCAGTATCTGCACAATGGCTAGAACAGTAATTTCAGCAGGATGAAAAAAATAACTCAAAACTGGCAGACAACTAAGCAACATAAAAGTGAATTGATTTTAATTTCTCCTTTACACTGCCTTGAAATTGAGAATGCTCTGGAGAAAATGAAGAAGGGATTTTGGCATGAGAATTTATGAAAGCGTGTCATGTATAGTTACATATCCATGCCTTACACCCTGACCACAGAGTTCTCACCCCTCTCCTCTGTGCCACTGCTTTGAGGGCAGCATAACCACAGGAGGTGACTAAGAAAAGCAAGTCTACAGCCTCTGGAATCAATTTCTGATGTGGCTGTCAGTGGGGACCACAGCTGGAAGAGCCCTGGACTGGTGAACTAAAGCAGTGATGAAAATGCGCACACTCGATCAGCTTTATCACAAAAATAAAAAGATATTGTACCTAGGTGCCAAGTTGTCATATGTATAAGCAACTGACATAAGTCGCTGAATCAAACTGGTTCCCTGGACAAGTACAAGAAACACCTTTAAAAATCGAAGTCAAAAGAAAAAAAAAAAAAAACAAGTTAATATAACAACAAGCTTTTTGATCTGTTTTTCAATTATACACACTGTGTGAATCTAAATAAACCCACCTGTGCAGAGGAGGAAGAGCCAAAGGCAAATCACAGCATCTTCACAGTTAACAATTTACTGTTTTTATTAAAGCAGAGCTAAAATCTCATGTTTCACTGACTAGGTCTAGATGCTAAAATTTCTGTTTTCTCTAAGAAAGACAATGCAACTGAATAGGAAAATCAACCATTTATTCAATCCTTCCAGTAAAAACACAGTATTTTTTTAAAGTATAAACTACTCACAGCCTTTTAAAAACCTTAGGCTTGAGAAGACAGAGTTGAGGATGAGGTTGGACACTTACATTTTGCCTGTCTCTGTGATCAACACATATTGACTAAACACTCA
Organism: Dryoscopus gambensis; assembly: GCA_013389985.1. Lineage (NCBI taxonomy): Eukaryota > Metazoa > Chordata > Aves > Passeriformes > Malaconotidae > Dryoscopus > Dryoscopus gambensis. The sequence goes on from WEIT01006353.1 coordinate 1,182,608, forward strand.
CTTAAAATATTCATCTTTAGCAAACCTGACAGACTACATAGAATTTTAAAATCCGAGCCTGAAGAAAATATTAAAATATTTAGGTATCAAATCCACTGCAATCAAAAATATTAACCAACTGACAATTAAAAATTTAAAACCAGTTAGAGAAACCGACAGCAGCATTTACATGTTAAAAGTGTAATACATTTGGTAACTTCCCTGTATGACAGCAGCCCTGGTGATTTAGGGATTTGTTTTGCCAGAAATGGCTGGTATTTATAGAATGGTTAAGGTCTTTCCAGGTATAACAAATGGGAAGTTTGGCTCCAGCTCAGAGTTCAGACTTGCACTTTCTGGCAGTCACAGCTGGTCCTGTGCCCAAGAAAGTCGATTTACAGTGAACGTTTCCCTCATGCCAAAATATTCCATGTGCTTGGCCTGCTTTAGGAAATCAGCATGCAGGAATCTGGCAGGAAGGCTTACAGCTGCAGGTAAGTTCACCTTAACTCACTCAGCTCTCCCCAATGAAGTTATTTTAGTGTTTACTAAAGGAATCCAAAACGGATTGAGCGAGGATGAGGACAGCTCGTGTTATAACCACGTTATCGCAGGTTAATAATAACACATTACTGTGGAAAAGGACTGATCAATTCAGGAAACAAAATCCAAGAAACAGGGACAAAGCACTAGCATTCTGAATTCCCAATTAATGTGTTTACCAATCACCAAAACGCCTTTTAGTTGCCAGGTTTAAAGCTATTAACTTTTCTAGAGAACAAGTCGGATATCAATTAATATTACTGATAGCAATTAGCCCTACTAACTTTGCCACTACATTGTTTTATTACTAAAAGAAGGACTTCACATTTACTCTTTCAGAAAAGGAGTCCCTCCCTAAAGCTCCCAGAGCCTCTGTCTGTCTCCTACCTCTGTCAGACGGGGGATGTGAAGGCCCTTCACGTGGTCGCTCGTTGTCTTCCTGGATTTGCCCGGCCACGTCCTTTTCCTGTGGCTCTCTGCTACCCCAGACCAGGCAAAGACATCGTGATAAGCCAAATCCAGATCTGAGGGATCCACTGCAAACTGGCAGATCAGCTTCAGCAAGCAAGCAAGACAGTCCAGCTGCCACTGGCAAGAGGAAGGAAGTGAAATCTTCAGTTTTGAGGGATTTATTTTACACAGAATTCAATGCCTACGACGGAATTTGCACCTGAAAGCCTCAGCAAGGTATAAACGATAAAAAACTAGAAGTAACTTGAATTTAGCTCAAAGTAATGATAGAATAATAATGAAAAAGACATTATATAAGAATGACTAATAATCATGCTCATTATTGAGAAGTGTCTTTATTAACACCACAGCCACTATGCTAATTGTCTGACTGACAGCAAGGGAAAATGGTGTTTCTTGGCCTCTTCAAGGGAAAGGTAATTAACAGATCACTGCTTTTAATACAGACTGTAATAAATAATTTTCCGAATAACAACCTTCCCGAAAATAAGCAGAAAAATGAGCAAAAATAAAGTACTCCATTCTTGTTTGGCTACTTTTGACTTCTTTAAACGAGTGTGATCTCTTATTGTAATATCAATGCAGTTGCAATCATTCCTGAGGAAGGAACCCAGTTTTTTTTCCCTCTAAGACTCCATGATCTACAATTTCAAGTTCTGTAATTTTAAAAATGGACAAACCACCCCCCAAAATACACAGAAGAACAGGAAGGGTGGTTTTAAAACATAAAAAAGCAGAAGTGTATATATATTAAAAAAACAAAAACAAAACTCTTCCAGAAATAGAAAATATTCAAAAATAACATGCTACTGCATAGACCCTGGTGGTTTCAATCAGAGAATGAATCTATTTCACAACAGAAAAATAAGTGTAACAGAGGCTGAGAGTATTAATCATCTTTACTAATAACAGGAAAGTTCTTCTGAGAGAAGGGGTGAATAAACACCTACCACAGTCCATGATTCCTGTTCTTTAGGCTCTAGGATTCCAGAATTGAAAATTTCCAGTAACTGTTGGAGCCCCCCAGCAGCAACAAACTGTAAGTATATTATGGAACCAATGTGAGAAAAAGCAGATACAGAAATGTCACTGAGATCAGCTAGATACCAACCTAAGCTTTATAAATTAATTAATAAATAAATTATAAACTATTCAGCTGGATATTTAATGAAAACAAATTAAATAATTGTACATGGCTGTGACATATTTACAGGCCTGAAAACGCAGAGGAACTTGCAAATGTTATCCCTAAATTTGAGATAAAAAGCTTAGGATAATGTTTTAAGTGGGTTTTTATATTTCTCTTGGAAAACTGTCTCAGGTACCATGAAACACCATAGGAAAAACAAACCTTGCAGCTCCATGTGTTTTTACTGTTTTCTATTTGATCTTCACTTGAATCATCTGAGTCTGGGTAAAGATCACTGTAACTTCCCTAAAGATAAACAAGATTAATTGTAACAACAGCTAAAGAATTATGATATTGTAAAATAAATCACTGATATATGCTTTAGTTCAGAGGAACGCAGATATTCCGTGCAAGAAAATTACCGTAGATTCACGTCTTATTCTCCTGTTGGGCTTTCCCAAAGCTTCAATAATTTCCAGGGCATACAAAAGTTTATGGGCACTTTTTATTCGCAGGAGGTCCTTCCAGCTAAAGCCATCATTACCCTTAAAAGAGGAAAAAAAGATAGAAAACAATTAGCACAATTATATGTAATGCTGATCCATCTAAAAATCCAGGCAGAGGATTTTTCAAGTGGCACGGACAAATTATTTGGGGTCTAATTTCATCTGTTATCTGAAATTAGACAATTCCAAGCATATTTTTACATGATTAACAATTTGAATAATGAAAATGCAACATCACTGCATGTGAACATACACACAGTTTTAAATCAGAGGAAAGCAAATGTTACAGTCTGTAACTTCCACCAAAATTCTGATGCATATGGCCATAAAGAGCTGTTGTATCTAAAATCTGTTAGGATGTAATTTCAACCACTTTTGAAGAGGTTGAATAATATATTTTCATCTGTAGGACAAGAAATCAACCATGCTTGCAACCAACCCATGCTGTGAACCTAGAGAAGGGAGTACAAAAGTATCCCTGTCACAGCAGTCGCAGTGCTAAAGCCAGGCTGCAGCTGAAGAAATGGCTTTCAGTTCAAGCCAGAAGGGTGTGATTATTAGTACTGACTATTCTTTTCATGTATAAAATAAATTTTGAAAAGAAATGATAAAAACAAAATGGGGGAACTCAGCTGACATCTCTGTTTAGTTTTAGAGTTATTAGGTTTACTTGTGTCTCAGCACTTAGCATGTTTACTATTTACCATTCCTATTTGGGGAAAATTCAACTAAAACACTGGGTGCTAAAATATTCATGTACAATAGAGATAAACATGTAAAACTTGGTTCACCTGCTCATCAGAAATATTCTGGAATGCCTGCAGCATATTAGGGCACGTTGGTAGGAGCATTAACAGTTCCCAGACACGCCTGGATAAGTTTTCTGCATGGAGATGGAGCTCTTCACACCTTGCACTCTGACAAACCAAACCACAACCATTCTTATTGGGAACTTCTTTGAGAAAATGAGGTTTCAAAGCCCAAACATGTACTTATCCTTCATTAACAAGCTGTTTCCTATCTAATAAATAACTAGGACATGATAGCTGGAGTCTCAACTTGCAAGAAACTAAGTTACATGATCTTTACATCATAGCACGTATTTTGGAATATTTAAATGCACGTTAAACTTATAAATAAACTACAGGTTCAAATCTATTATATATTATTTATTTTCCCTCAAGGTAATGATGGCATACAAGACAAAGCTTGAGTTTTTGCAATACAACTTTACAAACCTTTCTTCAAGCCAACTCCCATTATGAGTCACCATATCTACTTAAATAATCAATATTGTTTCTTAAGAATTATTTTTACAACTTCTACAAGATTTGGAACATTTAAAATGTATCAGAACGATACTGCTAAGAAAATAAGAAAAATGATGACAAAGAGTTTACCATAATAAGCAGGCAATGAACATCTCTAGCAATTGACCAGAGTACACAAGAAGTAGGCTACACAGGAAGACCAGATCCAATTAAGTAAGACTTAAATCTAATTGTTCTAATGAAATTACTCTAAATTACCTCACTATCTTCCATAGCCACTTCTCCAGAAGGAGGCTTAAAAGAGGCCAGCATCTCTAACAAATCAAACAGGGTGGTAAGATGGGGTTCTTGCAGGAGTAAGAGCATTGGAATGTTGTCCTTCTGAGGAGGAGGTAGGCAGGAAGCTGGCAGCTGGACACCTTCACCTTTCCGTTCCCTCCTGGGGGCACCCAGGGATACAAACACCATCTGAAACAGAGAGAAACAAGGAGCACAGAGACAATTGTATGATACACCACGGAATGTTTTCACAAGGATCAGAATTAAAAAATTCAAGATAAATGTTTATTTTGCAGTCAAATCTTTACTTGGCAGCGTTTTCAACAACTGCCACAAATGAAGTTGGGTTTGCTTTCACTTAAGGCATTCACGGTGTAGCTGCACTTCTCATTCTGCCCCTGAGGCTGGGGAGACTCCAGTTCTGAGCTGGTATCAGCCCCACACATTGATCACACCCAGCCCCACATACAGGAATCAGCCGCAGAACACAAAAGCCAAGTATTGGCCACTGTTTGCAGTGACTGCTCCCCACGCCGGCAGTACCTGCATATCCTTAAACCCCAACTCATGCAGCGTTTTTTCATCGTAGTCAGTTGTCAGTTCATGCCCAGATGAAATCATTCTCACAGGTCCCATGAGGCCACCTAGGAACAAAGCTCATTTCAGCAAAATTCTGGAATCGTAGTCTCAGTTTCATAGTTTCAGTAGTACACCCCTCAGCAGCAAACAGAAAGAGGCAAAAACTGAATGTCATTTCCTTAAGCAAAGTGGTTATTACATTAAACTGAATTTACTTGCATGTATTCAGAAATAACCTTTTCAATAATAGGTCACCCAGCCTTGTAGTGAAAAGTGTTTATAATACAAATTTAAACACACCTTCCATATTTTGCAGTAAATGACACTATGCCACAGAAGGACAATGGGAAATGATTGTGATCATCAACAAAATCCCCTGGTACCACACAACTGTGGTCAAGTCAAAGAAGCAGTGATTAATCTTTCTTAAATGCAAGTTGGAAGCAAAGAAGTCACACCCACTTCAGAAGAGAAAAACTGAGAACACCCTGCAATAACTCAACACTGAACAACAAACCTGACCAATTAAAAGATAAGAATTAAATTCCACGTGGTGCAGACAATCAAGCCTCTCTTCTTACAAGCACACTTTGCCCAACACAACCACATGTTTCTAAAATCCCAGTTACAACAATAAATATTTTCTGCTAAATGGTGGAAAACAAGGCAATTTCTTTCCTAAAACTGCTTCTGATGAGCGGCTGGAAAAGGATTTTACAAAGAAAGCAATTAATGTGTCCAAAATTCAGTCTGGTTTACTTACATTGTGTCTCATTAAAACATGTTTTTTAGAAGTTGCTAAACTGTGAAAAGCAAGTGTGAATCATGTTTGAACATATACTAACAGTGGTGTTGGAAAGAGCTGTTCATGGACAGAATTTGTTCAGATAATTATTCATTACACACTAACTCACACTTATAATGAGAGAAAAACCAAGAAAACATAAAGATCATTCAGAAAACATTTTGAACAGCAATAAGATAAAAATGTTGTAATATATCTAACATCAGTAGAAATTAGAAAACACCCTCCTGAAGGATAAAGCAGGAATTCTCATTTGCTCACAAACACATTAAGAGGGAACAACAACAGGATGCATATTCACTATATTAAGCAAACAATGGCCATCTTGGAGCAAGGTGACACTCCAAATCAGGAGCCTCAAAGCAGGATGAAGAATCATTTTTGCTACAGGATGACCATAAATTAAAAAGCAATTACAGGAGTAAGGGAGATCTTCCATCTGACTGGAATACATGTATGTAGAGCATAAATTATGAATTTGAATTATGGCTTCAAACTCTGAATCAATGGCAGAGCCAGAAGTGTACGAATCAGATGAAATACAGAGTAAGATATCCAGAAATATAGAACTTTATCAAGTTGTGTGCAACAGTATCTCCAGTTTACAGAAAATAAAATAATTCAAACAAGAAGAAAAACAACGTGGGGGAAAATCTACTGGAACATGGAACTTGGGGAGATCTAAGGACTTGTGACAGATGCACATTTTCTTCGCTATTTCAAATAAATGGTGCTTAAGAAACAACACTACGAATTAGAAGTGGGGGGTGGTACTAATGAGAACTAGAGATAAAAAAAAGAATTCACAGTGCTTGCTTAGCTGGGATATCTGGGGGAAAAAAGACCCCACAATCATTTAGGCTGTAAAGGCAAAAGCTCCAGGCAGAACCAGCTCACCAGGGAAATCCCCTTTGCGGCTGCTTTGGCCGAACTCCTGAAGCTGCGCTTGCTGATTTATCTGCTCCTTCTGCAGATTCTCATACCAATGGGTGACTTCTGCTCGGAGATCAGCCACCTGATCACTGGGGTACATTTCTATGGTCATCTGAAAGAAACGAGGTGTTTTATTTTCCCCAGAGCACTGTGGCATTACTAACACTTCACAGGGCGGGGTCTGCCAGGAGAAGGAATTTGAGCTCACCTTGTCAGGAAGTCCAGCGGGCTGACAGACAATCCTCAGAGGTAGCGACTGTTTGTCACTCAGGGCTTTCAAGTGACTGCTGATGCCAGTGCCTTCAATCTGCCACTGTCTCAGGTGATATGCAAACCTTAGGAGGCAGGGAAAAACATGCAAAGAGTGTTTTTGTCAAAGCCTATTTAACACAAATGTTTGCTGAACAATGAGAGAAAGACAAAACCTGCGAGGAGTTGTTGGGGTTTTTTTCCTGAAATAAGAGGAAGTTATTACATCCTCATTTTTCAAATAAAATTAAAATAACTTTAAAGAAGTTTCTTTGGTGAGGGATGGGGAAACATGAACCATAAGCACATATTTATACAAGAACAAGGGCAAACTCTGGTAATTGCTTAAATTTTATATATAACCTTTCACAGTTATTCCCTACTGGCCTTCCTTTACACAACGAAACCATTCCTTAAATTAGTAACTCTTAACACACTCATCATTACGGGAAGAGAAACAGAAATAAATTCTGCATCCAAATATATCAAGAGAGTTTTTTACCTTCTCCTAAAAGCCTCCAGGTGTGTTTTCAGCATTAAGAGCCCTCTTTCAATAATGGTCAGACTTGAGTGAGAGTCTTGCTCCAGGTTACTCGAAGCTATCATCAGACTCTCCATACACTTGCTAATAAATTCCTGTTCTTTTTCCAGACCGGTTTTACCTGTAATACCAGTTCAAGTCAATTATATAGGCACAGCTTTGGAACAACACATTTTAATACTAAGAATAAAAAAAGGATAGTGCTGGGTATTCTTTAGAACACTTTCAACAGAAAAAAAAAAAAGATAAAAATGAAAGTTCATACCGTTGATGTAGTAAGAGTTGATGTACTGGATGGCTGCTCGACTGACATCACCAGACTGTGCCCTCAAAGCAATGCCCCAGAACTGGTCCATGCCACACAGCTGTTTGACAAAAGGAAAACAAACACAGAAACAAAACATTGCCTCGTTATTTTACTTTCTTCTGATCTGAGACGTTCTTTTTGCCTCTTGACTCAATCACTAACAATATCTCATTTTCTCCGCTGCTTGCACTGCCATCACTGCACACACCAACTGCTGCAAAACTCTAAGTTTCTCGGAAACATTTTCAAAGGCATGAGGAGAACTGGTTGAAATTCAAAATAGGGAGTTTTCATTTTTTACAAACAGGAATACTTTCAAATGAAGCCGTAAAACCACAGCTATAATCAGTATTCATTGCAAGAAGAAACAATTGCCTCAAATCAATTTGGAGAATATATTCTAAGTATAATTTTATTTATGAGGTAATTTCTCTGGATAAAAAACTTCTGCAGCATCTAATACATAAATTGAGACATTCTACGACAGATTTCTAGCCAGAATTAAATATGACTAATAGAATGTCACCTGACTCTTCTTCTTTAGATAAGTAAATGTTACAAATCCATTCTTTAAACTCAACAGTTGATACAGTTCAGTTCTGATAAAAAAATGATAACCTGCACAAAGAGATGCAGGCAGCAGGTATCACTTTATGGTTTTCTATCTTTGTCTTTAGAGACAAAATCCACATGTGCCAGAGGAGAAAAGCAGGAGACAGAACCCAGGCTCACCTCGGAGTTGGAGCCACCATCGTAAGCACTCGTAGCCAACCGAGCCAAATTACACAAATGCTGGAAGAGGTTCAGGCCAGTCATACTGATAGTTTCAGGTTTTAGCTGCGGCATCTAAACAAAATCAACGCGCTTTAGTATGCAAAAAAATTTCAGCGATGGAACAGAGAGCAATTACAGGGTATTTACTTCGCTAGCACTGTTATTACTCATCATTGTTATTATTAAGCACATTAAAATGTAGTAGATCAGATAGATTTGTTCTTGCAAAAGATCACACCCTAAATTTTAGATACAATGCAAAAAATCAACTAGAATTGGCTTGAACAGTTCACTTCACCACTGATTTGTAACCATGCAAAAGGGGAGAAAAAAGTTACTTTAACATCAGCTTAACTTATCAACAGCAGGAGAATTTGTTAGCATATGTGACGCCCGTTCAAAAAAACTTAGACATTACAGAACCAGACAAAAACCTGTGTAACCCTGGGAAAGAACTAGACTACATTAATTATTGCACAATCTATCCATTTTTTTAATGTCATCTGTCAAAATGGATGAATGGAACCCCTTGGAAAAAGCTCTGCATGTTTGTCTTTTCAGTGGCTGTACTGCTGAGATTTAGATTTGGGATTTCGCCCTCCCAAAAAGAAAAGTCCATTTTTCAGTCAGGTTAAGCTGTACAGCATAAAGCAAACTATAGTTTTGTGCAGGTTTGTTTTTTTTTTCTTTCAAATTGAAATAAAAGTGCTACACAGCTGCAGATACAACACACAGGCTGTTTGTAAAGAACCACTCAGGTAAATAGTAGTGTGAAAAGAATTCCCACTAATCCATTTCCCTCCTCTCTCCAAGCAGAGAAAAACCTCTGCATGACAAGCGGGGCCCTCCTGGGCTACTGAAGAGATGATTTCCATAGAAACAATTTTACATCCATGAAATAGTGTTGATGTGGAATGAAACATCTCTATTGGAATCATGAGGTTGCAATTAACTCTCTACATACCTTTTCCAAAAAAAGATGTTTGTAAGTCTCCATACCCATGGCATGCTGGTCTTTACTCCGTACTTGATTCAAGAACCAGTGTAGTGCATCATCATAACATTCAGAATCTTCTACTAAGCAGTGCCACAGGATGTCCACTTGCTCTAAACTCAACCCTACAATTGGGGAAGTATTTTTAACTACTCCTTTATAACACCAAATATTCCACACAACCCAAGAATACACACAGAAAAATCAGAATATTTATGTCAGGTCACAACATATAAATGTACTGTATGGTAACTTTGACCATCTATAGTGAGACCACTCAAATATCAATTGTAAAAAGTGTAATTTCTTTCTTCATAAAGAAAATTAACTTCTGGCAGAATTAAAATATAAGGAATTATTCCTTTTTGGAATACAGTACTTCAGTAAAAGACCACTGGGAACATTATGGACACAAATCAAAGCTGTAAGTACACAATATTTTATCTTCCTTTAGTAATTACTACAATCCTATTACTCAGAAAGACTGAAGCACAGAGAACATGAAAATTTGTTCTCACACAACTGCAACAGAATTTAAGCTTCAATGTTGGTTCTGTGCTTTTACCAGAAAATCTTCCTTCTTTTGAAACTGTCTCAGAGATTATTTTAGATTGTATGTTTAAAATACCATATTAAGCTGACACGGATTACTAAGAAGTATTTTTGCCTCACTCTGAGGTGCTTCTGTGGTAAGGTAACATCAAATACTCACTGAAATGATCTGGAGATCCCAGAGTTGAAAACACACATGTCAGGAATTGAAGACGAACCTGAACTTCAGCACTGTGGCTGTATCTAAATGTAAATTTGGACAAAAATGGAAGTTTATTTAATTGTTTATTGTCGTAACTTCTTTCCCACTCATAACGTGTGACTCTTAAAAGCATAAATAACTGTTTCTTTCAAGTTTCTTTCTGAATTTCTAGGTCAGGGAATGGTCCAGACCCCAGCTGCAGATGTTGCAAAACCACCCCAAACAGTGGAATGACACAATAGTTGTCACTAGATAAAGTCCTCTTTTTGTTGGGATTTGAGAAGGGGATGGGAGTGGGTTTTTTGGCTTACAGTCCAATTCAAGTGCATCATTTTGTCACCTTGCAGGATCTGCTCATTTTTTCCCCCCTAACTTGTAAAATGTTCGTATTTCTACTCTGAATTTCTGATTCCAGCTGACACATATTCTTTATAAAAATATTTTCATAACTTATATAAAAATATTAACTTTACTTCTATTTATACAGTAAAAGCTTGATGGTCAAAGGAGCAAAGCAATTTATCATTGTGTCTGAATTTAAAGGATCCCACTTTTCTAAGTAATTTCTCACTAAAGCAACATCTAATATAAAGGGTGAAGTTAGATTTGAAGAAGTTAAATTGGACCCATAAATAGCAACATTTGTCAGATGTGGGTGCCCATATTGACTTTGACATCTGTCAAAACATGAATAGTCTGTTCCTCTGGGACTGGGGAGCTGGAAATGGTATTGCTTGTTTATATACACCTGATTTTAATTACACAGATTAGGAAGTGCAGCTGGATGTGTTAAACAAAAAAATTATGCAAAGGCTAATGATAAATTTTAGAACTAAAACATGGGAATAGTTCTAGTATATGAAATCACTTTAAATTGATTTGAGTATCTAAACCTTCATGCTTTATATGTACACAATTATTCAACACGATGTGTAACAAAAATGACACAAGAGTTGGGGTTTTTTTAAGAAAAAGGAGCTATTTTAAATGTTTTGACAGACCTTTGTCTCCCTAAACAGGAAATGCCCCTATAGAAAGTATTGACTCACAAGAACACATCAGAAGCAACAGAAGAAAGCAGAAATGTTTAAAGCCACAAAACATCCAACACTCCAAGTCAGTTGTGTACTTACAGTGCATGTTTGTGTCGTCCCTCCCTGACTGCCTGGATGTAGTGTACCAAATTATCAAAGAAAAGTTTCATCATATTTAGTTCCTTTTCTGCCCACCTGTAGCAATCGAAAGGACAGAAAGTATTATGGTTTGCTTGAAAAGGTCAGGAAAGCCACAGAAAGCAGGCAGCTCTTATAGGAAAATGGCACACACATAACCCCAAAGTAAACCTTCAGCTTTCCATCTACCACAAATTCAGGAGCATTTTCCAGTACTGTACTCTCTTCTTCCTTGTAATCCTTAAGGGTTCCTTATGTTATTTTCAGGCATAGGACTGACAGACCACTCCCTTTTGAGCCCATAAAAACTGTTCCTAACGGCCTTAATTCAGAAAAAGTAACTCAGAACTGGGCGTGTGTTTAAATGTCACGTCAAAAAGTCTGAAGAAAAATTGCTGATAATCACTGTCACCTTTCCCAAAAGTTCTGTCAGTCTGTTCTCCACAGTTACACCAGGCGGTTACATGGTTTGTTCTGCTAAGGAATGCTGCACTCTGTATTATCTTCAACTTTCAAAGGTTTTTATACAACAAAGAGCCCCCTAAATGCTAGCACTGCTGGGACAGGGGCCTACTTACATTGTAATCCAATGTGTATCATAGCTGCTCCCAAACTGCTGAAATGTTCCAAACAGCTTGGGAAGAAGACGAAGTGAAACTACTACAGATCTAAGGGAGAAAGAGAGAAACAATGACAACACGTGATTGTTACCGAACTGAAATAATTGATTTAAAAATTCCTTTGAGAAGCTCAGGTTCTGTGAGCAAACCAACGAAAGGAAGGCTCTGTAAATCGTAAATCACTGAGTGATCTGGGTTGGAAAGGACTTTGAAAGTCTCCTCATTCCACCCCCTGCCATGGGCAGGGACACTTTCCACTATCCCAGGTTGCTCCAAGCCCTGTCCAACCCGGCCTTGGACACTGCCAGGGATCCAGGGGCAGCCACAGCTTCTCTGGGCAACCTGGGCCAGGGCCTCACTGCCCTCACAATAAACAAATTTTTCCTCATATCCAATCTAAACCTACTCTCCATTCGAAGCCATTCCTCCTTGTCCTGTCACTCCAGGCCCTTGGCAATAGCCTTTCTCCATGTTTCTTGCAGGCTCCCTTCAGGCACTGGAAGGTCACAATTAGGTCACCCCTGAGCCTTCTCTTCTCCAGGCTGAACACTCCCAATTCTCTCAGCCTTTCCTCACAGGAGTGGGGCTCCATCCCTCTGACCAACTCTGCTGGATGTGCCCCAGCAGGTCCATGTCCTTCCCTGTGCTTGTGGAATCTCCCATCAAGTCAACCAAAAAAGTTTTCTGAACCTGAACTCCACATACCTCAAATTCTTTACATTTAACTCCCTGGACACAGATGAGATTAATCTCTCAGCATACTTGTAGCTCATGTCACAAATGCAGTGCTCAGCAAAAAGGTAACGCCGTAACACTGCAGGTGGTGTCCAGCAGTCATTTGTATCATGAAAATAAATTCCCCTTTCATCAGTACAATCTCACAGCTTTGGCTGCTATTAAAACAACTTATCTGAGGTCAAGCTGTTCCTTCCTCACAGAAATAACAGACTTGGGGGAAGAGAACTTGTCTGCTCCTCAGCCACTTGTGTGTAAAATCTGCATATTAAGTTCAAAATGCTTATGCCAGGGCACCTGACCTCGCACTCCACTGACTGAGGTGCAGACCTGACTTTACCAAAGGCAGAAAGGCAATAACCTCTGGCAGAAGGGAGAACAGACAAATGTAACAAAGTGAGAAATTCAGGACACCAAGATAAATAAAAATGAAGCATCAGAAACATCCACAACACTTTGGAAACTATTTTTATTCTTTTGCTTTTGCCTAGTTTAAGTTGTCTTGCTACAAAATGAAATAACCATTACAGCCAACTTGGATTTCTGGTAGGTTGCAAAAATAAGATAAAACAGATAATTTATGATCACAGTTACCTGTTGTTTGCTAAATTTTCTAAGCAGCCTTCAATAAATCTCATCCGAATCTGTCTGTCAGTGAACCAGCACACTAAAGAACAGAGCAGCTTCTCTGCCTCATTTATTAACCCTTCAGAGAGATGAATCTACAGCAAGTAGAAAGAAAAGTCAATGAATATTATGTATCTATTTTTTTTTTTAATAAGAGTTTTCTGGTATTCAACTTACTGCATCTTCATCCTGGACCAGATCCCAGAGCAGGGTATTTCCTTTCTTGCAAACATTATCCAAATTAATGTCCGTCACTGCATTGCTGTTGTATTGATGTTTATGAACTGCTGGTCCTGGACAAAATATAAACACCATTAGTGAATAAACAGAACGAACCATCTGAATTGAACATTACTCCCTAAGTGCACAAACAACAACACATTTTTTTGTCAACTTGGCTATTTCAAAGTGCAACAACACTGTAATCGCAGCCTTTTTTCACATATGGGTTCTTAAAAGACCATACAAGAAGCCAACAGGGCAGTTGGGCCAATATTTACACTGCTTTTGGCTAATGGCAAAGTGCACTTAAAAACAGCACTGAAGAACTGCAGATGCAATTGCTTTTTAATTTAATTCATGCTGTAATTAAAATATTTCTGAAGCCTTTCTGTAGTGCCACGGTCCAAAGGGAGTTATCTCCATAACCACCCTGGCTGGAACGCAGGAAAGGAGCACATTTCAATAACTCCCCTCCTACTACAAGATTCCCTCCATCCAAGTAAAAACCAGGAAAAACAAACACCATTTCTCCATGTGCTAAAGCATCCAAGTGCAGGATTTTAGAAACTCATCATGTTTTCATAAACACTGATAGACATTTTCCTTCCTCTCTGTGCCCACAGCTGGCACCATTCATTGATCTACTACTTGATACTATTTTCATGCAACAGCAAAGTCAAGGAGAAGATTCAGACTGCACACAGAACACTGTAATTATCTGCACATGCAAAAACTAGGGGTGTCAAAAATAATCTGCACTGAAGGCCTCATGCCCAACCAGTAATTTGAATTTTCAGTTAGATGAGTAATATCTATGGGAAATATTGAAAAAAAAATGCTGATTTATAGATTTATGAAGTTTCAATAGTTTATTCAACTCTGCTGTGTAGAAAAAAATCCAACTTTTCAATGTCAGGCTGAAATTTTTATTATAAAAACTTCTTACTCAATTATTTCAGGGAAATATATAAACAGCACTGGATTTGCTGTCTGCTGGATGACAGCAAACTTGGTTCTTCCAGGTCAGTGAAGAAAAACATGAATCCTTCACCAACCCTGCTCTCCATTATGTTTACAAAGAGGTAAAAAAGAAAATAAAGCTGCCAAAATAGCATATGGAAAAATGATATAATTCTTGAGAAGTGTTTTAGTAGCATCTTAAATTGCACCCTGAAGTAAACTAGAAGATTTGGCAGTGTAAGATGAAATGGCATCAAATGCCCTTTACAGCAAGCTCCCAAAAGTATCAAGTTATAGTTTAAGACATTTTTCCACAATTATCTTCTCTAGAGCCCATTATGGTTAATCCATTTATAAGTTAATTTATGATGTCAAATGTACAAAATCACAGTAATATGCACCCACCAGCACAAAAACTGCAGGTTTCAGAGAGGAAAACAAAAAGAAATCTTGCTTTCAATACAACCTTTCTTTACACTTAAACAACCTATTAGAAGAAACATGTACTAGGTTCTTTTGTGCCCTTATTTGTTTTAATTTGCATGAAAAGCTCCAGAAGAAATGGGAAGGCGGGGGATTTAAACAGATAAACACAGCTAAACACAAATGAATGTTTCTGTGCTCACAAATGAACACAGATACAAAAATGAGTCTCTTGGAGAAACATTAAGTTCTCAGCAGTCATCATGGTTTCTTCGGACAAATACAAATAAATGGTGAAAATCATTTCATTATTTTAATTACTGGAGACTAATTCAAAATGACAAACTAAGTTTTTCAGGTTTTGTTTCATCACTCTTACCTTGACTCAGATGCTCATGATAGATAGAGGCCAGGTTAGGGAGGTGCTGCTGAAGATGAGATGTTAGCTCAGCATGGGAATTAATCTGTACAAGCTCCTCCTCACAGCCAGACTCTTCCCCATCAAAATCTGCCATATTTTTCTCAGATTTTGCACTGACTTGAGAACTACTGCAGCTGACATCATCTGCACTAAGCATATCATCGACCATATGCCTGTAAAAGAAGAATATCAGAATGGACAATATCAAAGAGGAAGTTGTTTATAGCAGACTACAAGTGAGCAGACATCTCCCTAAAGCTAAAGTCAGGATGAATTATCTGTTTGAAGAGCAGCCCTTGTATGAATTGGAAAAACAATTACAGATAAATAAACTGAAGGCCTCACTAGCACGATGACTGAGTTGGCTTCTTAATGTTAACTAAATGCAGCATTTTCCAAAACATTTCTGACATTTTCTTAAATGCTGTCTCTTATTTATTCAATACCAAAACTCCAGTGAAACCTTTAATCAGATGTTAACAAATCAGACTGCTGTGTAACTGTCTGTGATAACTCATCTCTGGAAAACAGAATTATCCTGAGCTACAGCAAAATGCCCCTACACCAGTTTCTGCCCAAGTGCACGATTTTGCCAGCACTTTTATTTCTGTTATGGAAGGAGCCAGAAGAAATGCCAGGCTACCTACCCATCGTGGTGGTGGTGGTGGTGGTGATGGTGGTGGTGGTGCTGTGGCCCAATGAACTGTCGACAGTTAAATAATTCATTCCCAATCGTTTCCCCGAGGAAGTCCCCTGTGTGAGTTATACAAGAATCTTGAGAGCCTTGTGAAATGTGAGCAGTGCTCATTTCCCCCGTCATGTCGTGCTCTGCATCCTCGGCGTGAGAACAAGCATCGAGCATGCGGATGCGATTGTCCACCGGGGGCACCGCGTCCGCGTTAAAAACATGGTCCTTGCCCGCCCCGTTACTGGCGCCGCTCCTCTCCGACGCCCCCTGCGCGTCTCCCAGACAAATGCCTGCTTGTGATTCCAGTTTTCTGCCTCGTAGATCCGTGCTCCTACTGCTTTTCTGAGGATTGTGACTCCTGTCTTCTTCCTCTTCATCCTCCTCCTCTTTGAGGGCCTCAATATCCGCGATGTCTTCCGACTGCACCTCGCTGCCGGGGCTCCCGGCGGACTGGCTGGCGTGACTGGAGTTGGCCTCGTTGCTGGATCCATCGCTGTGGCCACTGCTGCTCCCAGGCCCACTGCTGCCATCCTCACCACTGTTGGCTGTCTCATCAGAGCTTCCTTGCATGGATTCCTGAAATTATTTCAGGATTTTTTAAGATTGGTGAGAAAATAAAGCACCACTGGAAATACATAATTAATACCATCATCATCATCATTCAAATATCATTCTTCCTTTAGGAGGAAATGTGTCACATCTACAAGTTTCAATTCATTCGTTCTCAATTTGGTTGCTGATGACAAAATGCTCTGAGCAAGATTCAAATTTAATAATTGATTTTTTGCATTACCTTGCTGCTAACAGGGTGTATGTGCAGACTCTGCACGTGCTAAGAGTCCCAGTGTGACACAAAAACAACGCCATGTAGTCCCTTAGTAAGAGATTAACCTAACTGAAACACAATTTAAATGCAGGAATACATTTGTCTGAGGTGGTTTTGAAAACAAGTACAGATAAAAAAATCATTTTATAGCTAATAACAGGCAACTCAGTAACAGAATTCCCAAACACAGACCCACACTCTTACCTCAGTGTCCGAAAGTCGCTGCTGGACGTGTTTTGTTCTGTTAATGAGCTGCTCCTCCATTTCAATGTCACTTCCTCCACTCTGATGGGTGTCACTGTTGTCACTACTTTGAGGACTTGCTGCTGGTGACCCTAATTCAAAACCACATTTCCCAGTTACTCTGTGACAGGTAACTACTGGAATGTAACAGCACTGCATAAACCTGCCTCAAATGTTGAGCATTCTTCCAGCAAACAGGGATATATAACTCAATCTGTGTACCTAAACACTAGAAACTTCGTTTAGAACACTGAGCATTTTACTACAAAGTTTGTATTTTGATGTCTCTTCTTGCCATACTTACACAAATTTCCTGGGTTCTACTTAAAATGCAATTTCATTTGATTTCTCATAAGAACAGAATTTCAAGTTTACTCTAATCCTGCTCAAACTCAAAAGCTCTGTAGTATCAACTTGTGGCGTACAACTAAAACGATACTTACAAGGGGAAGGGGCTGCTCTTCTGAGCTCCTCTTCTTCTGAAGGAAAAAAGCAGGATGGAAAAATAAGTGACTAAGAATCGTTTTGTCAGCATATAGTTGTCCATGATTCATAAAAACCAGCAGCAGGAAGAGAAAGGCAAACTACAATAAAACAGCTTGGCAGCACCTTTAGTTATGACTGTGGGGAAAGACACAGTCAAGTAAAAAACAAAATAACCAAATCAGAAACAGCACGTAATACCAAAAGCTAGGTGAAAAGTAGGTGAGTTTTATAAGATTTTATGTAGCTATTAAGTTACAGATGTGCAGTAGAACACAAATAGTTAACTCATGAGTTATGGATTGTCTTCTGAATTAAAAAGAAAAGAAAGAAGAAAAATACAGACTACTTCAGCTATACAAACTGAATGGATGTGAAACACAAAGCTTTCCAAATGCACACACAGGGTTTTAATGCTTTCATCTACAGCCTCAAGTTCTGCTGGAAAAATATGCCAGCAGGACACTTTTAAAAAATACTTAAAGGAGGAAGTTCTATACCTGCTTTTTTGTCCAAACTCAACAAGGAGACAATGAAAATTTCAAATGTAACTCCCAGATCTACTGGAAAACCACGCACCTTTTTTGTTTCCCATGGGCAGGTTGGTACTCAGTAAAGATGCAAAGGAGCTTTGCTTTGACAGCTGAGCCTTAGCTGCCAGTGCATTATTCCACAGGGCTTTTATCAGCATGGATGCCAGATACAAGGTCTGGAAAGAAAACCAGGGAAAAGTACCATTAAGCAGCAGGTTTTGGATATAAAGATCCACTGTTCATCTTTCTTTATGCCAATCCTACAGCTCACCAAAATAAACTCATCAAAATAAACAAATCAGCTAACTAAATGTTGTGTGAAACACATTCTAACTTCAGACAGGAAGTTAAAATCTTCCATCAGTGGTTATGAAGTCTTTGAAAATCTCTTAAAGATTATGAACTTCAAAAGCCAGGAGAGGTGTACTTGAAGAAACACAACAACTTTACTCATAGAGTTCCCCTCTTTCTGCCTTAGTGAATATTCCTTTAGGAAGACAAATCCGTAATAGTTGTTTAACACTCTCATTTACTTGCTTTTCTCATGACAGTGATTTTGTTGGCCTTGTCTTTACCTGTTCAGTGTGAGCACTGGGATGCAGAGTTGAGACAAGGTTAAGAAGGTGTCTAAGTGGGACAGGGTCCAAGTTTTTGATCAAAGAAGGAAACAAGTCATGTATGTAACGACTGCAATGCTTCAGCTACAAGGTACAAAGAGACAAGGTGACAGGAACAGCAAAATAAACAAATCAAATATAGCAGCAAATAAACATATTTGTACAAAGTCTCAGGAAGCAGTTGTCGAATTATTCCAAATTCCAGCAGATTTGCAATTTTGACTAAAGTGATTTTGACCCTGTAAAGCCTGTAAATGTACAAATCAAATGTAACAGTTCCTTCCTCAGTTCTAGTTCTGAGAGATTAGGTGAAAAGAAGAACTGGAAGTTTGTTTTGTATTTGAACTTAAATACAACTTCTAAAATATTAGTTTATATGCTGAATCTCGAGGGAAGCGCTATTTGCAATGACTACCTTATTAGCAGTGGTAAATACAAATAAAGACTACTCAGGAAGAGACTGTGTGAACTGTGTGAGGATTGTAAAGAATTCTTTTGTCTTTCCAGTAATGGATGTCAAAAAAGATGACAATGTGTTCAGCTAACTACTCTACTTCCACATTAAAGTACCAGTGCTCCTGGTTAATTCCTCTCTGGGTAAATGCTGCTTTTCAGAGTCACTTAAAAGAGTTTCATTATGTTTTTTAGGATGCTGTTATTCAAAAAATAAAATAATGGTTACAGGAAACTTCTAGAAAAGAATTCTTACGTTGGTTACCACACATGCACCTCAAAAGGGGTTTTTAAAATTCTTTATTTATTTAATTTTGCCTTCCTGGCATTAAAGTATCTGTGTCAGCAATTTTCTACGTACAGGCCAGCTTTCACAGGCTTCACAGTGGAATGAAATCGTGTGGCTTCTACACAAGGAAGCATTTAAACATCTTGAGACAACTTCAATTTAGGGAAGATGAATTTTTGTCTAAAAGTTCATTTAAAAAGTGGAAAATACATTTTAAGGCCTTCTATTCTTTTAGTCTAAAGGTGTCAGCCTTCTAAACAACATTAGAGGTTTAAACCTNACCTTTGACAGGAAGTAATCAGGACATACTTAATTTTAATATCAAACATATTTTGAAAATATCACTGTCAAAATGAACACTTAAACTGTAAAAGGATTATCAAAATTAGGTAATTATACTATTCTTAAAGCAGTATAAAATATATAAAAAAATCCAGAGGTCTAGCAGTGTGTGAGATGCTGTGTGGAAACATCAAGGAAGTGAAAGTATTGTTTTAAAAACGTAGTGTGAAATACCTAATTATTAATTACGCTGATACAGAAAAACGTTGGAGCAAATGCTGTTCCAATGAGCATTTATTACCATTCCAGCTGCATCTTTTAATGACAATGGACCACACCGGTTTCAGAAAGTGTGTTCAGCACTATTTGATTGAAATAAATGACAAAGAAATATTGAACACATAAAAAATCCTCTTTCAATTCTAACGTGTGTAACAGCGTGTTCCCTAGGCCTGCTCGTGTCTATTGTATTCAAACCCCTAAATAAAAAATGTCACAACCTAAAATAACAAGCACAGCGACCCAGTACAAGTAGCACACAAATAAATCTTTCTGAAGGCAAAAACCCTATCAGAGTTTCCAGCTTTAGCAAGCAAAAAATAAAATTTCAGTGCCTTCTATAGATTTTAACACCAGCAGAGGAGCACAGCTGTAAACTTCACTGCCACAATTTTCACCTGACTGCTCCCACCAGGAGTACCAGAAATGGAAGCTACAATACACAGGAGCAAGGCAGTTTAGCACAATCTAAAGACATTGCAACTACCCTCCAACCTGCATCCCCATTCTTGGTGAAAACACTCTGTCCTTGCTATACAACTTCATTGTTTTCCTTGTATAAAAGTAGCCAAGGTGATTTTTTGCATCCAATAAACAACCCAGTAACTGTGGCAGTTACCTAACTGGACATTTTGGTCAGGAAAATGCTCAGAGAGCCAAGGAAAAGCAAAAAACTCAACTTTAAGAACATGAAACAAAATTAACTTATTTTATACAGTTTTTCTTTTATCACTCCTGCAAGTATAAAAATTTGATACATACCTGTGCTGCAGCCCAAATACAGTCTATATGTTGAGTACTAAGTCTCCCTTCAGCTGCAAGGAAATTCAGGATCACTTGGCACTGTTTGATGATCTGCAGAGTGAGAACATAGTGAGGAAAGATTCACTAGGACAAGTTAAGCCTCCATGTTTATACCGAAATAACAATAACTGAATACAAACCTCAATATGTAAATTTGGTCCAAAAATGTGCTCAACTACATTGTTGCTGATAAGCCAGTCTGCAAGTTCTTTTGCAATTGACCTGGAGATGAAAAAAGAGTGGAAATATAAAATTACCTGCCTGTAATATTTACTCTGCGCTCTTCCCACAAGGTGGTATCTGCAGTTGTAGTGAGGGCACAAAAGCCTTCTGAACACAAACCATAGTCAATGTTCACTTTTCCAAGCGGGAAGCAAATGATGTCCATTTTTCTTTTCTTTAGCTGGAAGACTAATGCCAAATATCAACATTTCACCTCTGGATCATCAGCAAACACAACCAATAATTTGACTAATTTTATTAGTTAATGCTCAACAGACCACGTGCAAACACTTCCAAAGACCTCACAGGCAAGATTTTGACCCTGCTATTTAATCCAAGTTTATACTGAAATTCCAGAAGTATTGAAATATAGCTAAAGGTGGCAGTGACAGAAATTACTTTCTAAAGAAAGCCATGTTCACAGTTTTAGATTCTCTTACACAAATAGCAACTCTCCCAAACCATGCTTGCTGTGATCATACTTGCACACACGCAACACACAGATACTTCCAGATTCTCGTTCTGCTCCATCCATAGCCACAGGGAACTTTACCCACTGCCATTCCATAAGCAAATACTCAAACTGACCACAACAAGGAAACTGAATTTTCCAAAACAAAAGCTGAACTTCCAGAAAGCACTGC
>WEIT01006354.1:1018-19549 GCA_013389985.1 Dryoscopus gambensis
GATCCATTCATCTCTCCCACTATTTCTCCTCATGAATTACTCAGAATACAGATTAGCTGCAACATAGGAAACCAGCAGAAAATCCTGCATGGGAAAGTCCCAACTAGAAATAAAACTAGTACTGCTGAGAAGCAGGGGAACTGAATCATTGGGATTAATAGTTGGCAAAGGAAAGGTGCGTTGCTTTTGGCACAGGGTTCTGCAACAGTCCAGAGTTTTAGTTGGTACACAGTTTGCTGAGGACAAACTTTATTTGCCCAATGAGCACCTTTCACTGAAAGAAAATTGCTTTTTATCTTGTGCCTAAAAGCATTTAACATTCATTTAGGAGAAGTCTGCTCTTGGAGTCAGAAAATTCTCATAAATTTCTCTTGTTGAAATAAATCTGTTCCTTGATGATTTTGCATTTGTAGCTTGTTCCACAGCAGCAGGTGAATATCAAACAGCTGAAAGAAACCATTGCAGGAGATTCAGGCAGAAAGAGAAATATTATTTAGAACAGCAGGTTGATGTCAAATGAAAGCCTACTTTTCACACAGAATTCCCAATTTCACACGCAAAGAAATTTTCTCTACCCAAATG
Organism: Dryoscopus gambensis; assembly: GCA_013389985.1. Classification (NCBI taxonomy): domain Eukaryota; kingdom Metazoa; phylum Chordata; class Aves; order Passeriformes; family Malaconotidae; genus Dryoscopus; species Dryoscopus gambensis. Next base: position 1,601 of record WEIT01006354.1, read on the forward strand.
TTTCACATGCCGTATTTCATGCAATGGACAAAGTAAACTTTTTTTGGCAATTCAGTATTGTCTCTAGGTTTGTCATATGCCAATTCACATAAAAATTCACCTATTCTCTCAAAGGAAATCAGGAATATCTAAGAGAGAATATGACATGTCAAACCAATAAACACTGACACTACAAAGACAAACCTTAAAAAAATTGAAAGTATTAATAGGAATTAAGAAAAGCAGACTGAAAAACATGGATTTTGAATAGCATGAAACCAGTTGTATTAACCATGGCTAACTGTATATATTATAATATGCAATAATGTAATATAGTATTAATAAAATATATTATACATATGTGACTAATTTTATCTGCCCTTAAATTCATAAATACTCTGTGAAGCCCAACTTTCATAACAAACCAAAGATGATATTAAGATACTTCACTTCTCAACTCTCAATTTAAATAGACTGAGTAATTACCCAAAACCAAATATCAGTTTTTAAAGAGAAACAGAAACTAAAATCCTTTACTACACAAAGGTAGGAGCGTTTTTAAGCAATTACTTCAGCAGAAAGAAGGAACTACCATTTGCTCCTTTAAAAGTATAGAATTCTGAATTTTCATCATCCATAGTACACACTCCATTCTATGAAACCAGAGATGCTCAAAACTATTATCCAAAAACACCAAGATCAAACTCAAGACTTCACGTTCGTGACTTAATTTTCCATAGGTTACCTGCTAACTTTGAAATGTATTTGTACAAATACTTGTTTGCATTATTGTACTACCCAGATATTTATCTATTTTTGTGTCTGTTAAAAGAAACAATTTTTCATAGCTTGCATTGCAGGTTCAAGGCTTTCCTTATAACAAATTTGGATCTACAGAATGCTATACATGTCCAAAAAGCAGGCATAGCCTTGGTACAGACAATACTTTGGATGCTTAAAATAAAACATGAAGTTTTTACATCTCAGTGAAGAATTTACTTTGAAGCATCAAAGTTTGTCTAAAATTTACTGTCAAAATATTACTAGGTTTATTTAAAATTCCAAGCTTGAGACAGAGAAGAACGAGGATATGCTAGAATTTTATACACAGATTTGGTCTTTGCCCTGTATGCAAACTTAGTGATAACTTCATGGAAATACTTTATTAGAAGCCTTCATTATTTTACCTTGGAGGTAAGATTTTCAATGAAACAACCTGCAAGTGACAAAAGCAACATTTTCCCACTTTCTTCCACTATTTTCTAGATCTTTCATCCCATAGAGAATCATGAAGATTTTTTTTCCAATAAATGTTTCCAACAGATGTTTTGAAAAAAAAAAAATCAGAGCTATACAGAGGCCAACAATTTCATTATAACAACATTTACACTGACAGGGGAAATCTTTCCAGCCATTATTTTTATACTGGTAAAATGAAGTCCTACATTTAGACTCCACAGAACCATGAAATAAGATAATTCAGTTTATGCTTGGTCCATGTACTCATCCATATTCTTGTTTTCTTTTATCCTCTTACACAGGGGTGTTCTCTTAGACATGGCATCTTTGGTAATTTATCCTGATTTTTTCCTGAAAATATTACATTGTTATAATCAAATCCATTTTTCCACTGATTCTTCAAACATATTTCTTCAGGGCATTTACTACTTTGCCCACACTAAAAGGCTGTGCAGAATCTATGCAGTAATTGAAATAGATTCCGTTTCCGCAAAGCAGATTCAATACAGAGGCATTGCATGCCAAAGGTTTTGCCACAGTAAAGGCTAATTCTGTCTGGGTGGTGACTTTACTCAACAATTAAACAGGAGCAGAAAATTCCTACCCTGATCTTTCACCTATCTCAAGACAGATTTTTATCAAAAATCAATTCCTTGGTTTGTCTCTCTGTTGTCAAAGCTAATGGTAAAAAAGCTCTGTAAAAAAACCCTAATCTGTAAGAATCAGGGTGCCCCGTAATTTAACAAAGCCATCAACCATAAAATCAGTATCTTTACCAAATAGGAACAGTCATGACGGATTGAAAAGTTCAAGTCTTTTAACCTGAAGGTCGTAAAAGGCCAGGGCCAAAAGCTAGCCAGACATATTACTTCTTTCCTACAAACAGCCTATTTTTTGAGGGCTTGTTGCTTTCTTTGCTATGATTCCATGAACCTGAGCCCAGCATACTGTGGGAAAGCCTTTTTATGTAGGCATGAAAAACAACATCTTCAGCAACTAGACTGACAGCTGATGACTTTCTGTGCAAAACCACTTAACATACATACATTTCCTATGTTCTATACGTATTTTAACAAAAAGTGACCTTCTTATGTTATTTCCTAAGCTTTCGACACATGGTACAAATCACAGCTTCCAGAGCCCAGATTCCCCAGGCAATTTGAACGTGCTGCAACAGAATCCGTCATTACGTTACCCGCACCACAGATCATGTAACTCATTTTACTTTCAGATAACCAATGCCCAGCTCCTCTCGGAACAGCAAGAGAGCAGCGTTTTTACATTACCTATTTAATACAAGCACAGCCTCCGGTGTAGAGAGCTGCGTAAAGGGAAGGTGGCTAATCTTCGAGTGACACATTTTAGCCCCAGGGTTAACATATGAATATGCAATTCATACAAGAAAGATTCATCCCAAGAAGGAATTGTCTTTCTAAAGCTAAATTTCACCTAAAGAAACCCCAACAACCCAACACCCTATTTTGTTAATTTAACGCTTGTTTTTAAACATCAGGTTGACATTCACATGAATGAAAACTAGGCCAGGTTGGATGGAGCTCTGAGCAATCTGGTCTAGTGGAAAGTGTCCCTGCCCACGGCACAGGGGTTGGAACTGGATGATCTTTAAGGTCCCTTCCAACCCAAGCCTTCTATGGTTTTATGGATTCATCATGAAAATGAAGCAGCAAAGTACAAGAAAAGGCTATGATGCTATGTAATTGCTTCAGTCTAAGAAGCAAGTTTTGTTCTCGGACTTTCCAGGTCAGCCTGAGTGTTGCATTAGAGGGAAATAAAGCTAGTGGCCTCAGTTTGATGAACTGGACACAGAGAGTCCATTGAAGTGAACAGCAGGCAGCCAGCACAGGTGAAGGTACCACGGTGACACTGTGTGGCCCCTCCAACAGCTTCACAGGGTGATCAAGACAAGTTCCTGACAGCCTGAAGAAGACAAATGTCACGACCGCCCTCCAGCAGAACAAGAACCACGGTTTGGGGAGCCAGAGGCTCGAAGGGTTGCAGGGAGCAGTTTGACATCTACTGGTGAGCTATGACTGGTGCATTTCTTAGGGGGCTCAATACCAGCTATGATGCTGTTCAATGCACTTGCTGGTGACCAGGAAAATGGGATGTAATGCAACTTCAACAAGTCTATGGATGCACTTCTGTAAATTGGGATAGACTGGTATGCTGGACAGTAGAGCTACTGTTCAGTGGTTTCTCAGCAGGCTGGAGACATGAGGTAACAGAAACCCCTAGAAATGTGGAGGCAAGGGCTAAAACTTGCACCTAGGACAAAATAACCTCAGTGATGTAGAAGGTGATCATTCTCCTCTATTCAGACTGCATCTGGCACACTGTGCTCAGTTTTGGGCTCCCCAGTGGAAGGAAAGACTTTGACAAATTGGAGCAAATCAAAGAGAAAACCATTAATGGGGCTAGAGGAAAAGCTGCACCAGGAGTGGCTTCACAGCCGTGCTTGTTCAGTCTCCAGCTAGGAACATAATGGCCACCCTCAACTACTCAGCGGGGAATTACAGGGAATAAGAGCCACAATCTTCTCAGAAGTGCACTACAGAAAGGTGAGAGATAATCAAAAATTGCAGAAAAGGAACTTTTAACCAGGCAAGGAAAAGTTGCACCAAGAAATCAGTGAAATACTGTCAGGGGCTGCCCAGGGGAGCTGTGGAATCTCCATTCTTGGAGACTTCCAAATTCATCTGGACAAGGCTTTAAGCAACCCAGTCAAGGTGACAGGAGCAGATAAACCCCAAGAACTCCCACCTTGACTAAGACAGTGTATGGCTCTAGAAGAAATAAAATTCTTTCAGAACACGCCACTGAATTGCAGATATATAAGTACCTTATTTATGACAATTTCTGCCTTAGCACCTCATTTTATTGGAATGCTCTTCCCAAAAATAACAACATGCATTTCACACTTGAAGTTTGAAGCAGCCTCTCCTTCTGTAGCCTTTAAATGAAGATCTTAAACACTGCTGGTAGTTCAAATATTCAAAGCCTAAAAGCAAGAGGTTTAAATAAATCACATAGTATTTATATCACTGATGTCTACTACCAAATAAATGTCTGAATATTTAATAATAAGCAATAAGCCTTATTTCTTTCATGCCCTCCTCCCAACAAAACACGCAAGATTGATTCATGAATTTCTGACATCTCTTAACAAGTTTGTACTACAAAATACTTCAAATATAAACACAGCTCTTGACAATCTTGTCCTCATTTCCGAGGGCGCCAGGATAAGGCAAAGTTCTGGGCCTTATTCAAGCAGCTCTAAACAAATGACTTCTTAAGCAACCCAAGACCTGTCACGGTGTAGCAAGCAAACACTGATGTGTAAAAATTACCCCAGTTACAACTGCTTCCTTGTACAGGAAAATCTAATGAGCATCCTCATGTTGTGCATTCAGTAGATACATTTATGATAACGTGTAAAACAAAGGAATTCTAAATTTCCACTTAAATGCCTCTCTACACTAGAGCTCTACTCTCCTCTTTGAGCACAGGTTTCCACATAGAAATTTCACAAATCAAGGAGAGGTTATCATCATCAAGTTGACACAATCTGGAAGCATTCTGCTTTCACTTCAATTATGGGTTATTTACATTTGCCATTGAATGCAGTCAAAGTTAGCACCTATATTGAAATATGAATTCAATTTTCATGCCAAACTACTGCATTTACTCACTGAGCAGCACATTTTTCTTGCACTCTTCTCTTCTTTGATCCAAATTACTTTTTGGCAAGGCTAAGTCAGTCTTTTTTTGAATAACTCTGATTTCTTTCCCACATAATTTTATCTCTCAATACCACTTTTTAAAGTACTATTTTTTCACTCCTCCTATACCCTACATATTAGTAATATCCTTTCTGAGGTGGCCACTCACACAGCTACTTCAGCAGCTCTTCTTCCAAGTCTGACTGCAAGTCAGTCAGGATTTTAACCTCTAACTTGAAGAAATTCCTGATTCCAACTCGTACACCACCCCCCAAATTCCTCACTTCTCCCAGCCATTCTTACCAATACACTTCCCTCAAGGTACTGACGCTTGTCATTAAAATCTAGTCCCTTAGGTATAATCTCAATTGCATACACTCTTCTATTAAATGCAGCTTAAATTAACCTATAATCATTCAGACCTGTGATCAGTTTTTCCCCTGAATATCCTTCATACAGTGCTATTTAACAACTAACAGTAAAAAATTTTGCATTTCCCAAAGTCTGAAGCTTGACTTCATCAGTTAATGACTTCGATAATAACAAGGTGATAAAGATCGTATGATCTAAAAATGCTACCACTATTTATATATTTATTTATAAGTTAAATCCTTTTTCTGGAGCTGGCAAAGAGATTCAGAGGCATCTGTCCTGTCATGTGTGTGCTACTGTAATTCTAACAGAAGGGACAGGTTGGACAGGTTACTTATACACTAATGAGGCTACAAGCAAAAGGCTTGAAGTGCTCTGCTCCTCCTCTCCAGACTAGCAGGAAAAGAACAGCACAAGGAGAAATACGAAAATCAATGCCAGAATTCATTGCAAAAGTATTTTGAGACTCAGTGACCCACTTTTAACTTTGAACACCAATAGACGACTGCAGTAACTAATTCAATCTAGTTAATAATTAACATTAACATTTGTGCATTCATTACATCTAACGTTCTGTCCTAGAAAATCGGATGATCTAGATGCACCATAAAACACTGAGTAGAAGCTGTTTGATTTTCCCACAATGTCAGCTATTTCAAGCATCTCTTGCAATAAAAATTAAGCAGCTAGAGTGTGGTGGCAGTAAGCACACAGCCCTTGAACAGAAGCACATCAACGCAGATGTGTGCTTGAAACACTTGTTTGGAGGGGTTTTACCCATGCAGAGCAGCCAGCACAAATGGACATTTGCATTGTCATCTCAATGAGTAAAAACTAAAACCATTTCTCAACATATCTTGCCTTTCTGAAATAGGTCTACCATCAAAATTCTACCAAAATGGTTACACAGTGAAAAGAAGAAATAGCAGTCTCTCCAGAGCAGACAACACCCACACGGAAGAAACGAATAAATTTTTATGCACGGTCATAAAAGTTACTCTACTGATCAACATCTTTATCATGAATTACACACTGGTTTTTCTCCTAGACAGCAGCTCTTCTAGTATTTCAAACCTCTTGGCAAAGTAAAATTATTGCTTAAGACTGCAATACTGTGTTTCCCCCATTTTAGGATGCTTTGCTTGTTAGCTTCTCAAATGTTGTCACTGAGATCTGCCTTCACACCAGAAAAACAGTCACCAAGTTAAACAGTGAGAAACTGTGTTTGCCTTGCTTTCCAGGTCCGAATTCCTAAGTGGTTCAGCTGTCTCTCCAGTTGTTCTCTTTGCTTTGCAAATGCTCATGTTTAGAGACAAAACTTCGATTTTAAGACAAGAAAGGCAACTCTGTTTGACATTTACTTTAATCTTAAATGTGTGTCCCAGCTGAAAACAGGACAATTTGTTAATCAGTTGAACAGTAGGATCTACAGTAACAGGGATATATCCATTTTCTGTTCCATTAAAACACCACCTACCTCTACCCAAAAGTTTTAGGACAAATTGCATCACATCTACTGGTGATAGCAAAAGGAGATTGTGTTTCCCAAGAGTCCTCTCATTTTAAACTTTCCCAGACACGACAAAGTCACACTTTCAAGTCTATCTGCACGAACAAATACAAATAATTATTCAACAAATTCAAAACTCTGCATGTGAATTTGTATCTGTACTTGGGAACAAGACTTGACTCCAGAACAGCCAAAATCTGATTAAAACATCACTCAGAAGAAAAAGGTCTACAGATTTTTATATTTTCATATGTTATATTGTACACATAATGCATTATATTAAAAAAATTCCACTGCGTAAGTCCTTTATACCCAATGGTATTACCAGGTCGAGAAGTCCCGTAAAGTTCTGATAAAAATATTTTTTTTCCTTTAGGGCAAGGACAAAAGTAGTTACTGGCTTCCTTTACTAGCAAAACAGGAAGATACAGTTTTCAAAATAGCAATTAGATCAAAATAACCCCTTATCTAGCAAGACTGCATTTATTACATTACTATCAAAACTGGAAGATATGTTTAAGGCACCTTCTTCTAATATTAGTTAGAATTGGATGTTAGCTATTTTATTTCCTTCTTTTCAAGGAGCATAACTCACTACACCTTATCTCACACGGAGAGTCCAGTATTTAAACTGAAAATACTACTACTTTGTACTTAATTTTACTGCTTATCTTTTCTTCCCCAAGTTTTTTCAGTGAATCATTACACATAAGGAAGCAATTCTCATCAAACTGAAATTAGAAATCCAATCTACAAAGCAGGAATACAAACAGCCCAAACAGAACAGCAGCTCTAGCCAGTTAAGGCTTTTATTCTGTGGTTTTAAGTATTAAAAATACATCGAAGGAATAAAAAGGTAGAGGCCAATAGTAACCACTGCACTTTCCAAACGAAAAAAGGACTTGCAAACTCCAGCAGGGAAAAGAGTATTTAAAAGTAAAGTTTTATATTCATTGATTATTTGCACTAACAGATTATTTAGAGGAACAACTATAACGCAAAGGTGAGCTGAAGAACAATTCTGCTCACACTAGAAAACTAAGACTCCTTATCAGCATATCCATTGTTTAGGTTTGTGCTAGCTGCAAGTGCCAGAACGCTTTATCCGAACAGGGATTTTCACTAGTTCAGCTAATCCAGCAGTAATTATCGGAAAACGCTATTTTAACGCATAAAGGCAGCACAATCCAGCTGGCATCCCAGGGGCCTCTCTCATTGTACAAGATGGCTGTTGCCGGGCTCCAAATGGAACGTGGCTTTCATTGCTCTAGATCAACGCTCCAACCACTGTATTATCTCCCCTCTCCAGCTCCAGCTTCATTTTAGAAACCACCTTTTCCAGGCAGTCTTGCCTCGTTTTAACCAGCATTTTATGGTGTTACTGTCTCTCATAGTCATTTCAGCGCTAAGATACCTCAAGCTTCACGTCAGAGAACATTTGACTGCTATTTACAGCCCTTAGTACTAGGCTGGGTTTTTCCAGTGTCACAACACCCTTTTAACAGCTACGCTTGGAGGTTCAATCTTAAACCACACAGGGAGTGTTCAGCATCTTCCCTCTTAACAGAAGCTTTGGGAATCCTACTCTCTAACCAAGGCCTCCAGGTCTGCTTGCAAACAAGGAGTTTTGAGGCAGCTGGGGGGGTTGTTTGTTTGTTTTGGGTTTTTCTGGTGTGTTGATGGGCACCTTTTTGTTTTTGAATTCAAGAATACTTCTGTGCTGTAGCACACACATCAGTTTGGTAACACCAGCTACACGCTTAACAAGATTTAGTCCTCTTCAGTTGTTACCTGCCTCACAAAAGCCCTCTTTTAGGGAGGTGATGCACAAGACAAGGGAATTAACACTATACAGACTAGCTATGCATTCATATTCTGGAATATATTATGTGATCAGCTGCTAACTTGAGGTAAGCAAACAGACCGCATTACCAACCCTAAAGAGGTATTTTGCAGGGAGACAGAGAGAAAAGATTAATTTTATTAGCAGCTTTATACCATATGTGGTCATAGGCTAAAACCCCAGTTCAGTTAGCTGGTCCCTGATATAGTCTAATCCAGTTTCCATTTCTGCATATCCAATTGTCCAAATTCGTTTCTTAAAAAGCAGGCGATGAAACGTAACAATAAAATTTGGTTAATGTAATGTGACACAAAGCCAACAGAACTTAATTTACACATCTCCGTGCATAAAACGAACAGGTAATGTTCCAAAAAACACTAACAACCTTGCTACAGACTGCAGAAAATTATATACTTTCAACGTTTTTCTCTTGTGACCTTTTTCCTCCTGTACACCAGCATATTAGTTGTGGGGGTTGCTTTGTTTATAGAGTTTATCTTTAAAAGCAAAAAGGTAAACTGCTTGTTCTCCCTCCCCCCATGTACAAAGAACAGTATTCACTGCCTCTATGAAGTACCTAAGGGCTGTGAGTCATTTGTTTTGGAAAAAAGCTCCCAAAGGCTATCAAGCAAGACTGTTGAGATAAAGCCTTTCAAGACTTACATCAGGGTTTCCCAGACACTACGTGTACCAGTAAGTGCAGACTAATCATATTTTGTCAGACTGCACACTACTTCTGAATCCATCTACCAGCATGCCAGCGAGGATAATGTAACCATAAACTATTGGAAGCACATGCTTCTCCATGTAAGAGTTCTTCTGCTTCTGCATCCTCATGCAAGTGGCTTCAGAAGTGCTTCGGGGCTTTTTACAAAACTGAGACAAATGGACTCACAGAAAGCAAAACCAAGCAGGGGGGACTCGAGGTTCCGACTGCCAGCAGTGAGTGAACAACGCAGAAAGCTGCAGAAAGGCTGTTCCAGGTCGAAGGAGAAAAGAAGCCCCAGCAAACTGGTTAGCTACTCCACCAGCACAATGCTCTGAATCAGCCAAAGGTCTGGTTTGGTTTAGAAACTTTTATTCCAGGCATCTAGAGCTGCCAGCAATCTAGGCAGTCTAATCAAATCTGGGCCTTGTTAAAAGCAGTAGTTTGGATGTCAGTAGCTGTTTTCCTTATGGTGCTGGGTCAGACCTACAGCAGCATTTGCACTCAAAGCAGGACAGAGGTTATTTAAATCCAGCTATGGCAACACATCTCCCTCCACCAGCTGGGACATCAGGCAGTGTTTTTTAACAGCAAATATCTGCTAAATTAAGTGGACACACACAGATGTCCACGGGAGCAAGACTTCTGAAAAAAATAACCCAAAACCAACAAAAAAGCACAGGCATTTTGAAGAAAATATTCATATGAAAAAATACAATAACAAGCACCAGCGTGCAGTCTTACCTCTTCCTGCCTAACAATGGTCAGAAAAGTAGCCAACATATTACAAGGAAGCATTCAAAGCAAACTGAAAAGTCTGGGAGCAGACCACATACTATTCACAATTCCTCACAAAACACAGCATACAGTGGGACCCACCATGAGCACCTGTGCTTCCTTCACCCCAACAGCTAAAGAAACAATTAGAAAAGCCTTCAAAGGGGTGAAGCAGCACCCTGAGCCACCTAAAGCTACTGTTGCATCAGGTAAAGACATTCAGTTCACGGAACAGCCTCATGAAAAAACATGCATGTCTTTAATAGAGCAGTGGAAGGCCATAGGGAATACCTTTGTACAAATTTTTTAAAAAAGAATAGTACAAAATACACATGTATAAAACAATTTCTTTGCCTCCATTAAGTAAGCAGCATTCACACTACAAGATCTAGTGTTATTAACAATGGCTCGGTCAAAACAATCCAAATAGTATAGTTACTGCCAAGAGCAGAGACTTCCTGTTGAGAGGCAAATCTACACCTCCAAGTATGAAAACCATGCTCATAAAAACTAAGATTCCCAGTTACCTGTGGAACGTAAGATTTATCACTTCATAACCTTTTCTGTGACAAATCCACTGATGAATAGCTTGTCATGAAATAGTGTATGCGGGGAAAAAAAGAAGCTGTAACTACTGGTGGTTATTTGGGAACTGTTTGTAGTAATCTAGCTCAGGTAACGTGGGCACAAATAAGACTATAGGCAAAGTACCACCTTCCTACCAGGAAGGACAAAAGATCACACAGAAGTGACAGGCACTGTCTTTCATTATTACCCAACTTATTTAGGGCAGGGGGGAAGCACTGCATGCTAAGTATATGCTACTGACATCTATCCATATAAGCTGAAATCTAAAGCATAAGGAAGAAGTAACTTCAATTAGCTTTCTACAAATATGAGCACAAAGTAGCGTACTTTGGACTACAGCAGACATACAAATTGGGAAAACATTTGGCAAGGCAGAAGTGCTTCAAAAAAAGACAGAGAAGTTACAAGGTTACAAAATAAAAGAGCAAGCCATACAACCACAGAGGAGAAAAAACTGGGGATGTACTAACAACATCCTCCATAAACAAGAATAACAGGAAAATTCCCCTAACAGTAACGGCAGTGAAATACTAGAACAGACTATGTAGAAATATTGTGAAATATCACGCAAGTATTCTGAAAAAGTTATACATGTCAAGATAAGTTTACTGGATTCTTTATTCTCAAGTTGCTATTTTTGGAGCATCCCTGTGCACAGGCAGCCCTTGACTTCACAGCCAGCAGAGCACACTTGCAGGCAGAAGGTGCCAGCACCCCTTTCTGACACCGCTGCAGGGAGGGACAGACCCCCATCACACGAAACCCCCCAGGCAGTGATGCAATTCCTCCCCCCAGGAGATTGGATCACAGGTATCCATCACGGGTGAACCCTGTCACAGGGGAGACCAGCACTGGCTCTGTGCAGAACATGGTCAAGGATCCAGCAGCAGAGTTACAAAATGTATTGCAGCACTTAGGTGCTGGTTTTATAGCTGGCAGAGCAGCAGGAGGCTGTCTCAGAAGGTACAGAGTACGAATCAATCAGCCAAATGAATCTGGCTCAGATGTTCCCAGACCATGGCTTGGCTCCCATGTCTGAGAAACACCCAAGGAGCATGCATAACTTTATTAGGATCTGAAGCTACAGCTCAACTAATTTGCAATTACAGCACCAGCTGGTGGCCCAAAGCACCGTGCTGTGTCATTTGAGCCTCTCAGTATCTGTGGCAGTAAAAAACCCCAATGCCTATAGTATCCCAACTTCCTTTAACATTCAAGAGACAAAGTTGTATGTAGGGAATCAGCTGAGCAAGGATCTAAACACTCACTTGTGACGGTTTAGGAAACGAGAAGTCTTCCCTGGATTCAGAACATCTCATCCACGTAAGCAAGACACAGCTAGGCAGTATTCTTACTGGGGGTTTTTTTTTCACACTTCTCCAAGTGATTTGTATTTTGACTTATCTGCCCAGGATAAACAGTCCCTCAAGCGCAGCAGTTTGAGGGAAATGATCCTGGTAAATTATGAGCAGGCGTCTGATTAATTCAGAGTCCCAAGATAAAAGATTACAGAACAAGCTCTTCGTGGTTAGAGCAGAATGTTCTGCCTCCTTACACGTGCGACTTCCACAAGATACACAAAGACTTTCAGGTTGCTGACAAAGGAACAAACAACCCCCTCCCACCAAAGAAGAGGGCAGTACTTGCATAATAATGATTCTAACTCAGTGTTTCCCATACACTGGCAGAGACACCAAATTGTCTGTTTTCAAGCTCAAAAAGCAGCATTTGTCCTAAATGTTTCAGACAAGGTATAAGAGACAAATATTCCAAGTTTCAAATATCACACGTGGCAGCACATGCAGAGAGAACTTTTTGGGCAGGGGAGAAGAAACAAAACAGAAGTTCTTCCTTTACCATCACAGGAGGCATTTACTATTCTGAGAACCAGAAACCTGGTCCTCATAAACAATGAGAGACTGTGAAAAGTAAGGCTGAATAATCAACATCAAGTGTTATCTGTTTTTATCATTTCTGGAACCCATTAGCCTTTAGCAATAACTTTCCTTAAAATGAAACAATATGAAACCAGTGAATCCCTAAATGAAACCAAATTAATCCCTAAACAGTCTAGAAACAGACTCCTAGTTGCAGTTCCGAACAATTTTTAATAAAGTAAAATCATAATTTTGTTTTTAGTATTATTCTATTTAAGTTTCAGTGGTTTTAGTTATTTAAGTGCCTAGTGAAACTCATTCCACTGTGGTTACTCAAATGGTATTTGTTCCAGCTGATAAGAATATGCAAATTTTTTGGTCAAACGGCCTGGATCTTTATCTGCTTCTTTTAAAAATTCTGGATTACGGATGGTTTTAAGAAAGTCCCGAGCATGTACAGCTTCTCCTCACGTATTGTGCCCTGTCAACTTTGCTATCTGGAGCGTCTCCCTTACAAGGAAAGGCTGAGGGATCTGGGCCTGCTCGGCCTCGAGAAGAGGCATCAGAGAGGGGACCTCATCGATGTCTGTCAGTGTCTGCCGGGAGGGGTCAGAGGCTGGACCGGGCTCTGCTCAGTGGTGCCAAGCAATAGGACAAGCGGGAACAGGCAGAAACTGATGCAGAGGAAGTTCCACCTGCATACAAGGAAAAACTTCTTCTGTGCAGTGACTGAGCACTGGAAATGTTGCCCAAAGAGGTTGTGAAGTCTGCCTCACTGGGGACATACAAGAACCATCTGGACACAATCCTGTGCCATGTGTGCTCTGGGATGACCCTGCCTGAGCAGGGAGGCTGGACCAGATGACCCACTGTGGTCCCTTCCAACCTGACCCATGCTGTGAAACATTCTGTTGCACCCAAGCTGTTCCAGAAACCCAAGGGTGTCAGGCACCACAAACATCTGCAAGTGCCTGGTAATTCCAGCTACGGCAGTTTGTGTCTGTTCACCACCTCCAGACATGCATTAGCTTCTCAGATGCTGCAGTCCAAATTTAAGCCTAATTTAACTTCAGTTATCAACCACTTCAGATGCTTATCCTCCAGCTGCTACTACCTCTGCCAGAGCATTAAGTGACCACAAATGCCCGAGCTGTCAATCTTACCAATGTCCCTGAGAAACCTTGTATCAGTTGTCCTGTGTAATTCTAGTGTCTGGACAAATTCTAACATCTTGGGACAACTCTGATAATTAGATTCAGACAACTGACCACTGAAGGCTGAACAACTATTAAATCACTCTTCTTAAAAAAAGAGCTTGAGGATTTTGGGCCTGTGGTATTTGGTGTTGGTTCTGAAATCAGCTTTTGCTCTCCAGAGGTCCAGCCCCTGTGAGTGGTCTTTCATGTCAGGTACATAAATATGTATAAAGGATGAAGAGGAGATGTTGAACCGTCTCTTCTACTTTTTGTAGCAGATTGGTCTGAATCTGTCTGCAAAAAAAAAAAAAACAAAAAAAAAAACAGAGAGGCAAATTGTGTAGGAAAGTTTGCATGGATTTCTCTGTGCTAGAATTAGGTCGGTGCTATCCATGCTCCCCTTTCATATACGAAGTGACATTTTTAGAAATACTGGCTAATGGAAGCTTAGAGTTAAAACTTGCACATATCAGCGAATTTATATTTTCGGAAGTTTTGACTTCAGCATATATGGAGAGGCTATATTTTTAACAAACTGAATTTAAAAAAACCTGTCAGACGGTACACAAGGTCTGTTTGCAGAATGACTGCACAAATTCCTGCTCTGTGCATGCCATTTGACTCAAAGTGCAATCCCAAAGACAACAGGTCCCTGTTTTTCACATACCAATTGTTGGCTTGAATCAGTGAATTCATTGTCTGAGTCTGCATGACCATAGCTGTAACATAATTTAAATAAAGTTCTCATTCCCCAAACTTTAAAGAGTACCTCAAATATTTTCTGGTATCGTAACATCACCTACTATTCTAAAGCAGTCTCCTGACTCGAAACCTATGTAACTTTGGGAGGAAACAGAAACCACCCTACGAAGCCCCACATGCTTGATTCTGAGGCTGGTTAAGAAAGCTTTCTGTCAAGTCCTACACCCTGGATATTTGCACTGGGTTTCTGAAGCTTCTTTAGGACCAGAAGGCAAAGCACTGACTTCTCCCACGTTTCAGGTGGTGCCTGCTGAAACAGTGCCTTATTGCAGAGCCTGCCGGGGCCTCTCCTGGCAGCCAGGTAAAACCCAGGGTGTGGCACAGCACCCGGGACAAAAAGCTCCCTCCAGATCCTTCTCCAGTTGATAACGAACCTGCTGGATGCTTACAAAGGAGAACTGCAATCCACCAGGCCTTCCTCTGAAGAGAAAGCCATAACATTAAATTAATCCATCCTATAGTATTGGTACTGTACTCCAGGTTTAGTTTACTTGATGCAGCCTAGATTTAACTCACACAAAATCTCTATGCTTACATTTAACTAACAATCCCATCCCATCATTTTGGTTTTCATTGGAAAAAAATCTTTCTTCTTGCTTAACACTTTTTGTTCCGTTTCTTTGCTGTACTTGGTGTAGAATACCAACAGCCCAAAATGCTGTTCTTTGCAAAATTTATGCTGCAATGACAGCCAGAATCATGACTACCCTTCATCAATATTCAATTCTGGGTACTCCAGTGATAAAACTTAAACCAAGCAATTCAGTTATAATACCAAGTGCCTACAGACAGCATTTCATTATCAATTTGCTGTCACTACAATCTGAATAGGAATCCAAATTTATTGCAGTATTTTTGGATTTTAATCTAGGTTATTGTATTACCCACCTATAAAAGCAATTAGCAGAAAAAATATTCATTTATCAAAAGACCCCAAACAAACACTGAATGCCTTTACAGTCAGAGTTCCATTTCCCAGGACAAAAAACAAAGTGAAAATAAGTTGTGTTTAAAACACCTAAGTACACACTGATTTTTGCAGCTAGCCATCAGCAACAATACTGCAGAGAAACAAAACAGTTAAATACAAAGTTGGGCCACTTAAGTGGATCAGAGAGGTAAAGAATTAAGTTCACAATTGCTTTTAAAGGACACAAGGCAGAGGTTTTCTGTATTAAAAGAGTTATCCACCTTAAAATGGGAGCTCTGTGTAAGTTATTTGTAAAGGCATCTCACTGTGGTCAGCAAATATCCTCACTAGGTGTTACCTCTGTGTAATTCTAACACAGAAGACAAGTAAGGCCTTTCCTGCATCATTCACTGGTCTGTTTTACAATCCAAAATAACCTAATTTGGCCTAAATTTAAATTACATAACCTCTGCTCCTTTCAATGGGAGCTTTACAACCGTAAATAAAGACAGCTTTCGGTCCTGACATGGAAACATAATTGAATTTTGAATTAAGTAGAACACAACCACATTTTCTTATACACAGCTACATTCCCTCTTTACAGCCAGCATCTGTCAGGCAAAAAAATAAGAATTCTGCTGTAACTAACTGTACTTTCTGGGTGTACACTACCTGTGAACTTTTTGAAACAGCATTTCAGATTCCCCAGAACAAATCAGGAACCCATCAGTTTCTTCCCTGTATTTCAACATTAGACTGTTAACCTCTTCAATACCCAAAGCCCACAAAATTTCCACTTTTCATCACCGACGAATTACTGCTACTCCTCTTCATGACAACCAAGGATATAAGAGAAATCAAGCCCAAAACCCTTCATTAGTGTCAGATTAAGACTTCAAACACCCAGAAATGCTATGAGAAAATTCCTAGAGTAATCCTAACGTTCGTGATACACAGACTATGCCAATCCACAAATATAAGCAGCAAGAACGCAATGGCCAGCATACAACTTAAAGAGCAGTAAATTCAAGTGTTTCTCTTGACTTTAACCATATTATAGATGCTGGGATGTTTTCAGTCAATATATCTCTTACACTAAAAACTCAGCTGTCAAGTAAAACACTTCTATCAAAGTCACAGTATATAGAGTGCTGGCACCATAACTATATTCTGAGGTCACCATGCTTTAGTTTTACAACTCTCATATCAAGGAGATAAAGGGAGGGCAGGTTAAAGAGCCAACTGATACTACTACACCATAAAAATCTACTGACTTTTCTCCTGCCCTACAAGGGTTCTGTGAATTTAAAGTTTAAGGACTTAGTACTCACATTCCTGCATTACAGGTTCTAAGCTTGCAAATTTAATATTCCTCTGTGTCATAGGATTTCTATTCAGTTTTCTGTGGTTTGTTCTAAACACAGATTCCTAGGGATAGCTAAAAAAAGGGGAAGGGAAAAGAAAAACAAGCAAAACTGACCTGTAATCTGAGTAATGAACCAGGTGCAGCAGCGGGACAGTGACCTGACGCAAGAGCTGCAAGGAATAGCTGCAGGAAATCCCTGTTCTTGCACAGTGTAAATCACACACAGGAGCTGTGCAAGTTTCAAGCTCTTCCCTCCAGCCATAAAAATTACGCAACATGTACTGCCTCTGTGCTAGACACACAAAGAACACTTTTATAGAAATGGTGCCATAAAAATATTACACACTGCTGGAGCAATCACCAAAGTAACCTGTCAAAAAATTGTCAAAATGTTTAGAAAGATCTTCCCTTACTAGTGCAGACCTTTATTTGCTAAAAGGAATAAATTGGAAGGTGCCGTTTGGATACTCTAAACTCCTTCATCTGCATATCCACTTAATCCACACAGAGGAAAATTAACAATGCCCTTTTGGTCTTAGGGTAGCACAAGCAACATGATTGGTCCTCCTTTTCATTTTACTTGCAAGGAGATATACTCACTATACTCCACTGCATACCATAAACCAGGCTGCTTAACAGAAGCAGAACTCACAGCGACAGGGCAAAGTGAAGCAGCTGCAAATCTGAATTTTTGATTTGACTTCACGTAAATTAATCCCTACCACCCTAAAGGTTAAAAAGTTACATACAAAGATAGTGAATTTCTGGACTTTGTTTCTACAGGAAGTCACGGAGGGAGATAAGATCAGCAAGCTACAAAGGAAGTAGAGGAATTCATGGGTAACAGGTTCTTTAAAAAAAACAAAGGAATCTATAGGCATGTTCCAAAACACCTCAAAACAGACTATGGATTCTAGGGTGCTGGGAGAGGGAGAGGAAAAGAGATCCCTAAGGGGCTACTGGCAATTTCTTCCAAGCAGCTTCTCCTATTGCTACTCTCCAGGACAGTGTATGGGACTATGCTGACCAGTGGTCTGCCCCAGCAGGGCACTTCTCCAGTTTTAATGCTACTCTAATATTAAAA